>OU015761.1:32889366-32995205 GCA_907173295.1 Fagus sylvatica | reverse complement strand
AATTCGAAAAACTATAGTTAACTACAACTTTTTTTTTAAATTCTCTCTCTCTCTCTCTCTCTCTCTCTCTCTCTCTCTCTCTCTCTCTATATATATATATATATATTAACAATCAAAACCCAAGTCTCTATTTTTTTTTTAAATTTGCTCTCTCTCTCTCTCTCTCTCTCTCTCTCTCTCTCTCTCTCTCTCTCTCTCTCTCTCTCTCTCTCTCTCTCTCTCTCTCTATATATATATATATATATATATATATAAACATACCACCTCAAGTCTCCATTTAAAAAAAAATTGCCTCCCTCTTTCTCTCTCTACACACAAGTCTCCTTTTCTTTTCTTTTTTTTTAAAAATTGCCTCCCTCTTTCTCTCTCTCACAAGTCTCCATTTCTTTTTAAAAAAAAAAAAATTGCCTCACACACACACACACACATATATATATAACATTCAAAATCCAAGTCTTCAAAATATTTTAAAATTATTATTACTCGTATAATAAACAATACTCATATATTAATCATGTTGTAGTAAAATATAGAATACATATTAAGAGTTTTATTCATGTGTTGTCACCAAACAGATAAATGATAATAGTTATTACATTACAGCTTCTTTTATTCCTTGTAATACTGATTCCTAGAGAACTAAATTGAAACGGTCAAAATTTAGAGGGCTGAATTGAACTTTGACCAAACTTAGAGGGTGTAATTTGTAATTTGACCTTTAAAATAGAAATTGAAAAGTGATATATGCTCTTTTTTTTTTAATTATTTTCGTAATCTATCTATACTATACTATAATGTAAAACCGAAACTTTTATTTTTTATTTTTTGTTGACCTCATAAAGTTTTGACACATAAGTTTTTTAGCCTTCCTAATTTTACACATCATATTTATTATTTTTTAATTAAGTTTTTAAAGTTTATTTTGGACTTTGGGTACCCGACTCTTTCTCACTTGATATGCTTATGCCGGGGAAGGCTTAATAAAGCACGATTTACAACGGGCTAGACCACATCCTGTTGTTGCTTCAAGATCAAATGGACCCATCTTAACCAAACCTGAAATTCATAAAACATAAAACTTAAATATTTTGATGAAGGAAAGAAAATGATTGTAGGAAACACTAAAAGTACCTTGCAGGAATGCTTGAACTTCTTGACCATTTTGTCAAGAAGCTCACCACCCAATTTATGTTGCTCAGTCCTCTCATACATTCCCAGGAGTGCTAGATAGACCTTTTTGGGATCGTTATACTGCAAAGCTCTTTGGAATACTTTCATAACAGCCTCCTGAGAATACAAAAGTAATAGTAACTCACAATTCAAGGTAGTGACAATGAAAGCAAGAAGATATAAAAACTACTATCTTCTTTCTTGTACCTCTGGAGAATTTCCATATTCATTTTCCAAATTAAAATAAGCCACCCAAATATTGAGCTTCTCATTCTCTTCTAGGATGTTTATTGTCTTCAAAGCCCTTCAAAAAGAAAAGAGCAATATTAGAGTTGAAACATATATGGAAAACACAATATTCTGCCATGCACTTCCAGGAAAAGCTACTATAGTCAATTGTCAATTACATGCATCTTGTTTAATATTCAACTATAGTTTCACCATTCCTTTCCCCCCAGGGAAAGAAGGAAAGAAAAAGCTGCTCCTATCGAAAGCATGAAACAAATAACAAAACTACCTTTATGATCAAACATATAAGGTGGCTTTATTAAATTCTTAAGACTCTGATAAAGCAAAATTATGGTTAGCTAATTATAATTATCTTTTTAGACATTGTGCTTAGCTTTTTCCTTCTTTAACTCAAGAGATACTAACATTTGAGTGCCACACTAATTAAAAAGCAAAAAATATTGTTCATGTATCGAATGAAAGAATTTTTTTGATTATGCACCACAAAAGGACTGTTATCAAAGCAAAAGTAGGCTTCTAAGCAAAAGCAAACTAATTGCTTTCAAACACAAACTTTGTATTACCTACTTTTCTTGGGAGAGATTCTGTTTGCCTATTCATTAACATTCTAGTATTGGTGCTGGAGAGATTTTTTCTGTGACATCTGCCACAGAAACTAATCAAACCTTTTCCAATCTTGGTTCAAATTTATATAAAAAAGAAAAGATTTAACCTAGTTAATTCCTATTTTTTATTGGTAAGACCTGACTCACCACCCAGTTCTAATGGGGCGAGGAAGTGCCATTTAAGCTAGGGCTCAATGGCAAACAAGTTGCTTCTGGAAAATCAAAAGGCAAAAAAGACTTGCCAATCAGTCTTGCCAACAAGTGCCATTTTTTATTGGTAAAACCTGACTCACCACCCATTTATGAAGTAGTACCGACAAACGAAAACCTGTTTTGTAGCTACAGAGCCGGCCCTGGGGTAAGCCCCGCAAGACATGGGGCTTGGGCAACCCCCCTCAAAGGCATTCACGGGGCAACCAGCCAACCACAAAGAAAAAAAAAAAAATATAATTAATATAAATATATATATATATATATATACAACAAAATAAATAAATAAAAGAAGGCTTAATATACTATATGTTTGATAAAGAATAAGAAATGGACTTGCTGAGCCAATTAAAAAAAAAAAAACCACAAACAAGGCAACAACTATGAGTTCAGAATCAAAGGAAGAGTAAGTGAAGCTTGTTGAGGTTATGCCGTTATGGTTATGGCACTTGGACCTTGCCACGAGCAAGAGCTTAGCAGATCCTTGCCTTTAGTGCTCAACAGATCCCCAAAGTGATGATGGATTTTTCTTGTGTTATCTCTTCACCGGATGTATATTTTGGGTTAATGTGGGTGAATATAATTTATTGGTTTTTAGATTGGCCAGTAAAAGAAAGAAAAGTGAGTTAGATATTAGGATGGTAAAGTGTGGTGCAACTGTTGCCACGTTTGTGGTGACCAGTGAGTAATAGATTTTTTTACTATTTTTTTAAGCTAAATACTAATGTGTAATAGACTACAAAGTAGTCTGGTGGGCAATGATATAAATTAATATAAAATTACTTATATAATTATAAATAGCCAAATAACTCAACATGAATAATTTGATAATTCACGGTGCCCAATCTGGACTCTAACATGACCATAAATGTGACAAATACTTTCTACTGAGTAAATGGTGGCCAACGGTAAATCATTTGATGGGTTAGTTTTATTTACAATCATTTTTTTTAATATTTTATGAACATTATTTTTGTTTTTGTTTTTGTTTTTGGTGTTAATAAATATATTATTGTTCAAACTATATGTATAAATCACGATATTACCTTAATTTTTTTTTTTTAATATGTAATAATAAATGGGGGCAACCAAAATTAGGATAGGCTTAGGCAACCAAAACCTCAAGGCCGGCCCTGTGTAGCTACCTTGAAAATTTACCACAGAACAAGTTTTCTGTCACGAATGTGAGTAGTTGATACAGAACTCATGAAGCAAAAGGTTCATATGCTTCCTTTCCATCACACAAATGGCAATTCCAATTGAACCCAGCAGGACCAACTAATATCATTTGGTCCTTAGGTTCACCCTCTCTGAGAGAGGGAGGGGGGGCTCTGGGTGGAGGCACCCCCTAATAGTGAGTTTTAGATAAGTAATTGCATACAAGAGTCCAGCATCTATGTCTGAAATCCTTATATTATAACTATAAACTTTTCAAATAATTACTTTAAACAAAAACAAAAACTATGTAGACAAAAAGGAAAATAGTTTGGTCGGCTCTCACTTTTTTACTAACTCCATATTCAAATTTTTTTCCTCATTTAAATTTAAATAATTCAACTAAAAATTTAGCACCACTGTCCCAAAAAAAAATCTACGTATAAAGATAATAAGACTCTTTGGTTTCCACTTTCTTTAAAATTATCTTTTATTTGCTCTCACACACTTTCTCTCTCTGAAATTCTATCTTTTATTTTTACTTCTATTATAAAATATGAAAAAAATGAGCAAGGAAATTCTATCTTTTATCTTTTATCTTCAAAAAAAAATTCTATCTTTTATTTGCTCTCTCGCCACTTTCATTCATTTTTTTTTTTCCTTATTTCAAATAACTATGAAATTCAATAACCACTTCTCACGCCACTTTAATTCAATTTCTTGTTTCCTTATTTCAAATAACTATTAAATTCAATTACCACTTCTCACGCCACTTTAATTGAATTTTATTTTTCTCCTTATTTCAAATAACTCTTTATCCCATAAAATATAATTAAACAACTTTCACTATCTGAGACTTCAAAAAATAACTTCCGCTTCTTGAATAACCATTTGTTCTTTCAAAATTCAAAATAATAACAACTTATAAAAAATAACTTCCATTATTTAAAAGACTTGCAATTCTTAAAATTTAAAACATTCAAATTTCTTTGTTTCTCATCAATTTGTGTCAATTTTGGATAGTAATTTTCTGAAAGGTATTTAACGGCAGTACCTGTTTCTGCTCTTCACTCATGGCAAATGCTTTGGGGATTTTTCATTCCTCTTCGTTTTACTTATTTTTATATTTATTTTTATTTTAATGATACTGAATTAAAATTCATATTGCATAATTAATGACATGATTCTAATTTGTGTTTCATCTTTGTCTTTCAGGTATGGTAGATACTTTATGGTGGCATCATGAGTGAAAAAGAAAGTGATTAAGATCGGGGATACTTAATGTCATTAGATATGGTAGAATTTCAAGGTGATGATACCGAATTAAAATGCATATTGCATAATTTGTGACATGATTCTAATTTATGTTTCATCTTTCTCTTTCAAGTATGGTAGATGCTTCATGGTGTCTAAGAAAGAAAAAGTATCATAAGTGAAAAAGAAAATGATCAAGACGGAAATGCTTAAGGTCATCAGGTATGGTAGAATTTCAAGGTGATTAACCGAAGAAAGGGAAAAGAGATCGAGATTGGGTTTAAATTATTTCGTATCTTTATGTAATGCAAATCTCACCTGAGAGTCTAAACTCCAATTACTTAACTATCTGATTGTGATTTATAGATTTTTCAGCTTAAACAATTTAAATCTTATCCTATCCTACCTCCCTATTAAGTTACAACCCAAATTCTTCCGTAATAAGTGTAGTCATTATTACGGAAGAATTTGTAGAATATATGAGAAACCTAAATTTAATAGAAGTTGTAGAATCCATAGGTTCAAGGTCACTTATTTATTTATAAAAAAAAAGTACTTATTTATAATATCATGATAAATTACAATACAATTAGAATTGAAATGCGATAAAAGACAACTTATCTTCCTAATCAGAACTCCTAAGAAATAGGTATCCGTCTAATCTACAATTCCTATTAGCAGTTGTTATTTTGAAGAAGAAAAAATTAATCACTTCATAGGCCCATTACTTCCGAAGCCTAATCTAAAAAGTATCTACAAACAAGTAGAAAGACTGCTAGCATATAAGTAGATTTAACTATAGGAAAGAAAGGAAAAAAGAAAAGAAAAGTGAAAAGACTCTTATCAAAGGACAATTAGATGTCTATTGCTTCAGGATTTCTATGTTATTTATTATATTCTAATGATTTTCTTTTCCATCTAAAAAAAGATTTTCATTTCAATGAAGAGGGAAATTATTTATTTGTCAATTGTTGATCTTATATTAATGTTTCTATTTCTCGACATCTTGATTTTGTATCTTTCTTTTGTAAAATTTGACTTTGGCATATTACCTTGGGTAATTTTAAGAAAAAAAGGACAACATTATATGCCTACTAAGGGGTCCCTTATTCTTCAAAATATATATAGTGAATATTACCTTTTTATTTTGCACCATGGCTATTCCTAACTATGCTCTCATGCTTGTGAAATTTGGTATTTTGGTTAGTAAGAACATGGACAATAACGAAGAGAAGTGAAAATGAAGTAGATGATTGTCTTGCAAAGTAAAAAAAAAAAAAAAACCTAATATGTAGTGAAGTAGACTATAGAGAAGTTTTTTCTTGATGTAAGAGTATTAAATAGAATTTGTAACGTGTATGTATTTGGAATGTAATGAAATATTATTATGTTTAATGTTAAATGGATGTTATTCGATCCATTTGTAAGTTTAAATGGACTGAGGAATCACAGTTTACCATCCGAGCATGTGTCAAATTGTTTTAGAAATTAAAAATCTCAAAACTCCAACATTCCCAAAACTTAAAATAATAATAATAATAATAATAATAATAATAATAATAATAATAATAATAATAATAATAATTTGGAAAATGGGAACAATTGAAATTATAAGTTGTAGAACATTATAAGAAATAAATAAAAAATTGGTGCTCTCCTCCTATTTTTCAATTGTTGAATAAAAGAGCTCATATCAGATTAATTGAGGTGTACAAATTACATCTTTTGTAGCGGTCAGTTTAACCAATTTAAGCATGATATTATTTCCCAAAAACCCTTGACTTTAGTTACTGGACCAATATATTAACCTAAAAGAAGAGGATTATACAATTTACCCAATAAATAAGAAGAGCCTCCAAATATGCGCGGAGCGCGTGTGAAGAGGCTAGTCTCATTCTACTCTCACCCCCCCTTTCCCGATCTCTCCTCTTTCTCTGTTTCTCTCACTATTTTTTTTTCCTTCTTTCTTCTTCTTATTTTCTATCCCACTCTCTCTTCTCTTTCTCTGTTTATTTTGTTTCATTGTCTCGAGCATATTTGCTTCTTTCTTCATCGCACGTTTTTTTTTTTTTTTGATTTGATTGATTCTGGATCTATAGATCCACTACTAATGGATTGTTGGGTGGTGATTTTTTTTTTTTTTTGTTGCTTTAATTTTTTTTGATGTGTTTTTTTTTTTTTTTTGTGTGTGTGTGTGTGTGTGTGTGTGTGTGTGTGTGTGTGTGTGTGTGTTTGTGATTTGATGCTGGTTTGTTGCTAGTTGTGATTTTGTTTCATTGACTGTACTGTGATTTTTTATCTATGAAGTGTTGTGATTTTTGTTCTTGGATGTTCCCATGAAGATACAAAAGGGAACAAAAAAAAAAACACTCGAAATAAACCGAGCAATTGGATCAATTAATGCTCTTATTGGGTGAGTCTCATTTGCTTTAGCAAAATCAAAATCATAAATTGATTCTAGCTTCTGCTCTAGAATTGTGAATTTGCAAAATACATTTTGCCTTGAATGCAATTTTGCATTTGTCAAAATTCCAACCAAACATGTAGTATTTTTTTTAAAATGCATTTTATACATTGAAATCCGAGATAACTGTTTTGAAGTGAGGAATCCAAACACCACCTAAAAGTTAACCAACCAACTGAAAAATTTTCATTCAAAAAAAAAAAAAAAACTGAAAGGCATAAAAGAAAATTTTAACACTTTTTAAAAATCTTCATATAGTAACACAACTTGATTTTACTATTAATGTTGAACCAACTAAACACCACCACGACGGAGACGGAGAACATGATGTAGTGTGTGACCATCCTCAAGTTGCTTTCCCGCAAAGATGAGCCTTTGCTGATCTGGAGGAATCCCCTCCTTGTCTTGAATCTTGGCATTCACGTTATCAATGCTATCTGAGCTCTCTAGCTACCTCGAGTGCAGTGCCGGCTTGCCCTTTAAGCCAAATAAGCCAAGGCTTAAGGCCTCACTCAAAAAAATAATAACAATAATAATAATATTCCCATACAAAAAAGGGGCCACACTTCTTAATAAAAAAAAAAAAGTGAAAGGCTTTGCAGTCCCACCGATTAGAAGATTTCATTTTTTTTTTTTTTTTTTTTTATAGAAGGTAAAAACTTTATTCAGTAAACCAAGAAAAGATTACACAGAATAAGCAGACACAGCCTCCTCTGCAATCACCTTAGAAATACACAGAGGAACATATCCTGGGCCAAAATAACCAGTAAATACATTTTTACAACACCATGAAGCCAATTCATGAGCAGCCCTATTGGCTTCATGATGAACCCACCTAAAACAAAAGGAGTTAAGAGAGTTTGAAAACTCTCTAACAGAGCTAACAACATTAGTGATCCTCCAAGGGTATGTTGCTGCCTCTACCAATAATAGCATCAATACATAATTTTGAGTCACTTTCAATGACAAAATGAAAATGACCAATAGAAGAAGCAATATAAAGAGCCCAAAGGATAGCTTCTGCCTCAGCCTGAACAAGGACGTTGGTGTTCACCTTTTTTGAAAGAGCAAATACCATTGATCCTCTCCAGTTCCTAACCACCACAGCAATAAAGGCACAAGATCTCCCAACTGCAACATGACAATTAATTTTGAGAGAACCTTGATTAGGCAAGGACCATTTGACAACCCTTCTAGCCAGTATACCAGCCTTGGTCTTCCTCCTTACACTACCATGTTCCTACAACAACAAGAATAGATTCCTGCATATGGCCTCCTCAGATGGAACAATTTTTTCAAGCAAGAAACTTTCTTTTTGATCATCCACAAAATTTAGGGAGATTGGTGGGGAGAGGAGAGATTGAATTAATTGAGCAGTTGAATCAAAATGAAGGCAATCTATCCTGATATTCCATTGACTACCATACCAGACCGCTCTAGCTATGTGACGTTTTGTGAATATGTGAAGGGCTGTTTCTTTTTCCATGCCACAAAAAGGGCAAGCTAATTCAGCCTGAGGATCAAATCTACTTGTTAAATCTCTTGTGGGAAGCAAGTTGGAAGCTATTCTCCAAAGCAGCATTTTAAGTCTCTCATGGATAGGAGACTTCCAAATTTTGCTCTTAAGAATATACTATAATTCAGACCATTATTTAAGGATAGATGATAGGCTGATTTAACTGAAAAACACCCATCTGTTACATTTGACCATACCCATTTATCTGGCTCATTCTTCTTCCATAAAGGAATTTTGAGGATGGCTTCAATTGACTCTTGATCAAACAGTTCCTGAAGCTTGTTAATATCCCAAGATGTCTTTGAATGAGTCATGAGCTGGGACACCACTAAACTGGAATTAATTCCTTGAGCACTTGGACATGGTTTAAAATCTGGCCTATCTGGGATCCAAGGATCCTCCCAACTAGAATGTAATCACCATCCTCAACCAATTTATAAACGCCTTTAGTTAAAATATTCTTCCTTCCTTCAATGCTCTTCCAAGTCCACGAGGCATTGCGCACTGGCGGCGCTCTTAGCCAATTTGAGCTAACCTTATATTTTGCCAATCGAATATTAATACACAAACCAATTTTTCTTTATTAGCACCCACCAGACCAACTTAGATATTAGTGTAGCATTTATGTCTTCAAATCTTCTAAATCCCAGCCCTCCAGCATCTTTAGGCCTACAAAGCTCTGCACACGCCATAGGGGTGAAATAATTTTGAGAATCAGATTTGGGACTCCACCAGAAACGCCTTACAACAGTGTCTAACTTCTCATTTAGACCCTTTGGGAGCATGAATGACAACATCGTATAGCTGGGAACTGCTTGAGCTACTGATCTAAATAATGTTGCTCTCCCAGCCCATGAGAGGCTTTTACTCTTCCAGCCTGCTATTCTTGCTTCAATCTTCTCCTTGACATAAGCAAAGTCTTTGTTCCTGTTTTTGGATAGGAAGAGTGGAACCCCCAAATAAGATGCTCCTTGGTGAAGCTTCTTTAAACCCCAAAGATTTTTTATTTGACTTAGAAATTGGGCATGAACTCCAGTTGAACTAAAAATCCCACACTTTTCCATATTAATACTTTGACCAGACCAATCACAATACTGGTTCAAACATAAAGCATAACTAAAAATCCCTCTAAGTGCCCTCACCTCAGACATTTTTGCATTACAAAAAAGCATAACATCATCAGCATAAAAAAGCTTGGTAATAGCTGGGGCTCTTGTAGAGAAAAAACGATCTCCTATGACGGTCATATCGGACCTCCTCCTCACAGCAGGTGGGTCCCACATGCCAGCTCCTTGTAGAGACTTGTACCCCTCTAATAGTGCCTCTGTCAACTTCTCTATTGATCAACCTCGCTAGCACTTCATTACTCAGAATGAATAAGTAGGGGGATAGAGGATCCCCCTACCTTAATCCCCTTGATGGTGAGAATCTCGCTTCTTTGCTTCCATTTAGCAACAAGGTATAACTTACCGTAGACAAGCATTGGTGAATTAAATGACAGACACGCTGATTGAAACCAAAATCTTCCAAAGAGGCTAAAATGAAATTCCATTCCATCTTGTCATATACCTTATGAAAATTAAGCTTTATACCAATGAAACTAATACGTTCACATTTTTGGATAAAGGAGGAAAATAAAATTGGTGCAAAACTAGGAATTAAAAGAAAAGATATGGATTTAATTGAGAAAATCCTGACCTCAAATAGATTTAACTGAGAAAATCTTGACCTCTAGATATAGGTTTTTCAAGGACACCCAACCTCCCAAAAGTCTTAAAAACTACAAATATTTTTATGATTAATCAAATAATTTTATTCAAAGGACTTTCAGAATTTATACAAGCACATCCTAACTTCAAAAGCATAAAACATGGGATTATAGCTTAAAACATGGGATAGTGGAGATATAGACTAATCACCTTTTCCTACACGTAAAACACAACATTTTCCTCCTATTAACAAACCACTAACATCAACAAATAACCAAACAACTAAAATAAAGAGATTACTACTCCTAAAGACTAGGACTTGTACTCCATAGAGATGCCAAAACATTTATGCCGTTGCTGGAGAAGGAGCTATAGCCACGTGTGCATTTACATAGGACCCCAAGCTCTTGCATGTATCAGAAACCTTTCTTCCTCTTCTTCGTTTTGAAGCTGTGAACTAACTCTTGAGCAAGGACAACATTTTCAGTAATGCTCCTGTTGGGGACAAAGGCCACTTGAGCCAAGTCTATTACTCTTGCTAGAAGTGGTCTAATTCTATTGGCAAGGATTTTGGAAATTACCTTGTAACAGACATTGCATAAACTGATCGGCCAAAACTAATTGAAGTTATGAGCCCCCTTGGTTTTTAGTATAAGGGTGATAAAAGTCTGGTTCATTTCACGTAGCATCCAGCCATCCCTAAAGAAGTTTTGAGTTGCTGCAACCAGTTGCTTCCCCACTATATTCCAATAATGTCGATAGAAAAAACCAGGCATTCCATCTGGTCCTGGAGTCTTAAGTGGGTTCATATCAAATATTATTTTCTTAATTTCATCTTCAGATGGAATTCTAGTGATTTCATCATTTTCTTCTGTAGAAATGCAAGGCTGTATCAACACATCTAAATTCGCTGGCACTCGAGGCTGAGCAGATTGATATACTCCCACAAATTTCCTAGTAAAGTATGCTCTAATTTCCTCCATGTTGCAGAGCCGATTCCCATCATCATCCCTGATCTCAACTATAAAATTCCTTCTCCTCCTTCTAACCAGGGTAGTTAGATGGAAGAACTTCGTATTTCGGTCTTCTTCTTTTAACCATAGTTCTCTAGACTTTTGTTTCCATTTGACTTCTTCCTTTTCCAACCATTCATCTAATTCCAGGCATAAGGCAGCTTCATTCTCCAAATTCTCCCTTGTAGGATCCTGATCTTGCAATTCAGCAATACGCTTCTCTAGCTCTTTAATCCTAGTCTTGGCATATCCAAAGTGTTTTCGGTTCCTAATTTTCAACTTCTTTTTGGCCTATTCAATTTTTCTGAGAAGTTTAAAGCTTTGAGAACCCTCCACCTGAAGTTGCCAGACATTCTCCACCACTTCATTACTAGAAACATCCTTCGTCCACATGGCTTCAAAACGAAAAGGCCTTGCTCTGCCATTAATCTCTCTCTGAGTGTCCAATAGAATGGGATTGTGATTTGAGGATGAAGCAATAAGATGTTTAATCCCAGCTTTAGGAAAAATGCATTGCCACTCTTGGTTACACAATCCTTTATCTAACCTTTCCCTTATATTAGGGAATCCAGCCCTTTTATTGGACCAAGTGAACTTTGGAACGCTAAAGTCATGATCAATGGCACCCACACTATAAACAAAATTTCTAAAGCTTCTGGAGGACCCTTCTCCAATTTTCCTTCCCCCAATTTTTTCATCAATGGTACCAACACTGTTGAAATCTCCAATTGCAAGCCAAGTGCCATCAAAAGAATTAGCCATATCTTCAAGGAAACCCCAAAATCTTGCCCTGCTTGAGACGGTTGGAGGACCATAAATTGCAAGAAAAAGCCAGAAAGAAGATGGGGGATCAGAATAAACCAGGAATGCAATAACATTTTTATCTACAAAAATTACTTCCAGTTCCACTCCTTTCATCCAAAATAAAGTCAAGCCACCTGCTTTACCCGAAGGCTCAACAACACAATGATTTTCAAATCCGAGACTAAATTTTAAACTATCCATTCTTGGAGAGTTAGATTTTGTTTCAGCAATAAAAACAATATCCAGTTTCTCGTCCCGGACTAGGGCCTTTAAAGCCCTAATTTTCGAGGCTCTGCCAGCATCTCGACAGTTCCAAGCAAGGGTCCTCATGGCGAAGGTGGGGGCATGATAAGGTGAGTTGGGCTTTACGTTTTTGGTTTAGGTTAGCAGCAGGATTTTTAGACTTTGAAGGTGAGTTGGGCTTACTAATAAGCTGGGTAGAAGTAGATAAAATGTTCAAATTTCTTTCATTGCTCTGAGACCCACAGCCTTGGTCTGGCCCAATGAGAGAAACTACTTCCGAGCTTTGGACTTGGGCTGGCTCATTTGGAGGTTGGTTTAAACTTTCTTGTGGGCCCAAACCATTAACTGGCCCACTCAAAACCAATTGACCTCGAACTGTACTAATCCCCAAGTTAGACACCAAATGGATTGTTGGCTGGTCCTCAAGGATCTGACTATGATTCGGAACCGATAACATTTCTAGGACCTTCTCTGTCTGGTGTTTATCCTCATTGGACAAATAAACTGGGTGCAACTCACCTTGAGCACCATTTCCATCTACTTCCTTTCCCATCAAATTGTCACTGTCAGAAGATTTTTGAACTCCTCATGCCACCTCATCATCTTCTCTACCTACATCCTCTCTCTTTCTCTACAACTTCATTCCAAGAAACAATGGCTGAACTACACAATTGATGCCATCTGTTTGAATTTTGTTTCTAGCTAGCTAATCTGGTCTCTGATGGAACCATTGGCAATTTACTTCTAAAACATTCTGTTGAATCCAACTCTCCAAATCAATACCTGGCTGGAATTCTTTACTCTCTGCTCGAAGCCAACATCCAAATCTCCCAATAACAACTGATGTCAATTTCAACTCTAACCTTAACATATTTCTTCCAAAGTCCTGGTCCATCACCAGAAAGATCAACATCAATTGCTCTACCCATAAAGTTGCCAATCCTCAACGGATTTTCCTTGAACTGTCTATCAAGTGGAAGACCATACACTTGAACCCAAAATACTGTTGTAGTAAAATCCACCTCGCTAAGACTGAGGTCGGGGTGAAATTTTTTGAGAATTAAGTGATCCCCTTTAATCGACCAAGGCCTGCGGTCCTAGGCTTTCCTTACATCCGCTTCGTGAAAGAAAAAGAATAAGAAAACATTTTTATCAAGGATAGAGACCTCAATATCCTCAGAAATGTTCCATGCTTAAGAGCAAATGTCTTTTACTAAACTACGGGGGAAGGATCTATTAGAGAGAATCTTACCGATCAACAATAGCTTTGCTCTTTTTTCCATACTGTGATTGACTTCCATCTTGACTTTGCCTTTGTTCCAACCCAGCCGTTCCGTTTTGGAAATAATGCTTTCTAGACTTCCATGCTCTGAACGCTCATCCATTTACTAGAGATAAAGCACGGATAAAGGAAAAGGAATTGGTGATAACGGGAAAAGAGACGGGTTAGGTTAGATTTAGAAAAGCAAGGAGGATGATTTATAAATAGATGAGGGGAATAGATATTGGTGATAAGGGGAAAAGATTTAGGTTTGGATAGAATGAGAAAATTTAGAAGGAAAACCTTCGGAGAGAGAAAGAACAAGCCTTGAATAGCTTCACGGGGAAGAGTGACAAGAAGGACAAGCCTTCACCAAGAAGATTTCATGAATGAAGAAGAAAAATAGATATTATATATATATACAATAACCAAAATCAAATAAACTAAAGACTCGTACATGGCAAGACAATTACTTTGAGGGTGGCCGCAACGCAATCTTGCTGATTACCATATTCAGAAGGAATCAACTATCCATCAGGGCTAGACCAATCATTTTGGGATCCAAAGGAAAAAATATAAATGAGACTTTTTTTTTTTAACTAAAAGAAAAAACCTCCTGAGGGAAAGTTTTGAATAGGTTACATCTCTCTATTATAGAAACTATAGATTATATATAAAGGGAGGAGACAGCTCCACTTCTAAGCAATATGAGACTCTAACATAAGTTCTTATTTATTCAATAGTGTAGGAGAACAACTCTGTAATCTAAGTGATGTAGGACTTGAACTTGAATTTAACATAGAGAGTTTTCTAAAACAAATTGAGGTGTGAGGGCCTTTTTTTCCTTCTCTGTGCTGAGATCAGTATTATCAAGTATCTGCTTGGATTTAGCCTTAGACAACAGTATTCACAATACATTGAGGAGGAACGTAATTACGTAAGCTTGGAGGACGGGTTTGGCCTTGCAAAACAAAGTGCTGTTGCAAGCTTGATTTTGTTTGGGGAAAGCAAAATGTCATCAGGTATACCATATATCTAAAGCTTTCATTAAACTCTGTGAACACATTGGATTTTCAACATTTCATAACGTATTATTATAATTCACTGAGTTATATGAAAATGCATGGTAGCTGAGATTAATATTGTTTATGTGGTCCATGTAAATCTCAAAAAATGTTCAACCTTCAACTGAGCCTTGTTGTGTATGGTGTGAGTTTGTGTTGTGTGTTTTCAAATCACTTCACACATTGAAAAACATCATAAGCAGTGCTCTATATCAAACCCAAAAAAAATAAAAATAAATAAATAATGAAAGAAGGGAAAAACCATTTTAGGTAAGACAAAATTGAGATTACTAGATGATTTTTTTTTTCTAGGAAGATTTTTAGATTATAGGTGATGAATATAAAGCTCTTGATATCCTCGCCTACCCTATGATAAATTACAATCATCATGTGGTAGATATGGTAGATTCAAATCATATTTTATCTATAAAAAATCAAATCAAATCAAATCAAAACCATACATAAAAACTGAAAACCAAATAAAAATTGTCCCCTTCAAATAATCATCACTAAAATTCAACAAATGAACTTTGTATAACTCTTTTGATATTGGCTTTAGGTAAAATCAAAGAGTTGGAAGAGGTGGTTTCCACCACCAATGTAGCTTCAACAAAGAGAATGAAACAGTTCAAACAATTCGATATTGTCTCAGACAATTCTGATCACTACTTTGCCAAATCAAAATTAACTTTCTTTGGCAAGAAGAAAGCTTGCTTCACAAATGAAAATAGTCATGTCCACAAGAAGATCATGCAAGAATGGGAAATCCTCAAGAACAATCTCCCAGAATCTATTTATGTTCGAGTCTACGAAGAAAGAATCGATTTGTTACGTGTAGTTATTGTTGGGGCTGCAAGAACACCATATCATGATGGTCTCTTCTTCTTCGACTTTGCATTTCCTTCTGACTATCCCAATAGCCCTCCAGAAGTATATTATCATTCACAAAGACTTAATCTGAATCCACTTCTTTGTTCAGGTGGAGCGGTATATTCAACCCTCCTCTAACACATTGGAAAGCAAGAATGAAGGGAACTTGTGGAACCCTTCTAGTTCCACAATTCTCCAAGTTCTATTGTCACTTCAACTTGTTCTTAATGAGAAACCATACTATAATAAGCCTTATCTTGAAATTTTCAATTCCTTTAATGAAGAGGTATCCAAGCAATACAACGACATTGTTTTCCTTTTATCTTGTAAGACAATGTTGTGCTTGTTGAGAAAACCCCCAAGGAATTTTGAGGATTTTGTCTATCAACATTTTTGTTGTCGTGCAAGCTTTATATTACAAGCTTGCAAGGCATATATTGAGGGTTGTGCAAGAGTTGGTTACTATAAAAATAATGGATCTCATTCCTCCTCCTTTACCATTGAAGAATTTGAGGCATTGATGTGCAAACTCTATCCAGACCTTAGAACTGCCTTGACCAAGAATGCAGCTTCAGTCATCGAATCAACTTCCTTTATTGAACCTTCATCAAGGTTGCAGCTTTTGGCCTTGATCGGCGTCCCAAAACCAACAATAAAGATTTGTCCCAATATGTCAAAGATGGTTTGTGTGTTTTCGGGTATCAATTACTTCTTTATCTCCCAATATTGGCATATCATATTCTTTTTTTTGATCAATCAAAACCTCTTCCCTTGAAAGCCTTATTATGACAGGAACACAGATTGTCTTGTGTGGATTCCTGGTCAATCAATAATGTTTGTTTCAATAACATTAAAGGGCATGGTCGAATAATTTTGTGGATTGCTATGATATATATTTTCAGGAGTCAGAACTTGAAGATTAATTAATTTCGTTATTATAATTCTGCATGTTTACCTTTCTTGCCCTTTGATGTTTGCTTTATTTATTTTTTGATAAAATTGATGCTTGCTTTATTATAGTTAGGTTTGTTTCAATTTTAAATTAATGTAATGTGTAATCATTTAAAAAGCATGTATTTGATGGTGTACCTATTTATTGGTCATGTAAAAACACTTGTTAGTTCATGCCAATGTCATTCTCTGCGAGCAAATGGTTTTTGAGTTTTAGCAAGTTCACTTGATTAATATGTTTGTAACCTTATAATTAAATTGGATATTGGTGGGGCTGAAAATTGAAATGACAACTGATTTAAAGACACCTCAAGTTTATAGAAACCTTGAATTACAATATTTTTTAAATAATGTTGAAGAAGAGCTTATGTTACTACTTACAACTATAAAAGGATTATATATCATTCAAAAAAGAAAATTCGGTTTGCCAGTAACCAAAGATTCTAGACTTTTAGTAAATGAGAGAGATTTACATCAACTATGATGATATCTCCATTATTCAAACATTGGAAGTGCTTCAAGTTTTGTGATTGCACTATTCACACCTTTTATGATTCTACACACATGCAAATATTTCATTTCAAGTTCCAGGGCTTATGTTGGTTTAAATTCTTGTTTCTCTCTTTTGAACCTATCTCTATATAAGAAAATTACATATTTCAACATCTACAAAGCTGCAACAAAGAACACTTGGTTTAGGATTTTTAATAACACACACTTGTAATGGGAGCACTTTCAAAATAAGGCAAGTATATTTTTGTGTTGTATGGACATCAAAAGTGCCTGCTTCACTCCAAGACCAACCCCTATACAAGCTGACCAAACTGAAAGCATCAGTTGATCTCTCTTCTTTCTCTTTTCAATACTATCATAGGCAGTGCTTTTGTAAGAGAAGTATGATCTTAAAAGAAGGTGAAAATTTATCTAGAAAATCATATTTTGGCCAGTCCAATATCATCAAATCAAAGAAAAAGTAAAAACTTGGACCAATTTATTTGATGAATTTGTTAAGTACAGAATAAGGTGGTTAATTCCATTAATCAAATGTAGGTCCAATATAATCAAACGATAGCATAAAGCATTTCAAGAATGATCTGAGTACTTTGGTAGGAATGAGGATTCAGAGGAAGGAGCCAAAGTGGATTGCTATTCATCATACAGAATGTGTAGTCATATGAACTAACATAACACTGATAAAGGAAAGGATCTCCTCCCCCATCCTCCATGGCCAAAAAAAAGGGCAGAATTTTTTTTTTTTTATTTGAGAAATAATTTTATAAGTAAGATATCTTATATAATTGATATCAAATGAAAATAAAGTTTTGGTTTATATAATTAAAGATCATAACAATCCAAACCAACTGTAAATAAATCTTTTTCCCTCCTTGTCTAAGCACTCAAATGAAAATAAAGTTTTGGTTGCCATGTCAACTCCTCAAAATCTTTATTTTTAACCCAAAGACATACACCTTCGTCGAGGAGGCGGGGTGTGGAGAAGGCACAACCAACTATTGACGGAAAGGAGAATGGCAAAAGATGAAAACCGATCATAACAATCCAAACCAGTCTTTCTCCTTCCCATTTTCATGCCACAGCTAGGACCATCATCTTAATAGGTCTGCAAACAAGTTAAAATAAAATGACAAAATAATCATTAGAATTTTAAATTTTTTATAATGGAACAATTTTATTAAATTTATTGCTTGGATGCAATATGTAGAATTTCAGCACTAATTGTCTCAACCCTAAGAAATTCAGCATTAAAAATTGTTAAAAATTTCACTGCTTAATTTTCAGCTTCATCAAATTCAACCCACATCCAAAATCAAGCGCAAGCGCTTTTCTATTTTTTAGTTTTGTGATTTAAAATTCGGTTCAAGCATTGAACACTTTTAGGAACATTGAGATATCAAAGAAAACTAGGATTGAGAAACCGAACAAAATAAATTAAAACGCACATAAAGATGAGCAAAAGAACATGTAATTTCATATTTGCTCTTTTAATGTTGCGATATTTCAAAGGGTTTGTCACGGTTCCAGTGAGATCTACAGGAATTGAAAGTTAATTGGCTCCATTGTTTGGTTGGGAGAGAACAAATTTCCAAATTAGCAACAATCCAAATTCTAAAAACAACCCAATTACATACTAGCATCTTCTGTTAAACAGTTAGGCCAAACGGTCTCGTGGTTATAAACTAGTTTAAACAAACCACAGAGCAAAATAAAAGAGAAAATATTTCTTGAAACTATAACACTTTGAAACAGCCATTGTCACAGAAAAACCAAAGGGTGCAAGGCACATTTAAGAGTACCAAGCCAAATTGCCAATCAACCGCATTTAGAGAAAACATTGTTCAAAAGAAACTAGCATTGCAAACTGTATAAAACTTAACCAGAGAATAAAAGGGTCTCTCATCCCCAAACAACAAACTGAAAGCATAAAGAAAATATAACACTGTTTTTTAAATCTTCACATGGTAGTGTACTGCCAATGTTGAACACACTAAACACGACCACCGCGGAGGCGTAGAACTAGATGCAGTGTGCTCTCCTTCTGGATATTGTAGTCTGCGAGTGTGCGGCCATCCTCAAGCTGCTTTCCTGCAAAGATGAGCCTCTGCTGATCAGGTGGGATCCCCTCCTTGTCCTGAATCTTAGCCTTCACGTTGTCAATGGTATCAGAACTCTCTACCTCGAGTGTGATTGTCTTGCCCGTTAGTGTCTTGACGAAAATCTGCATACCACCTCGAAGGCGAAGAACAAGGTGCAGGGTGCTCTCCTTCTGAATGTTGTAATCTGCCAGGGTGCGGCCATCTTCAAGCTGCTTTCCAGCAAAGATGAGCCTCTGCTGATCTGGTGGGATCCCCTCCTTGTCTTGAATCTTGGCTTTCACGTTATCAATGGTATCGGAGCTCTCTACCTCAAGTGTGATTGTCTTACCTGTCAAAGTTTTCACAAAAATCTGCATACCACCACGAAGGCGGAGGACAAGATGGAGAGTTGATTCCTTCTGAATATTGTAATCAGCAAGTGTGCGGCCATCCTCAAGCTGTTTTCCAGCGAATATCAGCCTCTGTTGGTCTGGTGGAATACCTTCCTTGTCTTGAATCTTTGCTTTAACATTATCAATTGTATCTGAGCTCTCGACCTCAAGAGTAATAGTCTTGCCAGTAAGGGTCTTTACAAAGATTTGCATTCCACCACGAAGTCTGAGGACCAAATGCAAGGTGGACTCTTTCTGGATGTTGTAGTCAGCCAATGTTCGACCATCCTCAAGCTGCTTTCCAGCAAAGATCAGTCTCTGCTGATCCGGAGGAATACCCTCCTTGTCTTGTATCTTTGCTTTGACATTATCGATTGTGTCTGAGCTTTCAACTTCCAAAGTGATTGTCTTTCCTGTAAGAGTTTTAACAAATATCTGCATACCACCCCTGAGACGGAGAACAAGGTGGAGTGTAGACTCTTTCTGAATGTTGTAATCGGCCAAAGTTCGGCCATCCTCAAGCTGCTTTCCAGCGAAAATCAACCTCTGCTGATCTGGGGGAATTCCTTCTTTGTCCTGAATTTTCGCCTTCACATTATCTATGGTATCAGAACTCTCAACTTCAAGAGTAATGGTCTTTCCTGTAAGAGTTTTAACAAAGATCTGCATACCACCCCTGAGACGGAGAACGAGGTGGAGTGTAGACTCCTTCTGAATGTTGTAATCGGCCAAAGTTCGGCCATCCTCAAGCTGCTTTCCAGCAAATATCAACCTCTGCTGATCTGGGGGAATTCCTTCTTTGTCCTGAATTTTCGCTTTCACATTATCTATGGTATCAGAGCTCTCAACTTCAAGAGTAATGGTCTTTCCTGTAAGAGTTTTAACAAAGATCTGCATACCACCCCTGAGGCGGAGAACAAGGTGGAGTGTAGACTCCTTCTGAATGTTATAATCGGCCAAAGTTCGGCCATCCTCAAGCTGCTTTCCAGCGAAAATCAACCTCTGCTGATCTGGGGGAATTCCTTCTTTGTCCTGAATTTTCGCCTTTACATTATCGATTGTGTCAGAGCTCTCGACCTCAAGAGTTATGGTCTTCCCAGTGAGTGTCTTGACGAAAATCTGCATCCCACCTCTCAAACGAAGAACCAAGTGGAGGGTAGATTCTTTCTGGATGTTGTAATCAGCCAAAGTACGACCATCCTCCAACTGTTTTCCAGCAAAGATCAGCCTTTGCTGGTCTGGTGGGATTCCCTCCTTGTCCTGTATTTTTGCTTTTACATTATCGATTGTATCAGAGCTCTCGACCTCAAGAGTTATGGTCTTTCCAGTGAGAGTTTTCACAAATATCTGCATCTGCATATGGATACAATACAAGAACCATCAGAATCAGCTATAAAATTAAATTCATATAAACCAACATAACGAATATAATAACAGGTACCCAAAAAAATTGAAATCCTATAACTTATATATATGTATATATACAAGTTACCAAGCTCAGCATGAAAAAAGGCAAGAAATCTCACAAGATACTAATATGGCTAGAAGCTAATGTGTAATTTAACATAATCAAAGCAATTCATTGTACAAAAGATTTATTGAAATAAAACAATTCATCAATTGAGTTAGAATTTTAATAATAAAGAAGTTTGGAGTAAACAAAATCAACTGAATAATTCATGGTACCATATCAATCAACAAATTTTACCCACCAAGAATTAGTAGTAACATATCAATCATTAGGTAATTTAAACCAAACGAAAAGCTTAATGGGAAGAAAAATATTCCTATGGCTTAAACCTCAAACTTACTAGAGCCTTACATGTCTAAATCCCAAACTTTTACTATTCTATTTGATTAATTGTTTAATTAGGGGGAAGTACTTTCTTCATTACTCAATTTGTTGAAAATTCCAAATAATCTAAACTTTGTAATTTCATACAAAAAAAAATACAGAAACCAAACAAAAAATTATTTTAAAAACAGAAAAGAACAAAAATCTGATTGAAAATCAAAGCCATCAAACAATAAATGCTGGAATTCATACAAAAGAACAGACTATTGAATTGTACAAGCATGAAATAAACCCCAAAAATAAGCAGTAAAAACAGTGAAAAGATTATCCAACATTAAAAACGTGAACTGAATCCAAAAAATAACAAAATTACACAAAACGAATTCAAAATAGCCATCATTGAAATCATATAAACAAACAAAGAACACTGAAACCACAAAAAAAAAAAAGATTTTCAACCCATAAAAGCAAACGTGATCTAAATCTTAAAATCACGCAGAATTACACAAATCCGATCACGAATCAGAGGAATAAAAATAAAATAAAATAAAAAGATCAACAAACTATAAAAGCGTGATCTAAACCCTAAAATCACACAGAAACCAAACGAAAATATCAACAAACTATAAAAGCGTGATCTAAAGCAATAGAAATATGCAAATCCGACCCAAAATCAAAGCAATCAAATACATTAAAACAATATAGAAACCAAAAGAAAATAATATCAAACAACAATAGCGATTTAAAACAAAAACCCTAAAAATCACATAATATACGCAAATCCGATCGAATATCAGAGCAATCAAACATTAAAAATCATAAAATTCACATCAAAAAATAAAACCCACAGATAACTCAAACCCTAAAGAAATCACAGAGAATTGCACAAATTATTCAAATCGAGAATCAAATAAATCAAACCGCAAAAACATCGAAAATAAGAAGCTGGCCCTCACCTTAGAGATTCGAGAAGAGAAAAAGGAGAAGAAGCGAGAAACGAATTCCAAGATCGAAAAGAATACATTGCACCAAAGATTTCTTTTAACAAATTTACAAGAGAGAGATTTGGCAGAAAAGCAATCACTTTCAAGACGAAGGATAATGAGAGCCATTCTCAAAGAGAGAGAGTATTTACCTTAAAGGCAAAAACCAAGCTCCCTCTCCAATTAGTACCCGCAACAACAGAGCCATCAACACCTACTGGGTATTTATAGTCTCATCCAGTGAACATCTTCCTTTAGGTTGCTTTGGTTGCGAAATCCACAAACCCCTCAATTAGAAAAAGGAGTCATATAATGTAAATTATCCTGCTGCTTGGCGTGCAAACTACAAAATCCACTAACACTTTGTAATTTGAGACCCCAAGGGCTAATTTTGAGTAGGGACTTCACAAAGAGGACACACAATTATCAGAAACAAACCTGGGTACGAATATCAACATCAATTCTCCATAAAATTCAATTAGAAAAAGGAGTCTTACTTGGCGTGCACTTTGCACTTTATAATTTTAATTTTGAGTAGGGACTTGTTATTGGGTAAGGAATCCGAATATTACAACAACAACAACAACGAGAAGAGAGGTATAGGAGCTAAAAGAGAAAAATTGTAAAATAAATTTTTTTTATAATTAATTATTGAAATTATTATTGCTTCTAAATAATTTGAGAGAATAATTTTTTTGTTAATTGTGTTTTAGAGTCATGATTTTCGGGTATATGTCCGGACCATTTTTAATAATTAATAATAAAAAATATATTATTTTGTAGTTTTTTTTTTTTTTTTTTTTCTCAGAGGTGAGGTTAGGAATATGAACACAATTTTCCTTTCTCTTGTATAGGAGAAAATTGTTTTTAATTTATTGTGTGTGGTAATTCAAATAAAGGTGGTTTTAAACTATGTTACAAAAGAAAGTTTGATAATGTAAATTTAAATAATATGTATTCGTAAATAAAAAGTTAAACTATTAAGAATTGGTAGAAAATAACTTAGAATTTGTTAAGTAGTGGTAGGAAATGTTGGTATATGAGAGAGAGAGAGAGAGAGAGAGAGAGAGAGAGAGAGAGAGAGAGAGAGAGAGAGAGAGAGATTGAAATTCTAAAGCCAATGACTTAATTGACTATGTTTTGCCATGATTTTGATTTTGTGGAATGAATTTTAGGCTAACTTGTGAATGAAGAAAATATGATTGTGTGTTTCCCTTGAAAGATGCATTGGTAGATATGCTTAGGAAATTACAGTCTCAAATTGTTAGGAAATTAATTACTAATAATTATTCGTAATTTTTTGTTTGATAAAATAACTTTAGATTTTCAATTGATTGAATTTATTTTAGCTTAATATTTTGAGGAATTTCTTGGGTTGAAATTGTAAAACCCACTATTTTTTTTTCAATAAAATCAATTATCATCCTATAATTTTTTAGACATTTTTATATAATTTTGGAGGCCTTTATTTATGTATTGGATGTCTTGGAATACTTTTTAAATTTTTGGGCTTGTGAGGGCCTTACGCCTATAGAAAACCTAGGCCTAAGCCAACCCTAAGCATTCTCATTAGCCTCTCCAAAGTTTTAGTCAAATTGGTTCTAAAACACTCACTTTTTCTATTTTAGCTATGTTAATATTCACGTCTAACTACATCAAACTAATCATTTTTTTTTTCTCCATTCCATTTAAATATTATTCTATCTCTCTCCAGCCCATTCACAGCAACAACACATCCACGGCACAACCAACCCATTCATGGCAACAACATATCCATGGCACAACTAAGACTAGAATCAAGCTTCCATTTCATTTCATCAACTGCAAATCAACACGACCTATAGATTAATTCACAACCCAAAAAACCCATCTCCACAAATTCACCTCAAATCAACCAAGCCCAACTCCACAAATTCACCCAAAATCAACCAAACCTATCGCCACAATTTCACCTAAAATCAACACCAAATCAACCACAATTTCAACATATCAAATCAAATAGAAATAAACAAATAAAAAATAAAAAACTCATACCTGTAATCTCCCACATAACCCATCAACAGCGACGATGACCACCCACGACGTAGATCGACCACCTCACAACTATGACGAGATCACCACTGCTGTGACGAAAATCACCACCGCTATGACAAGAGGACCCTTCACAACGTAGATCGACACCCACAATCAAACCCAATCAAAACTCACAACTAGAAACGATTTTCACACACAAATCGATGAGTTTACTCCAAATCGGCTCTAATTTGCTTTACTGTTTGTGGCGCAAATTGTTGAGAGAGAGAGAGAGAGAGAGAGAGAGCAACACCCACGGGAGAAGAGAGAGAAAATATTATAGAAAATTGGTAGATTTTTGGTTTTTGGATGAACAATTGCTCGACCATATGAGCGAGCTACTTTAGAAAATGGAGGTTGTGTTTGAAGTTTTGATACGGATTAGGGAGACTGGTGTGAGAGATTTTGTGGGTGTTAGTTATTATTTTTACCGAATATACAGTTTGGTGACTCTAATGGGATTGCTCCTACATTGGCTTAGGCAAATCATTGTTTAAGTTAATATATAACTAATATGCCACAAAACTACCCACATTGGACTAGCAACTAGTTAGCCAGACTAAGTTTGAGCTACAATACTTCTCTATTTTTAGAGTGCATTATAGATTAAGAAAATCATTATTTTATTCTCTCTGGGTCACCACGTTTCCTTCCTTAAAGCCTACCACGGTGACCCAACACCACCTTGCTACTGGACTTGAAGTAGCTCATCATGCCCACCTTCGTCCTCATTACTCCCACGCCTACCTTATAGCTCAATAGCTCATTCCCACCACTATCACTCTCTTTTGTGATGGTGGTAGTGGGGCTTCCTCCTCCAAAAGCAGTGCTTCGGGATTTTGTAGTGGATAATTGGCTATGATGTGAGTTACTGTTTGGTTCTTTGGAGGATATAATAATAATAATAAAAGATGAAAAATTAATATTTTAATAAAATAGAGTTAAGAATGAAAAATCAGATGTGCGATTTAATGAGAAGTAAATAGGCAAAATAGGAATAGTAAATCCTCGGAATAGTAGTTCCTCATGCTAATATTTTAATGAAATAGAGTTACTATTTTCTATTCGGTGGCAAAATTCCCGGACAAAAGAATTGAAAATAGTGGGGAGTGGAGAAGAATCCTTTGCTTTGTAGTTTGTCCTTAGGGGATCTAGTGAAATTAATTGAATTCTAAACCCAATATCAAACTACGGTTGTTCAACTAGATTATGAATTGGGTCCCATTAAATTGTTGCACAATTTGGTTCTCAGTGATCACTCTACAAAACATTCGATAGTCGCACTAAACCTACAATTTCTCAATAGGTACCTTGGTTACAACACCTGAAACTGATATTTCTCCTCTTTTTCTTTTTTTTTCTTTTTTTTTTTTTTGGGGGGGGGGGGGGGGGGGGGTGGGGGGTGATATTGAAAAAATAAACACAGTGGATAACTAAAATCACCACGAGAGAAATTAAAATATAGTAAAAATCAGCAACAAAAAACTGCCCAATAAAACTACATTGCCATGAATCATAAGGCTCTGAATACCTTAAAGACAAGTCTATCTATGAATTGTTTCAAAGACCAACCAGAAATACATGTACTTTTAAGGATTTTCTGCCTAGTAAGCATGTTTTGGAATCCATCCCTTAAGGTGAGAACATCTATAGCATGGTCCAAGTTCAGCAAGAGCCTTATGTCCCAGCTACTTCAATCATTTCCTGTTCCACTGTACTTGGCGTAACTGGATAGTAATGGTAATGAAGTTCTCCAACATCATCACCAGAGAGTTTCTTCCATCCCTCAGGTCCCACATAATAAACTGATAAAAAGGAACAAGTTCAAATCATATTGTGATTATGGATGTGTGATGTGCAGCAAGCAAGAAAGCATTTGCTGCATCTTGCGTATGCATCATCTCTCTTATAATTTGTGGGGTGCATATGTTATGAGAGAGATGATGCATATTCTAAATGGATGAGATAATTATTAAGGGAGAGATAGAGAGTACCGCTAGCAACTCCACCACTGGCTCCATCACGGAATGTTGCATGATAGCTCCATCACGGAGATGTTGCATGATAGATAGACCTTCTAGCCAACTCTGCAGCTTCTTCAATTGACATATCATACCGGTAGCTGGTGTAAACAGAAAACAGAAAATTACGTATAAGAATACATATAACTCAGAATTAAATCTGGCACAAAACACAAGCTAATGGTACAGGTAAAAAATAAATCAACTATGTTGTAAAAAAAGTTAAGAAAAGCAGGGGTCAATTTAAATCAAAGGGCGTGGAATAAGGAAAAGCAGGATAAGGCAGCATACTCCTATGCCTATGGAAGTCATACAAGTTTTACAAATTGACAAACTTGCATAAACAACATGAATAAGGCTGGCCTGTTCAGCCAAGTTCCTAGATAGTGGCGTTATACCACAAGTCTCAGACATCCAGTACATTGTATGCCAAAATTGATCAAGTGCAGAATTGCTAAAAACAAAGTACCTACATTATTGCCTGGAAAAACAACATTCTAGGAGCTATTTTAATACTAAGCCCGTAATCCAGTCCTCCCATACACCGATATATCTTGGAAAAAAGTGCAGGGAGGAGTTGTTGGGAGGAAGCAGCACATATGGGGTGGCCCAAAAGCAAAAATTTAAGTTCAAAAGGAAAGAATCTTACTAGTCCTTTATTTTATTTTTGTCTTCCCTTATAAATATATGTTTTACTTTTTTGTTCTTCTGATATTTCAAGGAAAATAATATAAGGTCAATAACACAACATTTTTGTTTCCTTCAACATATTTCAAGCAGATACTTGGAGATTCATTTTCCAGAAAAAATATCAGTGAGGCATCATGCAACATAAAAATAATGAGGAAGGGGCACAAACCCATTATCCAGGACACCATAAGCATAGGGTGAACCAGATCCAACTGAAAATCGTGTTCCTTTGAGCCTTCCTCCTTCACTGTCCACATAGTATAGTCCAGGGCCCTACAACCGATAGAAAATACATATCAAAAGAGTCTGAGTAAAACAAATGTGAAAACTTGATGCAATACATTCATATGTTTTTACCGTCTCATCCCATCCAGCAATCATGGTCCCAACAGACAGACCCATTCCACGGTATGAGTACAGAATGTTTGCCAACAGCTTTGATGCCCCTGTAACAGAAATTCTGCGCTTGTTTGCCAATTCATGCAGTCGGCACTAAAAAAATGCCAATAAAGGGTCAATAAGCAAGTGACATAAGAAAACACATAACATTGGCTTTTAATGGTTCCATTTACTTAAAAAGTGGGCACTGCCAGTGTCTTATTCACACCAGGGCATGCCATACTATTTTCTATGGCTAGGCTATGGTCTCTGCATTGGGCATTGGGCCAGGCACACTTGAATAGTAAAAACGCATGCCTATCCCACTTCACATAAACATTCAAATTAGATGTGACTATTTAACTTTTTTTGATAAGTAAAAAGTTATCAAAATGTAAATAACAAATCATATTCGTTTTCCTTTATGGGAGGGATTATTATAATGAGCATTTTATCACTTCCTAGCTGTTAAACCAACGATACTCTCAGCCATTGAATGAATATTCAAACCCATTATGCTCAAATTTATATACAAAGCATTATAAAATCCGTATACTAAAAAAGTTCGCTTAGCACATTAGACTTCAACTGACAACATCAGCACCACAATGTAGACAGCAGGGAGCTAATGCTACAAACCTATCACAATAGATATACAATCACTGACTCAAAATTAATTGTAGCCAACATGCCTGAAAATATACATTATAAATCTGGGAGAAACAACATAAATATTTAAATACATTACCTTAATGCCCAGATTTCTGTGCCAAAACTGACAGTCAGCAGCACCTCCAGCCATAGTGCCAAGCATGTAAGGATTGATTTCAATGATTTTCTTTACAGACTGTGACGCTGATAAGATTAGGAAGAAGAGAGTAAATGCAACATGCCTTTTCACATCCAAAGACAACACAATCAAACACTACGATCAATGATACTTGCAACATTAATTGGTCAACTATCTCAAAACCTAGGCGAGTGTGAGAATGTTTGTGTGTACATACATAAGCACAATGATCAACAAGTCTAGTTTCTACAACGAAATGTATAAAAATCAGCATCCAAAACCTATAACTATTTGGAAGTTAGAAAACGAAAAGAACAACAGAAATAACATACAGATATAGCCTCCCATGCTAGCTCGAGAATCAGCGGCAACCATGACACCCTCTTTGAATATGAATGCAAGCGTGGTTGTTCCTTTTGCTGGCTTCACCATCTGTATAGCCTCTTTCTGAAATCCATCAAACTGAAACAGAAGAAGAAAAACAAAAAATCATATAACACTATGTGAATTGAAAATTAGACAAAATACCAAACACGTTTTTTTTTTTTTTTTTTTTTTGATAACGTAAGGAACCTTTCTAAAGAAAAGCCTTTGGACTCATCTCTAGGCAGTAAAACCTACGAGCTTCTTGCCCCAAATGCCAGAACCAGTTGTCGGGTAATCCAGGGGCATTCACCCCTGACGGGCTAAGCAGTACAAAATACCAAACACATTAGAACTCACATTGATAGTATTCGGAAGCTCAAATGATGGGGTGGCTGAAAACCCATCAAGAAGCTCACTTCTCGTCCCGAAAAGCGGCGCAGTTGATTCAAGACCACTAGTATCAAGCTTCATGCTTTTATGAACTGTAACAAAGTAATGATTTTTACTGAGAAATTGTACACTCAATACTAAGAAATCAAAGCAATCAGACATTAAAACATCAAGTTCGTAACAAAAAAAATCACAGAAACCATAAGAAAAATTATCAAAAAAAAAAAAACCCTAAAAATCACAGAAATACGAAAATCCGATCGATAATCAGAGCAATCAAATTCATACCAAATGAAAACTATCATCGAAGCACAAAAAGGGGTGTAATAAACTCTAAAAACCCTAAAATTACACAGAATCACGCAAATTCCGATCGAGAATGAGATAAAGCGAACCGCAAAAACAGTGAAAAGAATTCGAGGAAGAGAAGCTGGACTCACCTTAGAGATCAGAGAAGAGATGATCGAGAAGCGAGAAACGAGAAACGAATTCCGAGAGCTGAGAGAGCAAACCCTGGAAGAGCTCGGAAAGAGAAGATTTGGGAAATAAAAACGAAACAAAGTATGATGACGTGGAAATTGGTTTATTAAAAAAAATTCATAGTTTAGCACTAATTTTAGAAATTAATTAAAAAATATATATATATTAAAATGATGACATGCAAAAAAGTGTATTCTTTTAAAAAGATTTGTATGTAAGTCAACTGAAATGCTTATAATAAAAGATACATTAGCTAATCATGGGATGACACGTGATCCAAAAATGGAACTTAAGACACCATTTTTTTTTATAAAATGTGAAAATTTTGTGAAAGTCATACATTAGCTAAGTACGATAGTTAGAAAAAGTTTGGAATTTTTAATCTACCCTAGAATTTCAAGAAGAAATAACAACACATCGAGATAAGTGTCAAAAAGGATTGAAGAGAAAGCAACACATGGCCTGTGACGACCGTTTAACCTTAAGTGTAAATAGAGTTTACATTTAAGAAGTAATGACTTCTAAACTGGTATTCTTCTTATTCATCCTTGTAATTCTCTTTTAAGTATACAATTTAGTCTTGATTGTACTTATATTGTTAGGTTAATGTGAGTAAGTTCCATTCTAATGTTTTACTTTTTCTACAAACAAACACAAACACAAACACAAACACTTTCATTTTGTATTATTATATTGATATGGATCTAGATTATATAGATTGGTCACTTGGTTGGTAGGATTGGTACTTTTTTGAATCAATTCCAAAATCAGTATAAGGAAACCCCACGTTTCGTGTCGGTTAAAATACTATATGGTATTAAAGAGGTTTTTTGTTTTTGTTTTTCCTGACATGAGTGTCCAGGGCTCTTAGCTCGTGTCGTGCATATCTCCTCGAAATGCATTTCATAGCTTTTCTAAGTAATGGAATGCCATGTTACAACTTGGAATTTTTTTTTTTTTTTGTGAAATGTATTTTGCATTTTGATTTTTTGAAGACAAAATGAAAATCCCCAAAACTAAGGATTTTTATTTTTCTATCTCTTCATTTGTTATTCTTTTCTCCTTTTCCTTTTCTTTTATTTTTCTCTCAGCACTCCCACTCTCTTCCCTTTCTTCTTGAAAACCTCTCTCTCTCTCTCTCTCTCTCTCTCTCTCTCCCCTAAAGATTTTAGCTAATGGTGAAGTTAGTGTATGATATTTGGTTCATTTTTTTATTTTTTATTATTTATTTTTATTTTTTGTAGATTTCTGTTGACATTAAAGTCGAGTTTGGCAAATTCTGGGGAGTAAAGAGAGAGAGAGAGAGAGAGAGCAAAGACATTGAACGACTTCCGAGGACAACAATGTGTTTCTAAGGAGCAAAGAGTGGAGATTTCGATGACAACGTGATTCTAGGACCATCGCTACGATACTCTCAGCTCGGAAAAGAGAAGATTTGGGAAATAAAAACAAAACAAAGTATGATGATGTGGAAATTGGTTTATTAAAAAAAAAAATCATAATTTAGCACTAATTTTAAAAATTAATTAAAATATATATATTAAAATGATGACATGGAAAAATGTGTATTTAAAAAAAAAATTGTATGTAAGTCAACTAAAATTAAATTGCTTATAATAAAAGACATATTAGCTAATCATGGGATGACACATGATGCTAAAATGGAATGATGTGTGTCTGGCAAACCAAACTTAAGACACCACTGTTTTATAAAATGTGCAAATTTTGTGACAATCATACATTAGCTAGTATGACAGTTAGAGAAAGTTTGGAATTTTTAAACTACCCCAAAATTTCAAGAAGAAACGACAACACATCGAGATAGGTATCACAAAGGGTCGAGGAGAAAGCGACACGTGGCCCGTGACGACCGTCTAGCCTTAAGTGTAAATAGGGTTTACATTTAAGAAGTAATGACTTCTAAACTGATATTCTTCTTATTTATCCTTGTAATCATGCTCGGCCCTATCTTTAAGCAAGATAAGCCATTGCTTGAGGCCCCAACCCAAAGCAAAGCCTCATTTTTATTTTTAAGTAGGTAATATATATATAATTATTATATCTTATATATTATTTTTAATATGTTCTTAAGTGGTCAAAATCCCCTAACGTGTTCCTTTTCTTTTTTTTTTACAATTCCTAGCAATTCTATATTTGTATTTAGCACTATTTTTTTTGTCAAAGAGAGATTGTGGAAGGCCCCAATTTCTATATCTTTTGTTTTTATCTCCTTTTCCCAGCAATTCTCTTTAGCTATCTCGCTCTCTAAGGCCCCTTTCTCTTTTCTCCATGGTCCAATTTTCTCTCTCTTTTCTATGTAAGAGGCTCTACCCTTCTCTCTCTTTCTCTTCTCCTTTATTTCTTTTTCTCTCTCTTTTTCTCTTCTAAGTAAGTTTTTTGAAATGGGTTTCTTTCTCTTTTCAAAATCTTTCTGTTTCAAGAAAAATCAATCTGATAAAAAAAAAAAAAAGATAATTATTTGATCAAATATGTTTTTGATAAGAGATATTTTATCTTAAAGTATGCAATAAAATTTGTGCCTAAAGTCAAGTGAAATTTGATAAAAGATATTTTATTTTAATTTATCCACCATTGTTGAGCATTAGTGTGAGCATTTTGTGTAGTTGAGATCCTCCTCAAAATATTGCAAATAAATAAATAAAAATCATTACTTATATTAAAAAATAAAAAAGCTTCACTTTGAGATTTGCTTGAGGCCCCCAAAATAATTGGGCCGGCCCTGCTTGTAATTCTCTTTTAAGTATACAACTTAGCCTTGATTGTACTTATATTGTTAAGTTAATGTGAGTAAGTTTTAATGATCTTGGTGTAACTCTATGCAATGTCACTCCATAACTTTTCAGTGAAAGAGTATTTTGACAAATCAACCGTTGAAATAAGTTATCTCATTATGCTCTCCATGCTTTCAAATTATACACAAAAAACGAGTTTGTGAATCAAATAGTAAATAACTTCCGATTAAACACGATTGTTGGCGTGCATAAGGAATTGCATCCTCAAGCTTTGATATAAAATAACTCCACACTTATAATGTTCACAAATTAACCAAAAAGCATGCATTTATTTTAGAAATAAATCAACAAATGTTAAGGTAAACAAAAGTAACTTATTTCCTGAAATTAATATTCGTGAATGATAACTTATATCCCAAGCAATTTCAGTTGATCACATCACGATGCATTTTGGCGTATCATCACCAATTGACACGTCCAAGTAGTGCACATTCGGTTTGGGTGGTGCGTGGTAGTTCTGCATTGGATATATATACCCATGTGAAGCATAAGAGGCTAGTGGTGGATAAGGGAATTCAACATTGAAAGTGTTGGTGTGGGGTGTGTTTTTCACTACATTTCCATTCCCACAACCACAATGAACACAAAAATTATGATTATGATTTGGTCCAATAGCATTATTATTTGCATCCTTCGGATCGGGTCCATTATTAGTATTATTATTCTTTTTCCCATGGTCATCACCATCATCTTTGTGGTCATTGAATGTCATCTTCAAGCTCCTAGATTGAACAATCTCTGCATGTTTCAATCTCCCAAGTTTATCCAATTGTTGGAGTTCTCCTACTTGCACAACATGGTTTTGGTTTCCCATTGGAGGTAGTGTTGGCTTTGCTTCACTATTTTTCGTCCATTGAAGAAGCTCCATGAACATGTGGGGTTGTGTAGTTGTTTGAATTGTCACTGTTCCTTCTGGATCAATGTTAACTGAATATACTCCTACCAAAATTACAAACAAAAGGATACGAAAATAAATAATTATAAATTTGTATAACAAAGCACAAAATCACAATTTAATCAACAAAAGTGGACTTACCCTGAATTTTTGACAACAAATTGCTCAGATACGATTGATTATATGGAGCGGATACTTTGAGAACATAAGTTTGTAACTGAAATCATTTAGGGAATAAAAAGAGTCATTGAACTGACAAATATACACATATGTTATAGATATTACGATTTGAAAAAAAAGTTATTTACAATTTGAAAAAAAAGTTATTTACAATAAATCATGTCTACAGTTGTGAAAAATGATGTGTCGCTGGTATATTACTTTACGAACATTTTTTTGTCAACAATCTACACTACCGCCCCGCCCCTCGGGGCAAAAGTCTTGCCCCGTTCCCGGACACGGGGCGGGTAAATCCGTGCGGGGCGGGGCGGGTCGGTGCAAAATTGCCATCCCTAGTTTCGTTTCTTGGTCTAAATCCTAAGAATGAAATTTCTATTGTGTAACTTTGCCTAAAGGGGCTAGCATAAAGTGCTAATGGGAACTAAATGAGAAAATTCATGAGTCAAACTGAGTACACTCATGCAAGAACTCTTAAATTCCTATACAAAAAATAAACATGAGAGAGAAACCAATTGCGGTGAATAAGAAGAGCAATCAACCTGAGGAATAATTTGGTTGTCCATTGAAGTGGCTTCAAAATCTTCACAGCCAAATACAGAAAAGTTCTTGATTTGTTGTCTCCCAGTTAAATACTTGTATATCTTGGTTAGTGTAGAAATTAGAATGCATCCAAGTGAAGAATTCTTACAAGACCGTTGGCAGAGATGCGTTGTGGTTTGAAGGGAATAAAAAGATTGATATTTATAGTGGGGAGAATGATCTTTGCCTTAATTTAGAAATAAATTCTTGATTGGGTGTTATTAAAAATGTTTTCAAAACCCACATGCATCTTCTTTATATTCGAAAATAAATGCCAACCATGAGCATGATCCCAATAGATGATGTGCAAGCCTAGTGATGAATGAGGATAGTTTATATATAACGGCACTAAGATAAATCATGATTTGCTACTTAAAAGGAAATTTGGGGAGAATAAACGTAGGAGATTCCACATATAAAGTACTTTTTGTGTCACAATAACAAAAATAAGATTTTTAGTCCCAGAAAATTATTACAAGACTAATTTGATCATTTTTATTTACATTAAAATAAAAATTGTATAAGAAAAAGTAGACCTTGTTAATAATTTTAGAACTTGCTAAGGAGAAGAAAATAATTTTATGAGGAACCAAAACAAACATAACATTTAGCCATGAAACCCCACTAAGGGCTGATCCAATCATTTTGGGGATCTTAAGCCAAATCACAATTTGGAGCCTTTAATATTTAATATTAAATTAAATTAATGTTTATGGATTTTTTTTATTGGAATTTTATTCTTTTTGCTAATTATTGATCATACTTGCATTTTAGCACTTAAGGAATTTGTAGATCTCACTTAAAAAAAAATAAATAAATAAATAAAAGCCAAATTACAAATTACACTCTCTAAGTTTGGTCAAAGTTCAATTCAGTTCTCCTCTAAGTTTTGACCATTTCAATTTAGTCCTCTAAGTTTGTTTGTTTCAATTTTTTGTTTCATTTTGTTTCAAAAACTTAAAAACAAAAACTAATAAAAATTATTTATAAAAAAATTCGTGAAAAAAATAAAAAATTAAAAGACTTAATTGAAACGAAATCAAACTCAGAGGACTAAATTGAAACGGTCAAAACTTAGATGTCTACATTGAAATCAAACCAAACTTAGAGGACTAAATTGAAACGGTCAAAACTTAGAGGACTGAATTGAACTTTGACCAAACTTAGAGGATGTAATTTGTAATTTGGCCAAAAAAAAAAAAAAATGTAACAGCACCAGTGCTGAAAGTATCAAATAGTAAAAGAGAGATTTATTTTCTATTTTTTTAAATAAAAATTATATGGGTTAGAGAAGGAGAGAGGGACTGATCATTTGCATTTTAATTTTTGGCAAGCTCTAAAATGTTTGTTATCTAATCACATACAATATATGTGCATGACTGGTATGTTTTGGGGGGACAACAACCAAATTTGTCAATTTCGTACTAGAAGTCATACCGGTTTGGCCAATGGAACTCAGTATGTTTTGAGGTTACCGATATATATTTATTTATTAATATTATATATATATATATATATATCTTTTTTATCTTAGAAATAGAAAATAATATTGTATTACAACATCATATCATAATCACTAATCCAATATATTTGTCCAACAAAAATAATAATAATTGAGTTAAGAAAAGAAAAAACCATTTCATAAAAAAACAAAAAAGAAAGAAAGAAAGAAAAGCATCAAATGGAATGAGGTCAAGAATTGGCCATGTGGTGGTTTGTAGGTGAAATTCAAAATATCTCATTGTTTGGTGCTTTGGTTAGCTCACGTTGGGCACAGAAATAGAACTAAAAAAATTAAATGAGAGAGAGGGAGAGAAAAGAAGAAGAAGTGGAGAACAGACTACACATAGTACAGAGTACCAGTGTAGTCCGGAAAGAAAAATGAAAAGTCACTTGGTTCAACGATTTTTATTATTTTTTCTTCTCTTTATTTCAAAATTTCTTTAAATTGGGACTTGTGGGTATTATTATTATTATTATTATTATTTTTAATTTGGGGCCTTTTTTATTTTTTATTTTTTTTGTTGGGGGTCTTAAGCGATTGCTTAACTCGTTTAATAGATGAACTGGCCCTGTGGACCCAGTTATAAAATGTCATTATTGGCAGTCTGTAACCTAGGAGAAACTAGTCTAATTTTTCAAAATGAAAAGCATATAGAAATCCTCAATGTTGCCACTTGGGTATTCGGCCCAGTGGTAATCCCTCTTCTCAAAAAGTCTTACTCTCGATCTTCGAGATTGATGCCGCTCAATAATAAGCAATACCTTGTAGTACGTGTAAGGGGTTGTCGATCTTCAGAAAGTTGTGTTTTCAAAAGACAATGTAAATCAATATTTAAAAAGGGTAAAATGGATTTGGTTTTGGTAATTTTGGAAAGAATATATGTAAAAAGGCACTAGGGTTTCAGGATGTTTCTCCATACCAATACGATTCCTTATAATCCTGGTTAAAAACCTTGTTTTAATAACAGTTTACAAGTTGATTATTTTCCTTTTAAAAAGCTATTGACATGGTTGAACTAATAAAACTTAGAAACATTATATTATCGGAGAAAATAAAGTGGCTAGAGTAATAATTAGAAAAAATTTTCAATTTATAAATCACGATACCTAATTAAAACCATGAAATATTCCCCCTTAATCATAAGAAAAACATGATTAAACTTATAGAAAGTACGGAATAAAACATACATCACTTAGGAATCAAATAACTAACAATCAACTATAATTAACATTAAAAATAAAAGGGACTACAAGTATTCATATCGTTATGCAGAGAACATAGCCCCTAGCCTTAGCAAGGGGCTTAGGCAGCCATGGGAATGAAAACCTAAGCTTGGGAGAAAGAGGGAGGTAGAGAGAGAGTAAGAGTGTAAGAGTGTGGGTCTTTATATCTAAACCCCAAATAAACCCTAATCCCAGCTATCCAATTTGGAATTCAAGGCCTAAACAAATTGGGTCCAATGGGCCTTGAACTTGGAGCGTTTTAAAACACAAAATGGGTCTTCGTTAAACTGAATTCGCGCAAATCCAATCGCCTGGAACAGCATCCAGTCGACTGGATTTGAAGATCTAGAGTTACTGCCTAATCAGTCGCCTGGAACACCAATCCAGTCGACTGGATTCTTGAGATTTGGAGATTCTAGAGTTTTTGCCTAATCCAGTCGCCTGGATTGTGCTTCTCTTTTTTGTTCCTTTCAGCTTGCTGCACTCTCTATTCTTTATCTTTCTTTTTTCTTTCTTTTCTTTTCTTTAGTCTTCCACCTGCCGCACACTTCTCTTTCCCTTCTTTCTTTCTCCTTTCTTTATTCCTTTCCAACTGCCCCACGTGAAAAGCTTTCTTTCTTTTTCTTTTCTTTTTCTTACTTCTCTTTCTTCATTATTCAAGGCTCTCATGTGAGCTTCATTAAAGCTCCTTTGGAGCCATAATCCGGTGTGATGCGGCTTGAAAGAAAGGAAAGTTTTTGGGCCTTGTGGGTTTTAGTGGCCATGTGGGCCTTTTGGGCTTGTTCATTTTATTTTCAAACATTTATTTGCACCTAAAATATAACATAAAATTTAGACTTTATAAAATTAACATAATGCATATAAATAAATTATTTTTATACAACGCAATGAAATAAAAGAAATGCAATGATTTGCATACAACTAAAAATAAAATACAAAATAATTCTATTAAAAACGTTAGAAAATGGGCTTAATAAGTCATATTTCATGACTTATCAGGGATCTTCAAAATATACGTGTGTATGAGTTTAGATTATAATTTCTATCATATATTAAAAAAATAAAATCCCTAATGTTGGTTGGTGAAGAAATTAGCATTAATGATATTCGTGGACTCGTGGTAGCATTCAAGGTTCTTCTTAATTAGCAGACAACGATCTGTCCATCATCACATTTCGAACAATTTAAATATATATATTAATAAATAAAAAGATAACCCAAATAATTTGTAGAAAAGATGAAACATAATTAAATATATTTTGTTTAATTAGAGAAGATTAAGTAAATTAATTAGAATTTATTTAGTGTTGAGTGTTATTCTAACTAGTCGCAAACCTGTGCGATGCACAGGAAAATTATTGAAAATAAAATCTAAATTAATTTTGATTCCTTTTACTTTTTTTTTTTTTTTTTTTTGTAGTTCAAAATGTTGTAGGCAAGATCGATAAAGAGACTTTACGAATCGGATTTAGGATAGATCCTACTTTTTGGTTTAAAAAAATAACTAAGAAAGTATATTTACCATAGGATAATTAAAATTTAATATAATGTAATTTTTCTTTTGGCATAAGTTGAATATAGTCCAATTTTTATAAAACACGATTCATGTTTATATTTACCATATGGATCATGTTTCTATCCAAAAATAAAATAAATGATACTTAAAATAAGAAGAAAGACAAATAAATACATGGACACATGATTATATGATCAAATCTAAATAATTTTCATAACTCATTTCAAGCTCACATGGTTTCATTATAACAAATCCATCCACCTTTCTCCATTGCCAGCAACAAAATTAAATGAAATACATAAGAAAAAAAAAGGAACTTTTAAAAATTTTGATAAAAATTGATAATTATGATTATTATTAAAAGATATTTATATTGTGTTTATATATGGAATATATTTTAGTATTAGACATTAATTATGATTGTGTTTTATATATGGAATAATATATTCTTATATTAAAGAAAATATGATGTGTCAAAATTCTAATGGAAGGTTTAATAATAGAATAAAATTTAAATTCAATTAGAAAATATATATTAAAATAATGAGGTGTAAAATTGTGAGATTTCAAAAGCTTATGTGGCGCAACATGATGAGGTCAACCAAAAGTCAAAAAGCTTTCGGATTTTACATTATAGTATAGATAAAACAATAATGAGTTTTAATTGATTTTAACTTACATGTAACAAAACGCGAGTTTTTTTTTTTTTTTTTTTTTTCTCTCTCTCAAATTTAGACCTTGTGCAATATTTTACTCTCTTTCTAAACATTTGTTTGCAGTACTTGTTTTTTTCTTCTCTTAATTTATGATTTTTTTTTTTTTTTTTTTTTTTTTTTTTTTTTTTTTTTTAATGAAATAATTTCTCTATACCTTAAGGAAGAGAGAGAAGAAAAAATCCCGGTAGTTGATGAGTCCAGTAATAAATTTTTGACGTGGGTATCTGACATTTTTTAACGTTTAGATCTTATAACAATTTACGGTCTAGAGAGGACGTTAACGTTGTTTTGAAGTGAAATGAAGAGTGCCATGTTTTGAGGTGGAGTCTTAAGAATATTTGTTTGGGGGACCATAATTAGTATCAACTAGTCCATGTCCTACATGATGCACAGTGTATTTTGAAGTATTTTGTAAGATCTCACCAACTAGTTAACTATAACACATAGACCAGGGTGTGTGAAATATTATTGAACCTTTATTTTCTAGTATTTTCGTTTATTTGTTCACTTATTTATATTGAAAGAAAGACAAAGACAATATGATCAATTTTATCTTTTATTTTTTATTTTTTTATTTTTGGCATGTGAAAAAAATACGGATCATATTGGGCTGGCCCAACCCTCTAGTGGTTGGGAAGGGTCGTAAGATTTGTAGCCCATTTAGGACGACCTGTGAAGCTGTGAAGGTTTTAAATTACATGTACGGTATTGATTAATTGGTTTGGAGGTGTTTTGGTCAAGGCATAGTATTTCACAATTGTTAATATGGCAAGTAGTTAATGGTAGATGATAAGATAGTGTCTGTCGGAAAATGACACTCTCCATTTCAAAATTCCTCCATTTAGTTCATTTCATGATTCTGATTTTATTTCATAACCATATACACACTGTCACATCTTTTAAAATTTTAAATGATGTGACTGTCTGTACACTGTTAAATTTGTAATATTTAATCTGATCAATGAAATGGACCGAATAGAGGGATTTTGAAATGGAGAAGATCATATTCCGTGTCTGTGACAGGTTCAAGTGAAAACCATTAACAATTTGCACTTCACCATGTTATGAAAAATGTTGTATAAGGACCTATATATATGAAAAAATGTCATTATCCTCAATGTTAAGCCTTAATGTTAATTGCAATAAGTCTAGAAATATAATTTTTTGGCCAAATTACACATTACACCCTATAAATTTGGTTAAAGTCCAGTTGAGTCCTCCAAGTTTCATTACAATTCAATTAATGATTTTCATCCATTTTTGTTAAATCCTCTGTTAGTTTCCAATTTAACTGATTTTAAGCAAATACCCATATACCCGATTGAACACATACCCAGACAAAAAAATCCCAAATTACGCAATACCCATACTCTGCTGATTGCTGTGATCTCCAAAAGCCGATCCCCAACTAGCGTTTATTTTTGTTGTTGCTTTTTTCAAGATCCTTCGCATATATATGAACTATGACACCTATTAGCAGTGGCAAATTTTTCTTAACAAATTCTATAGGCGTCTCATCATCATTTGGATTCCATGATAATATCTCTCTCTCAAGCCTGCATAGTGCCGCAATCATGGCCAATGGATTTTGAAGGAAGCGGCCAAGAGCCACAACTTTTGGAGAGCACAACAAAGCATGGGTATCACGTAATTGGGGATTTTTTTGTCTGGTCATTTATTCAATCGGGTGTGGGTTTATAGGTATTTGCTTAAAATCAGTTAAATTGAAAACTAACGAGGGATTTAACGGAAATGTGGATGGAAATCCTTAATTGAAATGAAATGAAACTTAGAATACTGAATTGAACTTTGACCAAACTTAGAGGGTATAAATTGTAATTTGGCCTAATTTTTTATATACAAATTTCTTTCATGATTGTTAAGACGATACGTTATGATTGGTGTATAATAAATTGATGTTAGTTTTGGGTACATATGATAAATTGATATTGCTCCATTCACAGCTGAGAATTTGTGGAAAATAGTGAAGTTGTGGATAAGACGGAAAAAGATTGCAAGAAATGTTGTGTTACCGTCATTATCCATATTAATTAGTTGAGAATTATATTTCCGTTAGTAGAACAATAATTGGGAAATAGGATTTTGATTCTTCGGGTGAGAATAATGTTTGTGGTTATGATAGGCTGGTTAATTAAAGCCGTTGATATTGACAAAGGTAGACCGTAGAAGAGGAGAAATTATTCAGTCCATCAGGTGAACCACGTTATCCGTCCACCACTCCATTAATTAAATGCTAAGTGTCATAATTTAATGACTCGGCTAAATGATACCCAACTCACAAAGATTGAAAAGACCCAAATACCCTCGGCAGACCCATTGCTTCCTCAACGAAACCTATCGTCTGCCACCAAATACTTCTCCATCGCCACTGCATCAACGCCGACTGGTAATTTATCAGAAAATTCCAATATTATTTGGATTTGGAAATCTAGATTACGTTTGTTTAAACTTAAAATATCAAGTTTCACGTTGTTCATTAGAAAAGCCGATGAGGAAAAGGCGTTGTTCAGTATTCATGGCTATCTGACTGATGATGATTCTTGGCTGATTTGAACAGTAATGGGTTTGGCTTTGGAGGTTTGTTATGGGTTTTGGGTTTATTTTTTGGAGTTGGGTTTGGTATATGTATCTATGGGGAGAACAGATTCAAAGGGATTTGATGTTTGCAATGGAGCTTTCTTGTAGGCAAAATGCTTGATGTTGGGTCTGTGTGGATTGGAAGGGAGATTTGTGGGATTTGGAGAATGAAAAAGACGGTGGGTTTTGGGTGGATGGAGATGGAGATGGGTTTGTTTGATAAAATGGGTTTCGTTACTTATCAAGTTTGTTAATTTATCATTCATTTTAATTTTGTTATTTAAAAAATCACTCTAATCCATCAGAGTTCACTGAGATGGCATGGGAGTACTTCTTGATGCAGTCATTGCTGCACAGATTAGCAAACAAGGAGTGGGGAATCCGAGCATTTGATGAAAGCCCTTGTGGAGCAAAAGGATGGATTAGCCAGGAGAATATTCACCAAGGATAAGGAGCGATAATCTGGTGTCGTTGTTGCAGCGGCAATGGAGAAGTATTTGGTGGCAGACGATGGGTTTCGTTGAAGCAATGGATCTACCATGACAGGTTGTAGTTGGATATGCCGAGGGTATTTGGGTCTTTTCGGGTTGGATAATATATAGTTGAGTCATTAAATTATAACATGTGGCATTTAATTAATGGGTGGTGGACGGATGACGTGGTTGTCCTGGTGGACTGAATAATTTCTCGTAGAAGAGTGATGGGTACATATCAAAGTTGTATATTCCGTTTCGGCACCTGTTTTGGTTTGGCCATTGGAATTGAATATTTTGGTACCGGTCCGTTTCAGCGTTCCGTTTCGGGTTTACCGCAAATATATATATATATATATATATAATTAGCAACTATAGACAAATAACATCAAATAATACAAATTCTTAAGTCTTAATATCACATTGGTAAGACAAATAACATCAAATAATACAAAGTCTTAACTAATATCTCATCAAGAAGTCTAATTAAAATCACATTACACATAACAAGAAATCTAATTAAAATCACATAACATAATATAACATAACAAGAAGTCTTAATGTCACTAAGTCTTAACATTACTACTTATCAAATTCCCCAAAATCAAAAACATCATTATCATGCCAAAGTGATGCCATGCCTTAAACACCTTTTCTGCTACTCCAGTTAAAATTGAGCATAATGCAAAGAAAGGGGGACACCAGGAAAGTGAACCAAGTTAGAAAGAGCAATTGGTGCTCCTTTTGACACAAACAACATGTTGAAGAGCTAATACAAACTGGGTGGTTGGACCAGAAGTCAGATTAAGTGTCACAATACATATTAAACCCTTTCAAAGATCATTCATACCGCATTACGGGAATGGGATCAAGTTCTATTTTTTTCCAACTATGGTAGTTTTAAGTTGATGTCCTCTGTTTACCTAGTTTTTCTCTTTACTGTTTCCACTGGTGTTGGCCTTTTGCATCTACTTTGTACAATTGTGTAATAGAATATAACTACTCAGTCACAAGAGATTAAGAGAGGGAAACGAAAAACCATGGAATGAAATGGAGTCAACAAAACAATACACTAAGCATAACTACTCAATTTATGCTAAGGAAACAAAATAGTCCCAGAAGAGTATAAACAGGTCATTTTCAAATCTTTATCACCCAAAGCAAGCAATAGCCATACTTATAAAAGAAAAAAGAAAAAAAGAAGCAAGCAATAGCCACTTGTGAGCTGCTTTCTCAATGAACATGACTCAATGGGAATGTTTTTCAGTAAAATCAAAATCTTTAGAATAAACAGATCACCGTTGACAGAATGAGAAACTTTTTAAATAAATAATATAAGGAAAACATGAAGAACTATTAGTATGAGTGTGAAAACATGAAGTTAAAAGAGGTCAACATAAAATTGCCAGCAAAGAAAAAGTTAAGCACGCCTATCTATATACATTGTAAATTATAAGTGGCAGAAAAAAGTATTCCTGCTGGATTACATATACCGGCCGAAACAGGCCGAAATTTTGGCCGAGGTGAAACATGGGGGTGCCTCGTACCGGTTTGCATGCCGGTACGAGATTTTCCGTCCGTTCCGGCCGGAACGGAACGGAATATACAACATTGGTACATATGATAAATTGATATTGCTCCATTCACAGCTGAGAATTTGTGGAAAATAGTAAAGTTGTGGATAAGACTGAAAAAGATTGCGAGAAATGTTGTGTTACCGTCATTATCCATATTAATTAGTTGATAATTATATTTCCGTTAGTAGAACAATAATTGGGAAAGAGGATTTTGATTCTTCTGGTGAGAATAATGTTTGTGGTTATGATAGGCTGGTTAATTAAAGCCATTGATATTGACAAAGGTAGACCGTAGCAGCTTGACTTTGATGAATACGAGTTTCGTTTCAATGTTAAACATCACACAATATAGGCACTTCCCTCAGATCCCTCCAACTGTTCATTTGAATTGAAGCTACCATATCTGATAATCATGAATAGAAAATTATTCGATAGTAAGGACCAAACCATAACAGCATCTTATAATGGGATTGCTCATATTAAACCTTTTGGTATGAGATCCCTTGAAATACGGAGACGATTTGCCTTGAGGTAGGGGTGAAAAAAAAAGCCCAAACCCATTAGCCTACCCAAATCCATTCACTAATTGCCTAATCAAACCCACTTATTTAATAAATGGGTAAATGTGTGCTAGCCCAATTAGACCCAATTAAGTTAAGTTTAATTGGGTTTTAATTGGGTGGTTTATTGGGCATCTAACAAATTTACCCAAAACCACTTATTGATCATTTGAGGGTATTTTTGTCATTTTCATGGACATTTTTATCATTTTAGAAGTTATAAGATATTTTAACCATTTACATACATAAAATAATTGGCTAAATGGGTGGGTTGGGTTTTAATGGGTTGGATTGGGTATGGGCCATACATACTTTGTTAAATAGGCCTAAATGGACAATTGAGTTTTTAAGGAGCCAACCCATTTATTACCCACCCAAACCTACCCATTTGATACCCCAACCTTGAGGTGACATCCTAGACTTATAGTAAGGAGAATGGACTTTAGAGGTGGTATGGTCCACTGCCCTTTTGGAGAGTGAAGACAATTAATACATAAGTTTAGAGGCATATAAAATTAATTGTTTATGTGTTAAGTTGAAATTTTATAATTGGCAATGTGTTGAGATATGAATGGTAAATAATAAAATAACGTAAGTGGTTGGTCCAAATAAGAACTAATAAAATTCTACCACCTCAAATGTTGTAAAAAATATTGTGAGGATAGCATTACTTCAATTAATACCTTCCCTTCTCATTTTTCTTGTAAGCTTGTCATTGCATGACGTCACGTACTGATCTTCATCAGTGCAAAAGTCTTGTGGTCCGGTCTATAAAAGCTCAATGTTTCCCTTCCATGCAAATCTAAGAGTGCTCAACAACATTCAGTGCAACATTATGGGTTTATCAATATTTTCCCTGTTCATGCTCACGCGCTTTCTTGCTTTATTTTCGTTGTATTATCTTATATTTGCTAGCTTTTCTCTTGTGCAGCCACTGTGCCTTGATGATGAGAGCTTTGCCTTGTTGCAATTCAAGGGAAGCTTTATCATCAATCAGTCTGCATCTGATGATCCTTCTGCTTATCCGAAGGTTTCTTCATGGAAGCTTGAAAGTGATGATTGTTGCTCGTGGGATGGTGTCGAGTGCGACAAGGACACAGGTCATGTGATTAGCCTTGATCTTAGTAGCAGTTGTCTCTATGGTTCTATCAACTCCAGTAGTAGCCTTTTCCGGCTTGTTAACCTCCAGAGGCTTAATCTCTCCGACAACAACTTTAATGACTCTCGAATTCCCAGTGGTGTTAGGCAGCTTTCAAAGCTAGCTCATCTTGACCTCTCATTTTCTTGTTTTTCAGGCCAAATCCCATTGGAAATTTTACAGCTCTCTAAGTTGGTTTATCTTGATCTCTCACGAAATAGATTGAAGCTCCAAAATCCTGACTTAAGAAGTCTGGTTGAGAAGTTAACAAACATGAAAAAGTTATTTCTTAGTGATGTTAATATATCTTCAGCACTACCCAATAGCTTTTCAAACCTAACTTCTTTAACTTCTCTTTTTCTTACAAACTGTCATTTGCATGGTGAGTTCCCCACAGGAATTTTTCGACTACCAAATCTAGAGGACCTCAGAGTACGGTTCAATCCAGATCTCACTGGATATCAACCAGAATTTAACAGAAGCAGCCCCCTCAAACTCTTGAAGCTTACAGGCACAAGTTTTTATGGTAAGCTACCAGATTCAATTGGTAACCTCAAGTTGTTACATGATTTGGAAGTTGGTGATTGCAATTTCTCTGGACCATTACCACCCTCACTTGGTAACCTTACCCAACTAGCTAATTTGAGACTTGGAGAGAATGGTTTTCATGGTTCAGTACCATCATCCATATATAGGCTTGTGAATCTTGAAGTTCTCTATCTAAATTCTAATTACTTTGGTGGTACAGTTGAATTTGACTTGTTTTCGAAATTCCAAAACCTCTATAACTTCCAAATATCTGGCAACCATATTTCATTGCTGACAAAGCTTAGTAACAACATAACTTTTTCAAAATTTTGGATCCTAGGACTAGCTTCTTGTGAGTTAAATGAGTTCCCAGATTTTCTAAAGAACCAAAATGAATTGGAGTTTTTAGAACTTTCTAACAACAAATTTCATGGCCTGATACCAAAATGGATGTGGAACTTAAGTAAAGAAACTCTCTGGTATCTAGGTCTGTCTTACAACTTTCTAACAGGTTTCGACCAACTTCCTGTTATTCTACCTGGAACCCATCTACGAATTTTGGATCTTAGTCAGAACAAGCTGCAAGGATCACTTCCTATCCCACCACCTTCCATCTCAACTTTACTCTGTCTCGAATAACACACTAACTGGAGAAATCCCACTAATGATTTGCAATCTAAGTTCTCTTGTTTCCCTTGACCTGTCATATAACAACTTGAGTGGCTTGCTTCCCAAATGTTTGGGAACCTTCAGTGATTCCTTAACAATTCTCAATCTACGACACAACAAATTTCACGGAAACATTCCTCAAACTTGCAAGAAAGGAAGCAAATTGAAGATGATTGATTTTAGTGAAAATCAATTACAGGGGTCTATACCAAGATCGTTGGTGAACTGTACCATGTTGGAAACTCTGGTGCTTGGAAACAATCAGATAAATGGTGGTTTTCCCTTTTGGTTGGGCGTTCTTCATGAATTGAGGGTTCTTATATTACGATATAATGAACTCCAAGGTGCAATAGGGAAACCTAAAAGTAATCTTGAATTTCCAAACTTGCATATCCTTGACCTTTCTAACAATCATATTACCGATAAGTTACCATTTGAATACTTCCAAATTTGGAAAGCCATGCACATCATTGATGTAGACGGGCCAATGTATATGCAAGCAACCACAGGTTTTGAGTTACCTTCCTATGAATGGAGTGATCAATACAGTTACTCAATGACATTCACAAACAAAGGCAGGGAGATGCCATACGAGAAAATCCTATATTCACTCATAGCCATCGATCTCTCAAGCAATAAATTTGAAGGGGAAATTCCGGAAGTCATGCAGAATTTGAAAGGAATCCGTTTCCTCAACCTTTCCCACAACTTACTCACTGGTTCAATCCCATCATCGTTGGGGAAGTTGACAGTGCTAGAATCATTGGACCTTTCTCAAAACAAGTTGTCTGGAGAGATCCCTCCACAACTAACGCAGCTCACCTTCCTTGCATTTTTTAATGTCTCTAACAATCATCTAACAGGGCCTATACCACATGGGAAACAATTCGATACATTTCCAAACAAGTCATTCGATGGTAATCCTGGATTGTGTGGAATTCCTTTGTCAATGAAATGTGGACATTTTGAGGGCTCATTGCCTCCACCTTCAACCTTTGAAGAGATTAATCATGACTCAAACTTGCAATTTGATTTTAGCTGGAAAGTAATTGTTGATTGGGTATGGATGTGGATTGATAATTGGACTTGTTATTGGGCAAATTGTAATCACAAAGAAGTATGATTGGTTTATGAAGACTTTTGCAGTTAAACATCAAAGAAGAAGAAGGTTGACTTGGAGGACATCCTGAAGTTAAATTAAATTAGGCAATATGTTTCCCTCTTTCTTTTTTCTGTTTTTGCTAAATAAGCAATATGTTTCCCTAGATAAATAAATCTTTGTATATGTAAAATTACTACAGTTTCTTTTTCTTTTCTTTTAAAGATTAGGTGGGCAACATCATTGTATTGGATGGATTTGTACGTTGTCTGCACCAAATTCAATATATTAAGTCATTGCTTTTTCTTTCCCCGCCCTTTTTTCTTTTGGTAATCTTGGCTTTGTCCAAAGATGGAATTGTATAACAATTAATGAAATTAAGGAGTTGTCCTTCTATGTGGTACCAAAATTGGAATCCAAATCTTTCTATAAAATTAAGGTCTTGTCCTTCTTCTATGGGGTAAAAAAATTGGATTCCAAGTCCTTTTATAGTTCAATTTCCGGGAATTCTAGTTTTATGGAAGAAAAAAAAAAAGGGAAACGAAGATCAAACATTTATCTCACAGATAAGTGAAACCAAGAAAGAGTGTTGTTCTCTGTCTTAGGTTTTAGAACAAGTTGTTCGCCTCTCAAGTTGGAAGAAGAATAAAATTTTATTAGCTTTAACCTAAGATGTCAAATTGAGGATCTGAGTGGGGTATTGGTAGCCCTAATTTGTTTCAATTTAATGAACTCTTGATTACTTTGATAATGCACATTGCGAAGGTGTTAGTAAACATTGGGAAATTGGTGTGTGTCAACTTAAGTCGTGAAAAACAAAAATTCTAAGTCTTAATTTACAAATCAATGACTTGACAAATTGGTGTTTATAATATAGGATAATTCTACAATACCCACGTAGGTATAATACTTCTAATAAATAAAATCTCACGTTGATAGTATCAATGTCACATATTATGGTAATACTTTTGTAGATTTCAACTTTGAATATTGAAAATGTCCTCCTTTAGCAAAACTGTAGGAACTTTTTGTTAATGTATTTTATGAGATTATATGTTTTTGCTCAGTATGAGATTATATGTTATTAGTAGATCCATGATCATGTAAATGATATTATGTTCAGGTCCGAAAGCTCTTACAGTTTCATTTTTATGCCATTATTGAATGCAGGTTTTAGCTCACCCTTTATCCTAGACTTTACTCAGTAAAATAACTTACTGCGGTGATCCACCACAAAGAACCTCTGAACTCTTCGTATATCAATGCCTCCACGAATGACGCACACCCATTCATGAGCTATAACCTCTAGTCCGACTTGAAAAACTTCTTGAATATTTGATTCTAGCAACCTTACGTGGGTCCCATACGGAACTAGCAAAAACTCAAGCTTATTTCCCACCCATTTTAGCATAAGTCAAGCTTATTTCCTACCCATTTTCGTATTTTTCTTTTTGCTACAGTGTTTGGCAAAAAATAACCAAGTCAAGCTTATCCTTCTGTTACAATACTTTCAACAAAAAAAAAAAAAAAACAATCAGCTTGTCTTATTTATTTATTTTTTTTAACAAAAGGAAATCAGCAAAAAGCTAAATAAGCTGAACGAATCCGTAGTATTTTTAGCATTTTCCTATGAATGAAGAATGTGCAATTTGAAAAAGTCAGGGATTTTTTGAAAGGTATCAATTCAAATGAAAAGTCACAATCTTTCAATTGAGATTTTTCATTGTCTATAAATTAAGGGCCTGGAAATATATACAATCAATTATTTTTTTCTTTTATTAGAGCATTCTCAATCGGTTTGCCAAAATCCAATTTCAACTCAAATATAGCTTATAAGCCCAAAAAATGGCTCCCAACAGATTAGCAACACATTAGCCAAAATGGATTTTTGCTACAATATTAAAGCATTTTTACCTTGGTATTGTTCATTTGCCATTTATTATTTTACTATTTCCCATCCCATCTCTTTCCTTTCTCTCTCTCCTTTAATCTTTCACTGGCTGCCATCTCTCTCTTCTCTTTTATTCTTCTTTTTCTTCTTCTTCTGCTTCTTTTGTTGCTTCTTCTTCCTCTATTTCAGATCGGTGATGGTGATGGTGATAGTGATGGTGATGGTTGCTGTCTCTCTCTCTTCTCTTTCTTCTTCTTCTTCTTCTTCTTCGGCTTCTTTTGCTGCTTCTTCTTCTTCTTCTTCAAATCGGTGATGGTGATGGTGCTGTGTGTGATTTTGCTTTGATGTGTTGGTGTTGTTCTGGTTTTGATGATTTTCTGTAAAATTGCTGTGAAAGTTTATAAATTTGTCATGATTTTCTGTAATATTGCTGTGAAAGTTTGTAAATTTGCTGTGCTCTGTTGATGAAGTTTCTGTGGGTTTTTTTTTGGGTGCTTATTTGGTTTCAATTGAGTAGAAAATAATAATAAAAAATTTATGAAGAAATAATATTTAAATAAAATAGAGTTAGAAATAGAGAATCGGATGGAAGGTGTTTTGAAAAGTGATTGGGCAAAATAGAAAAAGTAGCTCTTTAAGCCAAAATTTGGCTTAAATTTTACACAAGCTATTGGGAATGCTCTATTCTAGTCAAATATACAATTTTGTAAGAGAACTCTAAATATTGAACTTCATAATTGTTATATGTCGTTTGGTAACTTTCATGAAGGTGAATTGCTTGTAACTTGGTAGCAAATCCTTTTGACTATGCGTAATTAATTAATTATCACCTTAAGTTAGTGTTCTAAATATGACTCAAAGTTGTCTTAATTTTATAGGGTTAACTATGGAAAACCATCCTAAACTTTGGGGGTACTTTTCCCTTGCAGTCCAAATTATGAAAACTTGCAATCACCATTCCAATTGTAACAAACTTTGCGAGTTCAATCCATTGCCTGATTGACCATTAAATTTAATGGTCACATGCAACTCACCTGACCATAAAAATTTATTACATTAACTGGTTGCAAAGATACAATAGAGAATTCAGTTTTCTCACATGACTTGCATGTGATCATTAATTTTAACAATTCATCATATTATGGGTATAGTTAGTACAGTTTGTTACAAATGGAGTGATGATTGTAAGTTTTCATTAGAATTGTTCTTTGAGGATTGTGATAGAGCTGTTTTTTATACTCCTCTACATGTGCACAATCAAATTGTGTTCATCCCAGGAAAACAAATAATAGACAATGTACTGATGGCCTTTGAGACACTGCATCATATGAAAAACAAGAGACAAAGGAAAATTGGAAATATGGTCTTGAACCTTGATATGAACAAGGCCTATGACCGGGTAAAATGAGGCTTTATTGGGATTTCATTTGCAGTGGATAAACCTCATCATGGCATGTATATCTACAAGTTACTTATTATGTGTTGATAAATGTTGAACCACATGTCCACAAGGTCATATTCACCAACAAGGGGAGTCCGTCAAGAAGAGCCCCTATCACCCTATGTTTTCTTATTGAAACCCTAGGCAATCCTAACTAGGTTTCCCAAGCAATCACACCCTCAAAACTTAAAATAAGTTCCGAGAATTTTAGCAAAACTTTGGTAAAACTGAACCAGCAACTTTTTAACCTAAAATAACTCAATACTAAGACTCAATAATAACTGAAATAACTATTAAATGTGTCAAGAAAGCCCCAGATCAAAACTAGACCATAACTATTGAATCTTTTGGTATTTAATCTTGTTTTTCCTTTAACTCTTTACTAACTGCATCACTCTTCCTACCTATTTGAATTTAAAGAAAATTATGAATCGAAAGTGACATCAGCACAGAAGACAATCATAAATTAATAACTAGCCATCTTCCTTAAAAAGATGCTAGATCCTATCCGTTCCAATGAACATGATAAATCAGAAAACATTTGAACATATCAAACCATTCTTAAGTATCAAGTATAACATAGTCACATCTAATGCACAAAGCTCCCGGTTCTGCGGGGTCTGTATGAGGTGGTTGGTAGGTAAGCTTATCCCCACTTTTCGAAGAGGCTAAGAACTCACGAGTCATGACACATCACTTGGGTGGATAACTCGTGTTATAGCATCAAGTATAACAGAATCTGTGCAACAATTCAGTGTATGGAAATAACAAGTGTTAATTAAGTGTTTTTTTTTTTTCATAAGGCTTTTTAATGAACAGCTGAAGCACCATCAATTTCATCCCTAATTCAATGGTCAAGCACCCAGTCTATTCATATATACAAGCACCCCGATAAGAGTTGGTGGGCTTAACAAACTAGATCTCATGTAGTGAAGAAAGTGGCACAACTTTCTCACACTCAAGAAATTTAGAAGAAAATTAAGCAATAGCTGTGTTAAGCAATGTTCCTACTCATCTGTCACGGCCATTTAATTTTCCTTTTGCATTGTCACATGGAACTGTAGAATATCTCTCTCCAACAGCTTCATTATCAGCATCCATATCCACACTAAAGTGGTGAAGGCAAACCCATCAGAGTTACTAAGAAAAGTGGTGAATGTCACATAATAGTTTTTAAGTATCCAAGCTTGCCTCTCGAATTTCATTCCAATGAGCCAAATTTGCACCATAGACTATATTCTTAGGTCAACTCTCAAACTGAATCTCAAATGTTAAAATCATTAACTGCATTCTGCAAGCCAAATATCTGAATCTAATTCTTCTATTCTCTCTCCAACTACAAAAGCATGCACCTGGTCACCGAGATGTACCCAACTACAACCAGGATTCTTCTTCACTCCCCTTGACTTCATCAACTCCCTAACCCTGTTTGCCTCATCCCATCTTCCTGCTTCTGCATACATGTTTGAAAGAAGAATGTAGTACCCACAGTGCTGAGGCTTCAACTTGAATAGATGCTCTGCTGCCCAACACCCCAAGTCTACGTTCCCATAGATTCGGCATGCTCCAAGCAAAGCTCCCCAGACATTGGCATCTGGCACAATAGGCAGGCCTTTAATAAGCTCCACTGCTTCTTCCATTAGGCCAGCTCGGCCTAGGAGATCAACCATACAAGCATAGTGCATTTGTGTTGGCTTAATATTTCGAGCCCGCATCTCCTCAAAATACTTCTTCCCCTTCTCAATGAGCCCTCCATGACTACAAGCTGATAGAACTGCGATGTATGAAACTGAATCATATTCTATGCCATCTTCCCTCATTGCTTCAAAATGATTGATTGCAGTGTTCAACTCACCTAACATCCCATAACCCAAAATCATAGTATTCCAAGAGGCAACATCCTTTGATCGGATCTGGTCAAAGACCTTACTAGCAATATCAATTTGTCCGCATTTGGTATAGAAGTCCAATAGCGAGTTTGCAATGAAGAGATGAGTGTGAAAAAGCTTTCTCACTAATAATCCATGGATCTCTCTCCCTTGCTTGATTGCTGCTAGATTTGCACAAGCTGATACAACACCCACAAAGGAAACAATATCATGCATCATACCTGTAAGCCTCATTTCCAGAAACAAACTCAGAGATTTTGAGCAATCACTAGTTTGAGAGTATCCTACAATTAGTATATTGTAAGATACTTCATCTCTAAGGGAGATGTTAAAGACATTTTGAGCAAGATTTAGGTAGCCACATTTTGCATACATGTCTGTCAGAGCATTGGAGACAAATAAATCATAGGCAGATCCCGTGCGAATTGTCCTTGCATGGATTTCTTTTCCAGGACGAAGAAGACCCTGCCGTGCACAAGCTGGAAGAGCATTTGTGAAGGTGACAGAGTTGGGAGTTTCACCATGAGCTTGCATTTCTCTTATTAGTTGTATGGCGGCCAACTCAAGCCTGTTTTGAGCAAAATTAGCAACCATGGCATTCCAAGAGACAACATTCTTTTCACTCATTTTATAAAACACATTCGATGCCTCAGTTGTATGGCCTGATTTTGCATACATATCAATCAATGAGTTTGCGATAAAAACATCATATTCGATACACATCCTTATACTGAACCCGTGAATCTCCTTGCCTGCTTTAAAGTATTCCAGTTCGACCAACACTGGCAGCATACTAGAAATGGTAACAGAGTTTGGTTTAACCCCTGTATTAATCATCAACCCAAATATCTCCAAGGCATCCACATTACGTTTCATAAAAGCAAGGCTGGTGATAATTGCATTCCAAGAAACCTCATTCCTCTCAACCATTTCATCAAAAACTTGCTCCATACCCTTCACATTCCCACACTTCCCATACGCATCAACCATAGCATTGCCAATATTCACATGAAGATCAAGACCAACCTTCACAACACAACAATGAATTCGACTCACCATGACCCCATCTTCAACACCAGCACAAACCGGCAACACGCTAACAACGGTAACCAAATTCGGCCTAAACCCAGATACCAAAATCATCTCTTTAAAAAGATCAAGCGCCTCGACATAACACCCATTAACCGACAACACCCCGATAATCGTATTCCACGACACGACATCCCTTTCAGGCATTTCATCAAACACCATCCTTGCATCACTCAAACTCCCACAATTCCCATAAAACAACAAAAGGGTATTCCCAACATAAACATCCTTGTCAAAACCAAGCTTAAACACAACCCCATGAACCTCCATTCCCTTCCGAACCTCCGTATAGTCCGAACACGCCTTGAGAACGAAAGGGAATGTATGATCATCTGGTTTAACACCGGTCCTAACCATCCTATTATAAGTCTCAAACCCATCAAACAATTTGGCAATAGAGTTGGCACGAATAAGGGTGTTCCACAAAAAGGCATTGCGGCAATGTTGAAAGGTTTGTTGGAAGAGATGGTGAGAGGCAATGGGGTGTCCGAAAGTGGAGTAGCTGAGGATTAAGGCGGCGCAGAGAGAGACGCTGTGGGGGAGTAAAGCGTTGAGAAGTGCAAAGGCGTGGGCTTGCTTGGTTTGGTGAAGAGAGTGGGAAGTGGAGATGAGAGTGAGGAGATTCGAGTGAGTAGAGAGAGAGAGAATTTGGGTTTGTTTGGATTTGGGTTTGATTGGGAGTGTGGAGAGGAAAGTGAGAGTTTTGCGTGCATGGTGGTGGAACATAGAATGGATTTTCAGACTTTTTTCCGATTCCTGTGTCGTTTTAACATTTTAAGCAATAATGTAAGCAGACTTAATACAATTGAAATTTGGAGAGAATAGCGATGACAAAAATGCAAATTCAAAACATTTCACTTGATGGGATATGGAAAGGCCAAAATGATACATTGTTTGACTACGAATTATTAGAGCGGCATTGCCTTCATGGATCAAGCACGGACAATAGAACTTGGACGGTTGAGATTTAAAGGTTTTTTTTTTTTTTTTTTTGGAGATCTGAAGATTCTAAATAGATATATTTAAAATATAAAAAAGTTAAAAATTTACTTTTTGTTTGGATAACCGAAAAATTCGAAAAAATAATTTTTAATCTTATTCGTTCATATATTATTGTTCGTGCAATAGTCTTTCAATTTTTGCTTGGATTCTCAATCTGCATTCAAGAGGCTTTAATCTTTGTACAGAGTTATAATTTCTAGACTAAATTGTAAATTACATCTTTAAAGTTTGGAATGATTTTAATTTTACTTTCAAAATTGAGATCATTTGAGATGCAAAGGGTACCATGGGTGTTCTAATTGGCATGCAATGGATGGGCTTTGTGTTTCATTAGCAACGGATTATCAAAAGCTTTTAGTGGAAATGGATCTAGAGAAGTTGTTAAGTTTGTTTCTCATGCACCCCTCTAATAAAGAGTATTGTGATTGCAAGACTCTCCCCAAGAATCTTCACACAGGAAATTTAGCAAAGCAAAGATCCAAATCGGGTTATAAATTTTGTGTCCACTATAGTCTTTGGAGGTAACTTTTCTATCATTGGATACATTTGGTGTATTTACCGTAGTGTACTTAGTGTGTATTTAGTGTTTAAGAGGACAACCTTCAATTTTACATGTTAGAGATATATGTTGGGCTATGAGGCCCAAACCAAGTGTAGGCCCATTAATTGTAATAGAAGCAAACCGCTCTAGTTAGATGTTTCTCTAGCATATATACCCTACTTGGGTCTTATTTCCTCAAGAAATATAGTAAAGATGTGAGGGCTTTCGTGTGTGGAAGGTCTTATACCGAACCACGGATCTCTTTGTTTCTGCTTTCTCTAAACTCTTTTCTCTCTAGCACTTTCATATTTGAGTATCAGGCTCATTTGAGATGCAAAGTATCAGGCCAAATTAATTTTTGGCACAATTCAAACCACCCGAGCTTTTCTCCATGGGTGCCTCTCTTTCATTGTTGCCACCAGAGAGAGATTGGCATTGCAACAAGTCAGAAAGCTCACACGCGCCGCCACGCGCTCTGTTTGTTCCGGAAAAGCCGACCTTCTGCTCTCCGCCGCCACGTTTGGCTGCTCCGTTTTCCTTGATCCACCCATTATTCGTCTGGGAATCTTCAGTAAAAATATCGCCGCCAGAAAACATCACACGCGCCCTCACGCGCCGGTGTGGCGACGATGCTTCAAGACGCGCCTTCTCATCTGGTTACCCGCTAGCAACGAATCTAGGAATTCAAATTTGTTTTTTCTCAGCTTTTATTTTCTGTGGATAAAAATGCTCAAGGTGTTTTGGTTTTCTCTCCCCAATCTCAAAACAACTACAATGCTACCTGTCCTCTCCTCGAGAATTGTGGTTGTGCCACCCCGTGCCCTCTCCTATTAAGTTTGTTTCTAGCACTTGCACCCCATGTTATGAAATATTTGTCTGATTGTGGTCTTCCTAATCTGTCTCTTATTGTCTTCCAGATCTGTTTCTGGTGTCTTCCGTATCCGTCTGGTGTCTTTGTGATCCGTCTGTTCCGTCTGGTGTTTTGGAATCGTCTGGTGTCTTCCGTGCAATCCGTTTGTTCTGAGTGTCTTCTATCCGTTTGTTCTGTCTGGTTCTCCAAATCCGTTTGTTCTGTCTTTTCAATCCGTCTGTTCCGTCTGGTGTTTTCCGTGAATCGTCTGGTGTCTTCTGTACAATTTGGAGCATAAGCTCTTCTACAGTCTCTTGTTGTCCTGTGTGGAGTCCGTTGTCTTAAGCTCTTCTGTGTTCTTTTATTCGTTGTGAACTCTTCAAACTTTTGTTGTCCTGTGTGGCAGTCCGTTGTCTTATAGTTCTTCTGTGTTCTTTTATTCGTTGTTCCTGAAGACAGTCTTTTGTTGTCCTCTGTGCAGTCCGTTGTCTTAAGCTCTTCTGTGTTCTTTTATTAGATTTGCTGATGGGTTTCTTTCTTTGCGGTGATTACGGCATTTTCGTTATACTTCTCTTCGAGATTTTGCAATTCCAAACTAGGTTTCGTCCACTATAGCCCAAACCTCCATTAATTTTGGAGGTAAGGTTTCTCTTTTCTACTTGGGTCTTAGTAACCATCATTGGATACAGGGCTTTCGTTTGGTGTATTTACTGCTCGTATATATACCCTAGTGTACAAGAAATATAGTAAAGATGTTAGGGCTTTCGTGTGTGTATTAACCGAACCACGGTATCTCTTTGTGTTTACTCTTTTCTCTCTAGCACTTTCATAGGACAACCTAGATTTGTTCTAATTATACAAAATAATTTCTCGTGAGGTAGGGTTGATTTCAGTTGGAGAAGAAGCTATTGGAACACCTATGAAGTCTTATGAGTGAGGAAAGGGTTGTACCAATGATAATGGATTGAGATGTGCAATGGTTAAATCCATTGCACGACAGCAATTGTTTTTTTCTGATCCATTAGATTAAATCCATTGGTTTGGATGTACAACACCTCAACAAACAACACAAAAATACCAATTTACCCCCTAAAAAATTTCAAACACCTGCTTCTTTTTTTCTTTCCCCTCTGAAAACAAATCTCAAAAGTCAAAACCCCCCTCTCTCTCTCCCACCCTGTCTCTCTCTCCTCCCCTCACGCTGTCGTGCCCCTCTCGCTATTGTCGATCGCACGCTGGCGCTGTAACCTACATCCTCTTTCTTTCTCTCTCCCTTGCTCCCCTCCACCCACGTTGACGTGCCCCCTCGCCGTTGCCAATCGCACGCTAGCACCAAGCACCGTAACCCACATCCCCGTTCTTTCCATCTACATATCCTTCTCAAAAGCATAACAAATTCTTTGAGGAAAAACCCTAAGAAGCAAAGATTGGTTGCCAACATTGCAAAAGCCCCATTAAGCCTATAGACTAGCTACAGAATTGCAACCCCTTCTAACTAGGCCAATCAATTCCATAGTCCACAATTCACGCTCGTTAAGGGAGAGAGAAAGAAAGGGGATGTGGGTTACGGTGTTGGTGTGTGATTGGCAACGGCGAGGCGGCACGTCAACTTGGGCGGAGGGGAGCAAGGGAGAGAGAAAGAAAAAGGATGTGGGTTACAATGCCAACATGCGATCGGCAAAGGCGAGGGGGGCACGACAGCATGAGGGGAGGAGCGAGAGACGGGGTGGGAGAGAGAGTGAGGGGGGTTTTGACTTTTAAGATTTGTTTTTAGAGGGGAAAGAAAAAAAAGAAGTGGGTGTTTGAAAATTTTTAGGGGGTAAATTAGTATTTTTGTGTTGTTTGCTGAGGTGTCGTACATCCAAACCAATGGATTTAATCTAACGAACCAGAATAAAACCATTGTTGTTGTGCAATGGATTTAACCATTACACGCGATCTCAATCCCAATGATAATGGCTATCCATGAAGGAGAGGTAGGATTGATTTATACAAAAAAGAAGAAGATGTTGGAACACTTTTCAAGTGTTGCAAGTTAGGAAAGGGTTGGATGACTTGAAATAGTATTGAAATTGTTTACAAATATAGTTATCATGAGTTCAACTCACAAGTTTCACATGAAAAATTAGTTTATAATGTGTTGCCAACTAACATGTTTGACATGGGGAAGGAAAATGAATTTGAATAGATTTGTAAGAGATATTTCATTTTTTTTCTCTTATTTGGGAGTTTAGCATAAATGAATATGATGATTTGGAGTTTCTCTTATGTTTAAATAGAGGGAGATTGAGAAGATGAAAGGAGAGGGGATAGAAATGTAGGATCGAAATGTACTAAATTTTAGTATATTTTACCTATCTTTCCCTTGAATCTTTCTCAATCTCCATCCGTTTGAAATATAAACTTTGAGAAACATTACTTTATGTAATGAAAGGAATATGAACTATCTTTTCTGTTGTTGTTGAGAAATGACAAATAATAACTAAATGATAGGGTAATAAGATGGGTAAATTAAACTGACACCTTTGAGGTAGGGCGGAATTAGATTGACTATTCGATTTCAAGAAATGACACTCTACCCCCAAGCTATCAAAATAATTGACATTGCATCCCATTTTTTTTATAAATAATTTAGGGAACATAGTCAATTAATTTGATCATTTGTAGTGGAAATGAGAACATAATGTCAACTATTTTGAATTCGAGGGCAGAATATTATTTATTGAAAATTGGGTATAACAAGTATAATTTACCTTAATGAAATTATATATTTCTTTCAATTTACTTTTTTGGATAAACTTGGAACACCCTAAGTCTAAATATTCCATTCATTTTAACTACTAAAAAAAAAAAAAAATTTCCATTCATTTATAATTTACATCAATTTTAGGCTCCGTTTGTCAACTAGAACATTTTGTAAAATATTTTCATCATTCGACGTTTGTTTCGGTAAAATCAGTCAAATACAAATGTTTTCTGTTACCGTAAAAACCTTAACAAAATTGAAAACGGTTTGGAAAAATTTTCCGTAAACCATTTTCCTAAACTCACAACGCGTTCTCTGTATAATTTACCTTGGACCCGACGATGAAATACGACGGACGACATCACGGACGGCGGACGACATCGTGGCTTTGGATGGCGGTGGGGCCGAGAGAATGCGAGCACGAGCTCGAATCTTTGGCGAAGGACGAAGCGAGGAGGCACGGTGAAGCTTGGCGAGGCACGGCGAAGCTGGGGCCGAGAGAACCGCGAGCACGAGCTCGAACTTTGGCGAAGGACGAAGCGAGGAGGCACGGTGAAGCTTGGCGAGGCACGGGATGGGGCCGAGAGAACCGCGAGCACGAGCTCGAACTTGACGAAGGACGAAGGACGACACCGAAGCTGGCGAGGCACGGCGAAGCTTGGCGAGGCGTGCGCGGCCCTGAGGGAAGGAACACGAGCACAAATCTGGGTTTTTGGTTTTCAGATTCCAGATTCATGGGTTTATTGTTGCCGGTTTTGGGTTATGGTTTTGCCGGTGATGGGTTTAATTGTTGCCGGTGGGTTGAAATTGATGAATTTGGTTGATTTGGAGTTTGATTTTTGGTTTTGTGCAGCGGGTTTCGGTGGGTTGCGGAGTGGGTTTTGGGTTGATTTTGGTGGGGGGTTTGGCTCGCGGTGGGTTGCGGGGTGGGTTTGGGTGGTTGGCACTTGGCAGTGGTGGTTCCTTTTTGGTGGATTCCGGTGGGTTTTAGGTGTGGGTTTTTTCTTTGTTTTGTTTTACGTTGCTCCAAACAATGTAGAATATTTTTCGGAGCATTTTCCTAGAATGCAAACAAACATTGGAAAAACAATCATTTTCCCTGAAATTATTTACATTTACAAACATTTTACGGTGGAGAATGTTTTACGTCGAAACAAACGGAGCCTTAATGAAATGTGAAATCGTGAGTTTAAATTTCGATTTCCAGTTTTGGACTCACGTGTACTACTGTATAGATTATTAGATTGTGAATTTGGTCAGCATCAATCTCTTTTCAAATCCTCACCTTACCCTCTCTCTCAATTCTTTCTTAAACCCTTCTGTAAATCTCTCTCTCTCTCTCTCTCTGATCAACACCTTGAAATGGATACCACTCTTATACGCATTACCTTCTCTTAATCTCTCAATCTCTCTCTCATGGACGCCATTCTCTTCTCACTTCCACCAACCAATCCTTTCACCTCTCAATGCTCATCTCCATATCAAACCCCTTCGTTTTCATCACTCACCAGTAAACGTCGCATTAGATTCCAAAGGCCCCACACCAAATCCTCCCCCAAACCCATTACTTTCTTCCCATTTGCCAGCCATTTTAGCTCAATTAGCTTCCCAGAAGCTAAATTCAAAAACCCAGAAGCAAAATCATCTCTAGAAGACTATAGCAGCTCAGATTCCGAGTACCCAGAAGAAGAATCAGTGCTAGTAGTTTGTGGCAGCTCAAATTTCCACTACCCAGATAAGAAATCTGTGAATTTGACTGTAAATTATGCGAATTTCGATAGAAATGTACTCAAATGCATTGCAAAGCCAATATTGTACTCGTTGTTTTGTATTGCAATCGGTTTCTCTCCAATTCGGGGATTAAGAGGTTTTGCAATTGCTGCTCCGGTGGCTACTGAAGCAAGGGTGTATGAAAAACAGAATGTGAAAGAGGAGGGATTGGATACAGTGAGTTTGAAGGGGCACAAGTACTCGGATTACACTCGGAGGTTGCTAGAGGTGGTGTCGGGGCTGTTGAGGAGTATAGAGGAGGTTAGGAGAGGGAATGGGGAGATAAAGGAAGTGGAGGTGGCATGGGAGGTGGTGAAGTCGAAGAAAGAGGAGTTGCAAGTGGGGATAATGAATGAGCTGTATGTGGAGTTGAGGGAGTTGAGGAGAGAGAGAGGGATGTTGGCGAAGCGGGGGGAGGAGATTGTGGATGAGGTGGTGAAGGCCAAGAATGAGCAAGAGCGGTTGGTGAAGAAGGCGGAGGAAAAGGGGAAGGAGAGGGCGCAGAGGTTGGAAGAGAGTGTGAGGGGATTGGAGGAGGAGTATAATATGGCGTGGGAGATGATTGGGGATATTGAGGATCAGATTGCGAGGAAGGAGACGATGGCACTGAGTTTTGGGGTGAGGGAGCTTTGTTTTATTGAGAGGGAATGTGAGCAGTTGGTGGCGAGGTTTACCCGGGAAATGAGGCAGAAGGGTACTGACAGGTAAAATTAGAAAACAATTTTTAGTATGAATGTATGTAACTTGGTCTGAGTATCAAGAACGTAAAGTGGTTTTTCTTAAAAAGGTTCAAGAAAGTAGTTTTTAGTATTCTTGCTTTACTTATGAAGTAAAACTGTGCTGAGGGATTATAATGTGTTGTCTCTTGTATTGATTTGCTTTCAAGTTCTAGTTTATATGACAATATGAATGTATTGGCCAGAATAAGATTATGGGAGTTGCATTTTTACTGTGGCCAGAATTGAGGCTAATAAGTGAAAAAACCTGTAATGTAACTTTTGGCAAGTAGAATTAGATTATTAGATATTGCAAATGGAGGTATGTTGACTTATAAAAAAAAAGGAATGAGAAGAAGGTCAGTATGTGCTTTGATTTTCTACTTTGTCCCAATGTTGTTGGCTATGATATTGTTTATTGAACTTCTGTAATTTTTTTGTGATCCAATTGTATTTCTAAGCTATGGCAAAGACCACAAATTGGTTTTTGAAATTTTATCTAACAGAAAAACCAGACGATGGCTGATGGTACTTTTAGTAGTTCTGTACTTGCTATTATTAATTGTTTACTCTTTTCTTTGGAGTGGGTTTCTCTTTGGGGGAACTTTTTTTTATTATTATTTTTTAATAAGTAAAAAACACAAAGTTTTTCACTTTGGGGAATTTATTTACGCGCATTACTTTTTGTCAAATTTTAAGGGATAAACTCGTATTTATTGGTGATATATGATGTTGAAAGTAACTATTCTTTTATCACAATTGAATCAGTAGTTCTGCATTCTACTTACTATGATTAATCTCTGCCTGATGCTTAGCAAATTTTTTATTATTTAGTTGATGTTGGAGGTGTTGATGCAATATATCTTCAAAATTTTATATCTGTTATTTCTTTCTTGTTAGCTGTATACTCTCCAGTGAGTTTCTCCTTATATGCAAGACAATAAGATTCATCCACTTATTTTAGCATTTGGTACTGTGTGGTTGCAGTTTGCCAAAAAGGTCAGTTTCCAGACTTTCTAAGTCTGATATTCAGAGAGATTTAGAAAGTGCACAAAGAAAACATTTGGAGCAAATGATTCTACCTAATATCTTGGAGTGCGAAGATCTTGGGCCTTTCATTGATCAAGAGTCAGTGGTATTTGCACAACGTATAGAACAAGGCCTTAAAGATTCAAGGGAGCTGCAAAGAACTCTGGAGGCTCGAATACGAAAAAATATGAAGAAGTTTGGTGATGAAAAACGTTTTGTTGTAAACACACCAGAAGATGAAGTGGTGAAGGGTTTTCCAGAAGTTGAGTTGAAGTGGATGTTTGGAGATAAGGAAGTTGTGGTTCCAAAGGCTGTTGGCCTCCATTTATACCATGGTTGGAAGAAGTGGCGTGAAGAAGCCAAGGCAGACTTAAAAAGAAACTTGTTAGAAAATGTTGAATTTGGTAAACAGTATGTGGCGCAAAGACAGGTATCCTTTCACCTTGAATATGCAGTAGTGGTGAATCTGGAGGGAGCAAGTGTTTTTGTTTATAATGATTTTGTTATTTCATATTTTATTTGGACAGGGGAGGTTGTTGACATTATGGGTAGTAGTGGATCTTTATATTTCAGATCACCTTCTCTTTCCTGAGGGATTGTCTAACAAGTAGTTTGGACCAGAAAATTAAGTTGACTTTTGCTCACATAACTCACACGTCTAATACACTGAGCTTTTATAGAATTTAAGCATTCAACCTCATTGGAATGCTTTAATTTTTCAATCATGGATTTTGTTCCTCATGATATGTCCATGATGATGGTTACTACTGTCAATCCAGCTTCCTATCTGCTATTCAAATTTCTTTCTATTATTTTAATATGCTTCCTTTCATCAAATATTCTTTTTGGTATTTGTCATGTCACCTTGATATCAAAACGAAACCTTGTATGATTTATTTTATTTTTTGTTGTTGTTGGGTTTCCAAAACATGGAGGGTGTGTTTGACCAGTATTTGGTTGTCTCTTAGTCTTGAGGATCTCCATTAAACATTGAAAATTGATGTGAACTAGATTTGCTTAAGATAACCTTTTAAACTATTTTCTTGGCATTTCATTCTCAGATATATTAGAACATTTGTTTGGAAGTTATATTCTTTTAATCGACCTTCTTTTTTTTATTTTTTTATTTTTTATGTGAAGCTGGATGCTATTCCTTTGAAGTATTTTTGTTATTCACCATTTTGCAAATGTTCATTAGGAACGTATTCTGCTGGACCGAGATCGAGTGGTGTCAAAGACTTGGTATAATGAAGAGAAAAAAAGGTGGGAAGTGGATCCGGTGGCTGTTCCATATGCTGTGTCCCAGAAACTAGTGGAACATGCCCGAATTAGGCATGATTGGGCTGCCATGTATATTGCACTAAAAGGAGATGACAAGGAATATTACCTTGACATTAAGGTTTAACATGTGTATTCTTTGTTTTATTTTTTTCATTTGAGTTATATCTGTCTGCTTTTAATATTGCATCTTCATTCCAGGAATTTGAAATGCTTTTCGAGGAATTTGGAGGATTTGATGGGCTATATATGAAAATGCTTGCCTGTGGCATTCCAACTACTGTTAACCTGATGTGGATCCCTTTTTCAGAGTTGGATTTCCGTCAACAGTTTCTCTTGACTCTAAGGCTGTCTCGTCAATGCTTGAATGGGTTGTGGAAGACTAGAATTGTATCATATGCAAGGGACTGGGTTTTTGAGAAAATTAGAAATATAAATGATGACATAATGATGATGGTCGTGTTTCCTATTGTGGATTTTATAATCCCTTACCCGGTATTACTTATTTGGACTGGTGACACTTTAGACACTTAGTTTCTAGTCTTACTGTTATTGATATTGTTATTATTATGTCCCTAAAGTCTTGTTCTATTATAGGTAAGGATGCAGTTGGGGATGGCATGGCCAGAGGAAATAGATCAAGCTGTTGGCTCAACGTGGTACTTGAAATGGCAGTCTGAGGCGGAAAGGAGTTTTATTTCCCGAAAAAAAGATGACATGCAATGGTTTCTTTGGTTTTTGATTAGAAGCATTATATATGGATATGTTTTGTTTCATGTTATACGGTTTATGAAGAGAAAAATTCCTTCGCTTCTTGGTTTTGGGCCTTTACGTAGAGATCCAAACTTGCAGAAGCTGCGGAGAGTGGTATTGTCTTGGTCCTTTTCTATTTTTAACCTTATATCTAAATTCTAATGTTAGAATTATATTATTGCATAAGCAATAAGTAGTGTTGTGACAGTGAGAGGTTTGATCCCAGTTTGCTCTAATTTGGGCGAGTGGGAACACATTCATAGAAACAAGAAATTAAAAACATCTACACAAGACACAAAAGGTCAATGTTTTCAGCCAACTTCATGCCTATATCCATGGGCAATGCCAACTAAAATCTATTATCAACTATAGGGATTACAAACACACGACCAACTCTCACAAACTGTACTCACATACTCGTACAACTCACAATTCTCCCAAAGAACCCAAATCCCATTACACTCAGGTCTAACTCTCAATACCAACTTACAAACTTGACAAAACCACAATAGAGCCATTATGCCCAGTGGTACTCTTTTTCTGAAACAATAGACAAACTTTCAACTCACATACGTGACTATCTTTTAATTCCAAAAAAATGATCAAACTACTTTTCAAAGGAACCTAATCCATGTTCTTCTAAGAGTCTTCTCCTTGCCCTATATAAGAGGACCTCTTGAGCCAAAGCAGCAAACTATTAATAGTAATGCATATATGTAAGACTTTAACTCCTATTCTTTGGTGGACAACGAATACCAAATTACTTCTTTGACAATGAATATATTTCCTTCCACACCAAGAACACTCAAATAGGTAACCAACTCAAAATTTCCAACAAGTAGGATCCTATCTCTCCTTGCCAATATTATCTTCATGATAATTACTATGGTTTGGGAGAGTTTTTTATGGCTCTAATATTCATCACTTCTCTGGGACTGCTTTTTCTCTTGAAAGTTCTGTGCTGTGGTTTTGCAACATGTTGCCGTGTTGAATTCCACAATTAAACCTAATAAGTATTAATTTATTTTGATGAAATGACTCATGCAATGCCTCATCTTGCTGCCACATTTTGAAACTGTTTCAAATTATTCACCTTAATGGTGGATGACTGTGAATTCAACATTTCTTTTGGTCAAACTTGCTTATGTGATCCTTTTATAATGTAATATGGGAATGTCATCTTGCTAGACTTTCTTAAAATCCAAAAGCTAATTTGTGTTAAGTTAGTTAATATCATTCCAAGTGCTTGATGTGATATATAATGTGTATTGGGCACAATGTTGACTGGAGCCCCGAAGAAATCATTGCTATCACAGAATGAGATAGCTTGGTAGCTGCAATCTTAGTTTGACGTCAGTTCACCTGCTGAAAGGATATTTTGGATATGCTTGATACTTAGATGCCCATTGAAAGATTAGTTTTGCCAGTACAGCTGACTCAAAACTGAGCAAAAAAATTAATATATATTCTATAGTTAGATATTCTGCGCCATAGCGTATCTTCCCTTGTTCAGATCTTTGAGGTGGAGCTGACTGAATAAAGTTTCTATGTTGTGTTGCAGAAAACATATCTAAATTATAGGGTGAGGAAAATCAAAGATAAGAAAAAAGCTGGCATTGATCCCATAAGGACTGCTTTTGATGCAATGAAGGTTCATACTTGACACCAAAAAGCTTCTGTTAAGATCAGAAGAATTTTTAAAACAGCAATCTTCTGATACATAGATTGTTTGCAGAGGGTGAAGAATCCGCCAATACCATTGAAAGAATTTGCGAGTGTTGAGTCCATGAAAGAGGAAATCAATGATGTTGTGGCATTTCTACAAAATCCTAGTGCGTTCCAAGAAATGGGTGCCCGTGCACCTCGGGTATGTTATTCTGCAGATAATGTGTGTTTGTGTTTTGTATGTTCTTCCTTTTAAAATTTTTTATTAATAAAAAGGTAAACCAAGATTGGGTTGAACTTGTGACCTCACTGGTATGAAGGAAAATTTGCTATATATATTTTGTATGAGCCTTGTTGCGAAAATCATGACATTGACATTTCTCTCTATCTATCTATGTACACTTCTTGATAAGTATCTATGTATACTTTCTATTTTCATTGTGATTGGAATTAATAATAAAGAAATTGAGCTCTTATTATAAGAAGTAAACCTAATGACAAGCAGTTGTTTTCACCATTACATGTGCTTTATCATTATTCATTGTGCAAAGTTCTAATTATTTGGGCCTAAAATTATTTGAATATCTAAACCATAGTTTTCTTATTTATATACATTTCTGTTACTTAAGTTTTGAATACCAAATATATAAATTAGGAGTTTGTTCTAATAATTGTACAAAATATGCTCACATTTGACTAAGTATCATGCATCAGTTATTATTTTTCTCCTATTTCTATGTATGCTATGCGATTTTCAAAGGATATTGTTCACCACCTTTTAAATGTTCCATTGTTCCTCAGAGTTTTGTAGCACCTAAAACTGTTCAAAAGAAAGCCTTGAACCCCTTCGTTCTATGGCCCAAATCCTTCTATGGCATGGTTGAGAATGTGTCAGAGTTTGTAAATGCTTTTCTCTAGGTCTTTTATTTTTATGAATTTATAAATTATTGTTTCTTTTTGGTTCTGCAAATGATTTTGTTTTGCGTATAACTTAAGCCATATTCCCTAAATGATGTGAGCATGTTTGTTGGTGTTGTAAGCTAAGATTTTGTTTTGGATAATTTTCAAAGGTATCATGTGAGATGTGGTATGATCAGCTTCTCAGGCAGTCCATGCTTATGTTGCAGGGAGTTCTTATTGTAGGTGAGAGGGGAACAGGAAAGACATCTCTAGCATTGGCTATAGCAGCAGAAGCTAAGGTGCCTGTTGTTAAAGTCGAAGCCCAACAGTTGGAGGCTGGACTGTGGGTTGGCCAAAGTGCATCGAATGTTAGGGAACTGTTTCAAACAGCTCGAGATTTGGTTGTCTTTCTTACACTTTCTGCTAATTTAACTTCATTCTTACCTTTTAGATTATACAAATAGGAATTAAAATTCATATGATACTCATGTATTTTTCCAGCTTTTCTTCTTTTTCCCTCCCTGTCTCTCTCTCTCTCTCTGGAATATGTTATTCTAAATAAATATAACATCTGCATGATTATGTGTGAATTAAGACAAAAATCTGGGCTCAAAACTGAAGTGTAGTTTGTAGATACAAAGTTTGGGTCTAATCATGATAGATAAAATTTTCAATTCTTTAGTTGAGTCAGTCAAATAGCATTTAATATATCAGGGAATCTTATTCAAAGGTGTGGGATCAATTTCTGTGAGGCTTAACTTTGAATGAGTATGTCAGATTTCCATTTTTTCTTTTGAATAAATATACACCTTTCTATGTTGGTATGTTTCAAAACATGATAAAAACTACAAGAAGCTGAAAGTAATGTGAATCATATTTTTCTGTCGGAAGACAATATCTAAATTTGCATATTGTGATGGTAAGTTTTCTAATTATGGGGGTTTCATTTAGTTTCTCAGATGTATCATTATTATTGAATGATTTTTAGATGTCATTTGCATTTTGGATTTTTCTAATAGTAACTTTTTGTTGTTGTTAAACTTATTTAACATCTTTTCAGTTTATTTAATTCATGTAATATGAAGTTGATATGAAGAACCTTGGCCCTAATAAGATGTAAAATATTGGCATGAAGCCTTTGTTTATTTCAAAATGGATTTTTAATCTCTTTAGCAACTTCGGTATTACTATTATTATTTGTTTTATTGGCAGATATTATTCACATATTCGTATGAGATTGAACACATGACTTCACCCTGTTTAATGCGAAGACTATTTGCTTATTTGTATTTGTGTTCTTATGTGGTAATATAATTTGCCTTAATTTCATTGATAACAATTGAGTAAATATGTTATATTATTATTTTGACCTATTAATACATTAAGGCAATTGGCCATTAATATCTTGCACTTAATGACGTTGTTAAAGAATAAGTCACCTAATGTTCAGATGTAGGCTTGGTTGTGGGTTTTATGTACTTGCTGGGTTTCTCCACCTACTAACTTAAGCTTTTGGGTTGAATTCCATAACATGATACCAGAGCATGGTCTGTTTGTTTTTGGCCTCCACATGCTTGGTCCATTGCGTCTATATCTGGCCTTGTTGTTGGTTGTGTGCTTGGTTATGGGTTTATGCACTACTATGGCCTTTCTTCTTACAATCTTAAGCTTTTGGGTTCCTTAGAGAATTTTTACTATGTAAGCTACATGGTGTCGAAATCATAGTTTGCCTTACTTATTTTTTTGTTTGTGAGCTTAATTTGAATTCTTAGATTTTTTATCCTTGAAGAAACAGACAAGGTTTCAATTTCATATCATCTAACTTTTGCTAGTTGTATAATGCCACTTCTAGGCACCTGTTATCATATTTGTGGAGGACTTCGACCTCTTTGCTGGTGTACGTGGGCAGTTCATTCACACTAAAAATCAGGATCATGAGACTTTCATTAATCAACTTCTTGTGGAACTTGATGGGTATTGACTCCTCTTTTTGTTCATTGGGTTAACAATCCCATCCCCACCCCCCCACCCTGCAAAAAAGAAAAAACTTTGTTATGTCTTACCCCATCTGTTTTTTCCTGGTTTTGTAATACCATGATGCTTTTCCTAACCTTACTCATAAGGAATTCCTATATGCTTGTAATGTTTTCATAAAACCTATGCTTATACTTTCACAGTGTATACTAATTGCTTCGTACATCTCCATATTGAGGAAAATCCATAATGGGCAGCTGTTTAATGTCTTTGTCATATTAGTTATTATTTAAGCATAAGCTAAATGAGTATTTGGAAATATGAATTTCATTTAGCCATATAATTTTTGTCTCCTTGCCTCTAAAAGTGAACATTACATCTTTGAATCTTGAACATCATTCTTATTCTTGCAATATAGTTTAATAATAAACTTATTGTATCAGTAGTAATGGAGCAGTCTGCACCTTATACATTCTTAATTTATATTAAGAAATGTTGCAGGTTTGAGAAACAAGATGGGGTTGTTTTGATGGCTACTACGAGAAATCTCAAGCAAATTGATGAGGCTTTACAGCGACCTGGTAGGATGGATAGAGTATTTCATCTTCAAAGGCCAACTCAAGCAGAGAGGGAAAAGATATTACGCACTGCTGCAAAAGAAACCATGGATAATGAGCTAATTGATTTTGTAGACTGGATAAAGGTAATTGCCCAATCAGTTTCATGGGTTATTTACATTAACATTCAAGTCATCATTGAGATCAGTGAACTCGTGTCAATTGGTTATAGACAAGTTTGTTAAGATGGTAGTGTCTGTTTCCTTATTCCACTTTGCTGCATATTGTAATAACATATATCTGCAGAGTTATTTGGCTGTTCACTGTTATTGCCTAAATGTTGTTCCTTTTATGTTTTGGTAGATTAAATGAATAGCTTTTTATACACTGTACTTTATGAATCCTTGGTTTAATTATGGGAGTTATCTAAGTGCATGCTTTATGCACTTAGAGGGAGTTTCTGTCCTTTTTAATAAATTCATTGTTACTTATCAAAAAAAAAAAAATTATGGGATTATTCATTTAGATACTGTAATTTATCAATCCTTGGTTTAAGCATTGGAAATTTTTTTTTTGCTTGTGACCTCTAGGAGTTTATTTACTACTAGTTATAAGTGGTGTTTTATAATTCAATTGCAAAGTGTCACATTCTCCTTTTGCCATCCATGGTGAATTACTAATCCTCTTGGAAAGCAGATCATTACAATCTTGACCTTTAGTGTCTACTATCTTTTTCCTCATATATTTATTTTTTGGATTGAAAAATTCTCTTGATACATCAAGATTCTCTGCCTTCAGGTTGCTGAGAAGACAGCTCTTTTACGGCCTATAGAACTAAAACTTGTTCCTGTGGCCTTGGAAGGTAGTGCTTTTAGGAGCAAATTTCTTGATACGGATGAGCTAATGAGCTACAGTAGTTGGTTTGCGGTAAGAAATTTCTGATGCTTTTATCCTTTGTCATGTATGCATGTTAATCATTTGGATGACTCTAGGGGTTTTTGTGGTTTTATATGCTTCGTGAAGTGTTTAATTTTCTCTAATTTCTTCTCTTATGTTGTGTAATGCTACTCAAATGAGGCATGGGACACAGACTACAGGTTAATAGTGCTGTACTGGTTCCAGAATAATTTAATTATATTTCTTGTCAACATTGTGGTTTTCCTTTCAAAAATGAAACTATTTCTAATGTATATTGTGTAGAGGAATTTTCTTCATTTGTAGCTCCTTTGTTTGGAATGTAGCCCCTTTATGCTTAGTATGGGGATATGGAAGTAGATGAATAATAGCACCTTTAATGGATGGAGGTGTCCGTTATTGAGATCAAATCTTTATTTGTGCACCATTCGTTTGAATAGTTTCAAATTCTTGGTTCTAGTGAGATGACTTCTATTGTAGAATTCAAAGATTATGATTGTTTATTTGTGCACCCTTTGTTTTCATATTCTCTGTTACTTATGATTGATTAAATTGATCTGGTCAACTTAATATTGAATAGAATGCATGCTTGCTTCAGCTATCTCTTATAATTTCGTTATATTGTTTAATTTCTTTTTCTCTTTCTTTGGTGAAGTTTGTGTAAACTTACTTTATGCATGTGTCTAATGCATATTCTTCTTTTATTTATTTATTTTTAAATGAAGTATAATTTTTATTACTTTTGCAGACTTTCAGTCATACTGTCCCCAACTGGGTACGGAAAACCAAAGCAGTGCAGAAACTAAGCAAATTGCTAGTGAATCATCTTGGACTAACATTGACTAAAGAAGATCTGCAGAATGTGGTTGATCTAATGGAACCGTATGGTCAGATAACCAATGGAATTGAACTTCTAAACCCCCCTCTTGATGTAAGGAACTATGTAGTACATCAATTATAAATGATTAACTGCAGTGCTAATGTCATCTTAATCTGTTACGGTTAAAGTTTCTTGTTTTATTTCTGATTTTAACTATTATGCTAGTCTGAATTTCTCTTATATAAAATTTACTGAATCTTATCACTATTTTTTTTTTATAAGTAATAAAATACTGAGATAATTGTCATGTTTTGCATCAGTTTCTTATTCTATTTCTGATTTGAACTATTATGCTAGTCTGAATTTGTATAATGTAAAATTTCTGAATCTTATCACTGTAATTTTTATTTTTATTTTTTATTTTTCACATTGTTACTGAGATAATTGTCTTGTTTTTTCATCAGTTCATTGCAAATTATGTGGTGAAGTTCCTATATTCATCCTTCATCCTTCTGCCTATTTCCATTGCATTATTAATTTATTTTATTGCTCCATCTGATCAAGAAGTCTGTTGAAAAGAATTGATTATTTGAAATTATAAAAAAGGTTTGGTTGAAGCAGTTGGTTAATTTCTCCCTTTCTTTTCATATTTCAAAACCTTCATAAAAAACACCTTTTGGAGGGTCTTTCAAGAAAGACTATTACAGGCTTACTTAGGAGTCAAACATTATTACAGAATCTCCTAGTTTGTCCTTCTATCTCTCTAAGTTACGGGTTGTTTAGCCCTTGATTGTTTATTTAGTATGACCTGAGTTTGGTCAAGGAAGGTGGCTGTATTTCCACAAGTTACCAAAGACAAAAAGTGGTAAAGGCTGTGTAATTGCTGAGCCTGAACTGATTGAAGAATAGTGCCAAGCGTGGGAACCTTTTAATCGATTATCACTTAATCTTTTAATATTCAATATTATTGAACTGATGATGTTTGCACTTGCAAACCATGTGTTTCTCTTCCATCAGAAGCGTATATCTTTCAAAGCTGGATAAACTTTATTGTTTCTTGGATTTCCTAAATTTTAAATTAAAGCACAAATATTTTTGTAATCCCATTCTTTTGTGGACTTTAAAAAGTGACTGAAAAATTTGATATTGTGGTTTTCAAAAACCTGAAGTGGAAAATAATAATTTTGGATTTGAAATGCTTAATCAAGCGTTTTATATTGGTTACCTTGTCTTGAACCAGAATGCTTAGTTAATTTTATGCACTTTGAAGCTTTCAAAATGATTCTTCTTCAGAAAAGCATTGTCCTTTTTATATGAGCATTCTACCATTGTGCACTGTACTCATAGTAACTTAATGATTTTCCAGTGGACAAGGGAGACCAAGTTCCCACATGCTGTATGGGCTGCTGGTCGTAGTCTTATTGCTCTTCTATTACCAAACTTTGATATTGTAGATAATCTATGGCTTGAGCCATTGTCTTGGCAGGTTAGTCATTTCCATATCTTCTTGTGATTTTGTGCTACAACATGTTCCATATATAATGATTCTCCAATTTCGAAGCCTATGGACACTTTCCAGGCATTCTATAATGGCCAATTCAGATCTCCAGGCATGACAGTTACATAGGTGTTGTTTAGATGTCTACTAGTAACTTTTAACATGCTGTTTGTGCTTATTTTACTTCTCAATCTGTCTCGAGTTGTGTCATGTTTGAGAAGGCACAAAGTATAAGAAGAATTTCACTAATGCATTGGAATTATATGTATGTAGTACCGATTTTCCAAAAGTTCCCTTATAAAAATTAAAATTGTTTCCCTATGCATTTGTATCTTTTTGAAGTAAGAATGATGTAGGAAAGGGAAAACTGTAATGCTTTGACATTTTGAAAATTGACACTCATATTTGAACAGACTAAAGTGGAAAGTGTGTACCACCAAAGAATGGAAAAAAAATGGAAATGTGACACAATTGGGACAGAGGAAGTATTGTTTTTCTATTTTCTGTTATGTTTAACTAGACAGCTGAAATGATACATTTCTTGTTAATAATTTTGAATTTTTGGTAATATGATTATGATACAGGTTGTTAAGGTACTACTGAATTATACTTATGTGGAATAGACTCATAAAGTTGATAGGTTACTTTCTAGTTTGACCGTGCAGTAAGCTTTTGGTAGTTTTATTGTTGGATTGGTTATGGAAGATAGGTAAAAGACATGTATACTCCTAGTGTACTTGGTTTCTTTTCAATAAAATTATTACTTATCAAAAAAAAAAAGATAGGTAAAAGACATGTGTATGTGCATTGGATGGGTACTGGTCTGCACATAAAAATTGCATATGAACATTAAAAACGTGCAATTGGAAAAAAAAAACATGTCATCCTCCTTGAAATTAAATAAAGTCCAACAAAATTGTTTTTGAGGAAGGTATAATCTTTATTAATTTTATATCCTGCAAGCCCCTCTGTCAAAAATGGATCCTTAAGAAGTAGTGAAATGTGCCCAAGAGTAAGTATAGCATGCACTATACTAAGATATGTCAATAAAAAATGATCATATTTACTTTGGAGTTCAAATAATCTCCTTATCTGAACTGAGGCTGGCCAGTAATATGTCTTTGTATGTGGTCATTTGCCCAGTTCTCTTCTCCCTACTAAGTTTCAATATTTAGGCTAGTTGCAGCAATTTGTCTCAGGAAAATGTGAAAATGTTATCATTTTGGTAGAGTAATATGCCAGTAATCAAATTGTTTGGGGACCTCCATTGAGAGCACTGATTAACTCTTATCCTTCTTACAGGGAATTGGATGTACAAAAATCACTAAGGCGAGAAATGAAGGCTCTATGACTGGGAATTTAGAATCAAGATCATACCTCGAAAAGAAGCTTGTATTTTGTTTTGGTTCATATATTGCAGCCCGAATGCTACTTCCTTTTGGGGAAGAAAATTTTCTTTCTTCTTCTGAATTAAAGCAGGCACAAGAGGTTGTTTTATGCAATGCATTATGCTTCTGCAATATTTCGTTGATCTTTCAAAGTTGACTTTGTTATGAATAAGAAAAACCTATAGACCTTAGTTTTGAGTGTCATAGGGATTATTTATTTATTTATTTATTTTTCTATCTTTGGGTGCAACAGATAGCTACACGTATGGTGATTCAATATGGATGGGGGCCTGATGATAGTCCTGCAATTTACCATCATAGTAATGCGGTATTCTCCTTTCTTCAAATCCAAAAGTAAAAACTATTACACAATAATGGTACCATTGCTCTTGGATCATTGTGACAGTGGAAATTATATTGATAGAGCACCTGCAAGAGTGAGTTATGTATTACACAAAGACACAGATATCCATTTTTTTTTTTTTCTCTTACTCTACCACTACATTGGAATTTTTAATTCATATAATACTCTGTGCTCATAATTTGTACCATACTTATTTTAAGAAAAATCTAATATGCATTTTCATTTTATTTGCTTTTAAATGGACTGCTCCAACTTTTGATAAATAATAATTAGTTAACTACATGAAGTTCCATGTGGGAGAATTTTTCTTTGATAGGTTGTCAGAAATATTATTGCCACATGTGGGCATTTTGGTGGGGGTTCAGGAGTAAGATTTATAATGAGATAAAGTTCTTAGAGGACTGGATGACTGCAGATCAAGAAAGGGTGAGAATGGAGAGAGAGAGTGATTCAGATTATTTTTTTTTGATAAGTTCAAATAATTTAGATGTTAATATGTGTATGTAGAGAGTGATTCAGATTATGTTGTGTATGTGTGTGTTTCCTCTTCTTTTGTAAGTAATGATGATGATTATAATTGTTGAAGACAAAGGCAACTATAAATGGAATTTGCTCTTGGTTGTGGTTCCTTCCGTTGTGTGTGTGTGCCCACGCTCATGCAATTGTGTAAAGACAACCTTGAGGAATGATCCTTCCATTAATGGCTGTATAACATCATTAGGTAATGACTTGAGGCTGATGGATGTTGATTTTGGTGGTCTAGACACCTTGATGGTGATGATGGTTGCTCTAGCAACACATTAAAAACTAAAACGTGGCAGATGCTGGTGCAGAAGAAATGGCCAAAATTATTATAAATTTTGATGGCCCTGGATGTGACTTCTAAATTATGGAGAACATATTGAGGTAGTAGTGGTGATGACTGGTGGTGACAGTAGTAGTAAGTGTTTATAGTGGGTAATATTGCCATTTTCATAATAAACATCATTGCTTCCGTTCATTAGGCAATTCTATGTCATTGATGAACTTTAGAGCAATGTGACAATGATACCAGTCTGAGGTTGCGAAGGATAATGTTCTCTTGCTACTCTCGACTCTTTTGAAAAATTCTCGTTTCAATTATCTTTATTCTTTCTTATGGGCTTGTTGGTATAGTATTTGACTGTTTTGACTGTTCATATTTTTCTTGGTGTAGGTTACAGCTTTAAGCATGGGGAACAACCATGAGTATGAAATAGCAGCTAAAGTCGAAAAGGCAAGTGCATGTTGTGATTGTGAATATTTACTTCATTTTCTACAATGTTACTCTTAGTCTCTTACTCAAACCCATAATGAGTGTCTTTCTTCCTTTTTGTTTCTTCCCCCACATTTTGTGTCCTATATTGAAAAGTGTAATTTAAAATTTTCATTTTCCCTTTAAATCCCTCAATTTGAAATGTATCTTTAAGTGAAACGTCAAAACACCAATAGTACAAGGTTAATTTTGAGAGTATTGGAAATTATATGAGTATCAAAGTATTAAATGCGTGTGTCTTAAATTGTGTGTTTTTTCTTTTTAAATGAAGACATTCATTATGGGATAGAGGGAGTATTTGATTCACCAAACACCAACAATTAAAATAGATATTTGGTACAAGATTGATTGATAATCTTTGGTAAATGTTTGTTGTGTTGTAGATGTATGATTTAGCATATTTTAAAGCAAAAGAAATGCTTCAGAGAAATCGTCAAGTTCTTGAAAAGATTGTTGAGGAATTGCTTGAGTTCGAAATCTTGACTCAAAAGGTAAAGAGCCATTATTTTGAACTGTTTAAATTAATCATGCTTATTCTAACAGATCCCTTAATATGACTCTTGTGCTTGTTGAATTTCCAAAAGTCAATTATTTTCAGTTTCTGTTGACATATTTCTGAAGGACTTTGAGAAATAAATGTGGAGATCATAATATGTTGGTGCATGTATGTGTGCGTGTCACATTTCCAGCAGTACTAGAAACAAAAAAGGTCAGCATGATAGATGGAGCTGACTTGGAGTATACCTTGACCCGTTTTCCTATTGGGTTCTCAAGGGTCTTCTGATAAAAACAAGATTAATTATCAATAGAAGCCATGATATTCTTCCAATCTATTGTATAGGTTCTGTTTAGGGATGGCAATAAACCCGCGACCCGCGGGTACCCGCCCCGCTCCGTCCCAAAAAAACCCGCCCCGCCCCGCCCCGTTTATGTAATAGAGTATTGGGTCGGGTTTTTTTAAATCGAAACGGGTTTAAATCGGGTTTTAAACGGGTCGGGTTTTATTGAAAAACCCGAATCTGACCCGAACTATTTAAAAAAAAAAAAAAAAAAAACCAGATATTGTACGAAGGAAAAGACCATTTCTGGTTTTCTTTTCTTTGGTTTTCTGACTTTTCTGTCTCCCAATAAAACTGAGGAACGCATTCCAATACAAAAGGGTAAAGCAAGTTGCAAAAGCCATGGAGTGACTTTTCTTTTCTGACTTTTCTGACTTCTCTCTCTCTTCCTCTTCTTTCATCTCTGTAACGCTCTCTCTCTCTCTCTGTCTCTCTCGCCCTGTGTGTGAATTCCATCCGTTGAAAATGAAGTTTGATCGAAAATGAAGTTTGATCGCAAGTGAAGTTTGATCGCAAGCCTCCACTTGCAAAATCTCCGATCCGGCTTCGACCTCGCTGAGTTCTTCGCTCAAACTCAACCTCTCTGCAAACTCCGCCAGGTGGGTCTCTTCATTGAGAAATCTGAGAAACCGAACCGTAAATGGGACACTGAGGAACCGGAACTTCGACCTGAATACCGATCCATTTCGTGCGAGTTACGTGCTTTGGCGAGGATGGTACGCGACGAATTTGGCAAAGAAGAATCAAACAATGCCAATAATGGTGATTTATCCGTTGAAGCAGACGTGGCGGGTCGGGTACCCGTTGGGTCGGGTTAAACGGGTACCCATTAAAGCAGGCGGGGTGGGGCAGTAAACGGGTTTTTTGGGGCGGGGCAGTAAACGGGGCGGGTCGGTTCAGGGCGGGGCGAAACCCGACCCATACCGCCCCATTGCCATCCTTAGTTCTGTTTTGGGGCTTAAATGGGTCAAATTTGGTGCGAATTCAAGAATATCAGAGTTTGAGTTGAAATTCTATATATCCTAAATAATGCTTCTATATATATAAGGAGCTTTTCTAACAAAGAGCCCTTTGGAATCACCTTTAAGCAGAGTAAAACCTATGGGCAATTGACCCCACCTGCTAGAATCAATTGCTGGGTAGTCCAGAGATATTCACCCTTGATGGGCTAAGCAGTTTATGATCATGCCCAAGGGCACTTCTATATAAATACCTAAATAATGCTGCTACTATCCCATTGCTTCTTGCACTCTCTTCTATTTAAAAAATTGGCAATGCCTCCTGCAACTAGCATCAGTGCAGATATAAATCTTGTGCATCAGTCAGGTTGAATCTGAGTTCTTTAATTCATTTCAATTACAATCAAGTTTCATTGACTTCATATATATATATATATATATATATATTGTACTTGAAATTTATTTGGGGTCTAATTGGCATTCAATTTGGATTTTTCTCCTATTTGTTTTCCTGGCCGAAACTATTGATGATATTTTACTATTGTTGATATTAAGATTTACTCTCCATTTAGCAGGATTTGGAAAGAATTGTTGAAGACTGTGGTGGAATTCGGGAGAACGAGCCATTTTTTCTTTCAAAATCTTATGATATAGAGGTGTGCTTGAACCCATAATTCATTATGTTTTCATATGATACAATTTTTATTATTAGGCTTCATTATTAAAATATTTAGTATTTATGGTTAAAATGCTTTGGTTGTCCTAGTGGTGACTCTTTTGGCAGTGTTCCTGATGGAGTGCATTTGTATTATGCCTTTGCCTTGAGCAGCTCTAGGAAAAAAAGAAAAGAAAAAGAAATTAGAGTTCACAGATTATACAGTTTCCTCCTGTAGCATATATGTCAAAATTCCAAGTACTTGAATCAGGTTCTCTGTGGTGCTCAGCTCTAGAGCCAACAAACCAAATACAGTTTTCTGAATTTTACAATTATATTAACGGGCTTGCACCCTGATATTGACATTGTGACCAATTTGAAATTTTGTGATTATTTGGCCATTCAGTGAGTAAATCATAAAAGGAACTGGAAAAGTTTGTTAAAATTTAAGATGACTTATATTTTGGATAAATGATGCATTATAGTTAGAAAAAAGCAATGTCATCTTTCTGTAATCATCATTAAAAATGATTTAGGTTTTCTTCATGACTGTGTCAATAACTTTTAAATCTCTCAACGGCAGATGAAAACTTTATCCCCGCATGACAAATGGTAGCCCTTGCCTTAATCATGAACCCTTACCCTGATTATAGTCAGAGTTGATCCTAGGTCTTTGGCACAAACCCAGAGACTTAACCATTAAACTGACTACAGTTCTCTTGTTTATATATACTTTATGCAAAAGTTCATGTAAATTGGGAAATTTTATTGAAGGCTACTTGTTTTTTTGTGTGTCATGCATAAGGGTTTAGGATTTAAGTTGACCAGTATTTTTGTTCTAGTCACATCGTATACTTGTCATGTGGATCTTAATATATCGACTGGCTTCCCCCCCGTCTCTCTCTCTCTCACACAAACTTTTCCCTTTCTCTTCTTTCCTAGACATTGTCTAGCAGCTTTCTTGATAGTGGGAATACATCCGGGACTGCTCTTTTAAATGCACCAGCATCAGCCCAAGTTCAATAAAATGTGCAGCTCTGAAGCTGATACTCTAACAGTCTAAGGTGAACCCTAGTTTTTGCTTAACATTGATGGATATTTTGTGGTGCAATATAGGTTCCCTAGTTATAATGTTTGAAATTACTATTCTTTTTAGCATAGGAGATATGATGTAAACTATTTGTACATAAAGTAGTTTGGGTTGAGAAGAGGTGCCATTTTTCCTTCTTAACCATTGTTTATTGTTTTTGTAATGGGTTGAAAGTGCTTCCTGCTCTCTTTTCTCAACAGTGTAAATTAGATTGTTGTTTATAGAATTAATCATATTGAAAGCATAGATTGTTCTGTTTGTGATGATGTTTATGTGTACCTTATATATGTATATTGATTGGTACGTTTCACACGCATCCAGTGGGTCTGGAATCTATGACTTCATCTTCATCGTGTCTGTTTATGCACTTGGACCTATAAATTGACTAGTCCTTTAGATCATATTATTGGATACCTTAATAAAATACTAAGCTAGGCTATGAAATAACTTCTTTATTGGCATGAAAAGAGTTATGACCTTTTATATACAGTTGTGGTTGGATTGGCTGTTTTACTTTGGCAGTATTTGGCCATAATAATATATTTTTTCTAAAACAACTGTGTACTTCATCAGCACTTCGACAAGACAGAGAACGGGAATACTACAAATGATATTGTACAGCAAAGCTGGGAAAATGAAATTATGAAAAGACAGAAAAACTCAGTAGCATCAAATTTATGTTTATGAAAGATCATGGTCGGTTTCTAATACCTAAAGCTCCAAAAGTTTTAGGATAACAATTAAGAGGAAACTACATATAATTTGTTTACCATTCAAGGAAATCATAATTAAGATGTCAGCAATTGACAGGATTTTGGATTGATTTGACATAGATACTCTGTTTTTGGTCTTGTGAAATAGAGGAATTATAGTGGCAATATCTCAATTTCTCATGCAATTGATTTCATAAATGAAGAAAAATTAAATTTATTGATTTGAGATTAAATAATTATACATGAACATTTATCTTCTTGGCACCTACAATCGAACACATGATCTCGAATTTAGCCGGACTAGAAAAAGGAAAAAAGAAGAAAAATTCAAGAGAAGACTATTTACTCAATAACAGCCTGCAGAAATTGTTCCTACAGAAGGCCTATTATAGGTGAGGTACTAAAGATTGGCTTCTCTTTTCTACTATTGTGTACCCCATTATGACAAATGCTTTTCCTTCTTGGCTTTGCCTCTCCAAGCATTGTTAAGATGTCCCTCATAGATGGTCTATCCCTGGGGAGCTTTGCAGTACAAAGAAGTGCTATTTGAAGGACAAGAAGCATCTCTTCTTGGACATGTTTGCATTCACCAGCTATGTTTGGGTCCAGTGCTTCTTCTAAGGGTCTGTTGTTTCTAATCTTCATTCGAACCCATTCGACAATATCGATCGATTCCCCAAATGAAGGATCTAAGGGCATTTTCCCAGTCAGAAGCTCCAAAAGTACAACACCAAAACTATATATGTCAGTCTTCTCACTGACCTTCAGAGTGTATCCATATTCTGTCATTAAAGAAAAGAAAGAAAAATATTGTTCAAGACATTATTGGCAAAATTTCAAATGCATTTCAGAATTTCTAGTAGTTTACTATTGGAATGTTAATTTGTTTGTGCACAAAGGTGTTGATCTAATAATTCCTATCTTCCTAAAACTAACTAGTTTAACAAAATAGTTATCAGTGCAACAGAGATAAGTCATTAGTGTAAGAGTAATAGTTCGGTAACTAACCAGGTGCAATATATCCATAAGATCCAGCCACCATAGAAACTGTCTCATTCTTATGAACCATCATCCTCGCCAACCCGAAATCTGCTATCCTTGCGTCAAGATTGGCATCGAGCAGTATGTTGTTGGACTTAATATCCCGGTGGATTACTGGTGGGTGGCAGTCGTGGTGGAGGTAATGCAACCCTTGTGCAACACCGACAGCTATGTTATATCGCGAAACCCAGTCCACCAACAACTTTCCAGCTTGATTACTGTGGAGTGCCGTCCCCAGGTTCCCATTTGGCATGTACTCAGATGCCATCATTACATCAGTTTCATTGTGAATATACCCTAATATTCTGACAATGTTTCGATGCCGAAGCCTCCCTAGGAGATTCACCTCTCCCAATAGATCATCACCATTTTCAATGTCCAACCCCGACCTCCATAGCTTCTTAACTGCCACAACTACATGAGGCCGATAAATTTCTGCCTTGTAAACCACACCAGTTCCCCCCATGCCAATGACATTTGATTCCTTAATGCAAGCTAGTATGTCACTGCTGGTGAAGCTGACCCTTTGGAATGCTACTAGTCTCCAAGGCCATTGTTCATTGCTCTGCTTGAACATATCTTCAAAGAAGTTGTTACATAAGTACCATCGTCTATATAGCCATCTTCCAGTGAATAATGCAATGCCAAGAGAGAAAATTGTTGAAATTCCAATAATAAATCCAACAATAATGTGCTTGATATGCATGTTCTTCAGCTGCCCTGTTGGTGCAGCATAATTTTGAGAACACGGTAGAAGTATGCCACCACAAAGACCAGCATTACCTATAAGATCATTGGGATTTATGGTCATTAACATACCATTTGAGGGGACTGGACCCTCAAGCTTGTTGAAAGACAGGTTGACCATTTCCAGGGCTGGCGAGCTTCCAAAATTTTCTGGAATCCGACCAATCAGAGAATTGTTGGACAGATCAAGAATGGCTAACATGGGCATTCTTGCGATTGCCTTTGGAATTTCTCCAGTGAGCTGGTTGTTTCTTAGGTTTAGCTTCACCAGCTTTTCACATGAAGCTATACTCTTTGGAATTTTTCCGGACAAATGGTTGTTTGAAAGATCAAGCAAGGAAAGCGATAAACAATCTTGGAACTGGTCTGGGATGTTTCCATCCAGATTGTTGTTGGAAGCGATGAAATTTTGCAGATTAGGAACGGAGAGAATGGTGTAAGGAAGAGATGACATAAGGTGGTTTGAAGAGACATCAATGAAAGAAAGTGATGTAGACAAGGTGATATCATCTGGGATCTGGCCCGTGAGATTGTTGTTTGCCAACTCCAGACGTTGAAGCATTGGGAGATATCCTAAACCAACTGGAATGGTCCCAGAAATGTGATTATTTTGCATCCGGACGCGGACTAGTGACTTGCATGTGGAGAGACCAATAGGGATGGAACTCGAAAAGGAATTGTTGAAGAGGATGAGTTTAGTGAGATTGCCTGAATCACACAAACCAGGTGGAATCTCCCCAGACAATGAATTTGACGACACGTCTAACCATTGCAAGGGGGACTTTCGTCCAAGATTTGTTGGTAAAGGACCTATCAGAAAATTCTTCCATAGCTCAAGTATCTCTAATGTAGTCAACTCACCAAGCTTGCTTGGAATTGGACCAGTCAGTTGGTTGCACATTAGATTCAAGAGCTGCAAGTTCTTCAATTCTGCTAGCTCAGCTGGAATCTCTCCTGAAATCTGATTATCGGAGAGATCCAGAAAAACGAGCGAAGTAATGTTACCAAGTTCAGGTGGAATCTTTCCTGTAAAGTTGTTCTTGTACAAATAAACTGTGGTAAGTTGTTTTAGCCTACCCAATTCAGGTGGAATCTGGCCACTTAGACTACCAACCGCCAAGTCAAGATACTGGAGGTTGGTAAGGTTGCCTAGCTCTGCTGGGATTTCACCTTCAAACTCATTGTATCCAAGAATTATGGTCTCCACGGAAGAAAGTTTCCCGAGCTCTCTTGGAATCTTTCCATTGAAATTATTCCCTGAAAGGCCAAGGAACTTCAGTTTCTGCAAATTCATAAGAGATGTAGGGATTGACCCTTCCAAGAAGCTCCCTCTAAAATCTAGTATCTCAAGTGATGTTGCATTTCCAAGATCCTCTGGAAGGAAACCTGAGAAATTATTGCTTGATGCATTTACTGAAATCAGTCCTGAGGCCCTTCCAAGACCTGTAGGGAAGCTGCCAATGAAATTATTCTGACTTACATCAATGCTCTTCAGTGAAGTAAGATTGGATAGTGATTTTGGCAATGATGAGGCAAACCCATTACAGCAAATGTTGAGAGAAGAAAGACTATGGAGGCCTTGAATGTTGTCTGATACATGACCGCTGAGATTCATATTGGAGAGATTAAGCTTCTCCACTAGGCTTCCGGAGTTGCACCAGACTCCGGTCCAGTTACAATGGAGTGAACCTTTCTCTACCGCTTTGCTCGGCGTCTGCCAATCCTTCAGGTGATCTAAAGGATCAATAAGACTAGACTTTATTGATAACAAGGTTGACAATTCATCATTTGGCAAAGTTTGAGCACCCTCAGCAAAAACAAGTGAGAGGCCAATGTAACAATAGAAGAACAGCAAGTGGGTTTGCATTTTGTTGTTCTGTTGGTTCCCTCTTAATTGTATGGCATTTTCTGGTTTTGTGGAACAGAGGAGTAAGGTGGCAAGATGGAGTTATATGAATTTGAGAGAGAGAGAGAGAGTTTAGGTTGTGCTAATGATAATTAATAACAAAAGAGGATTAGATTATTGTGAATACGTGAGTTCTTGGGATCAGTACCAGCTAATGATCTGCATCTAATGACTGTAAATCTTTGGACTTATTAGAAGTCTCCTAGACATTAAAACATGGAGAGAATGTGTTTGCAGTGACTATTATACTTCTGTTTCTTCCTATAATTTCATCTTGGTCAACCCAAATGGGTGGTAAACTAATAATAGTACCTCATTTTTTTATTACTTTAAATTTCTTAATTTTTAAGGGAAAATGAACTTGCATCCCTGCATTTACCATCTTTTTTTTTTATTGGAAATTCATTATCAAGATTGAATTGTGTAACTTCTTACCTTATTTCTATTTAAAAAGGTGTTGAAAGTTTGTAACTATAGGCTGCAGGACAATGGCTTTCTTCATTTGTTTTTCACTTAACTTGCCTCTCAAACTTTCATTTTTATTTCATAAATTATAATACAACAAATCATATAGTCCACCATAAAAGAAATGCCCTCACTAATCCTTTTCTTCTAGATTTGTTTGCCTCTCATTAGGTTCACTTTCTCGCTACATAAGCCTTGTAGTTAAAGCATCATTAGATGTTGTCATTATGTTTTTCATTCTTTTCCTTGCTGCTTAATACTAACAAGGACATGAATACAAAGACTATTATTTATTTATTTTTAATTCGATAGGATTTAAAATCTAAAACGTTCGCTTTATGATGATTGATATTTACCCTCAAATTAGGACATCAATGGTTTTATTTATTTATTTTTGTGTAATTAGGATTCAAACCCAAATTTCTTATTCAACAACAAAAAATTTCATCAATTGAACTAATTGGAACCACACTAAATACGTTAGGTATTAGACCAATTTTACCATTGAGGCTCTTAATGCATATATACTGGGGGCCATTGAGTTTTTAGTTCATGTTTAAGTTGTTTATTAAGTTAATTGTTGTCTCAAACCTCAATATTATTTAATTGGACAAAAGAGAATCTCATCATGCTACAGGGTGGATAAAATTATATAAACAAGAGACAAGTTGTAGCTTTCTCCATGAAATAGAGAAACAGATAGTGGGTCCCATGGAAGGAAATGTTTTGAGACAATCATTGTCTGTGCCCACCAACCACCAACCACCATTTCCTCCAATAACACAATTGCAGTTGCAGCCCATTCCTAAGCCTCCACATGCACAACTCTGGCTATATGCAATTATTAAAATTTAAGATACAATAATATGATGTGAAAGCTAGTATTAAAACTTTTGCAATTAAAGGGTAATAATTCTATCCTCTTAACATGGGGGAGAGCTGGAAGCCATGTGGAAGGGCAGCTTCCTAGGGAAAGAACTCAAATTGCTCATTATTGATCACAATGCCTTTGGTAGGTGCTTACATACATATTTCTCTTTTGATATATTTTTGTACCCATTTGAGAATCCACTAGTCGGTGCAAGAATTAGGTGCCCCACATGGCTTTATGCCAAAGCCCCACAACCAATAACTATTTCATCATTAGTGAGTGATGGAGGGAATCAAATGGTGGGCAGCATGTGAATTCAATGGTGGTGGTTTGGCTGCTGCAGAATCTTCGATTGACATATTGAATGACCCATATAAGCATTTGCAAAGCATAAAGGATAAAGAAAATGAAAAGAGAAAATGTCAATAAATTTGAGCCGTGTTGTGCAAATTTAACTGACTGTTAAATAATATGTAAATCATGCCATTGTTTTTGGGCACAATTATGTGATCTCTTTCCGTTGATTTTAGTAATGTTACATCAAGTGCACAACAACTTTACAATCTTTTGTTTTATAAAATTAAGGGCTGCATTGGTTGGGTTGAGTTGGTTTGCTGTTTTTTTCAACCCATCTGATCTCCTCGAATTGAAAAATCTCTAACCCAACTCAACTTATGGTAACTCTAAAAACCAATTCAACCAAACTCGTAACTTAGGTTGGGTTGGGTTGGGTTGGAGACATTTTGTCAAGCCTAATAAAAAAATTGGTTTTTTATTCAACTATTTAATTCCATTATTCAATCAACAATTATAACTACACAATTGAACTTATTCCAATTTAATCCAAACTAAATCCCAAAGTACTAAAATACTTGACATCTGACCGAGTGCTTGGTTTCTTAAAACTTCACAACTTGCTTCTAAAAAAATTGTTTGTTGCTTATCAGGTATCAGACGAGTTTATTGAGTGAGGTAGGTTCATGAACACCCATAACTTCAATAAAGAGGACTTTGGCAATGTTGAATGTAAACAAGCAATGCAAGCAAATAAAAGTAAATGAGAATCAAGCACTTGTATCCATGGTTTTAAAACTGGACTGGTCAAAGAATCAAAAGGGAGAGTGGTTATCGATTCTCTTATCAGACCGGGGTCGGACCACTGGTTGACTCGGTGATGTCATAAATAATTTATTAATAATTTTTAAATTATATAAAGACTAAAGTCCATTTTTAGCTCCCTAATTTAGGGGGTGTTTTCATTTTGGCTCCTTAACTTCAAAAGTTTTCATTTGGGTCCTATAAGTCTGTTTAGTTGTCAAATGAGCCTTTCCATCTATCTCCGTTAGAGTCTCCTCCGTTAAGTGCCAACTAAGCACTCAATCATGTATCCACGTCACCATTTTTTACCACGTCATCTTACCACATCATATATATAATATAAAAAATTATTAATAATAATATGAAATTAAATAACAAAAAACAAAAAAACTTTTATATTATTATTATTATTATTAATTTCATTCATTCTTGAAGAGGGTAAAGAAGAAGAAGAAGAAGAAGAAGAAGAATTTGGAATCAACAATGAAGAATATGAAACCTCCAACATCCTTTTAGACGACAACGGTTTCCCATCATTTCAACTTTCAACTCTTATCATCTGACCCAGAACCACAAGACCAGAATAATGCTTCCTCAATTAATAACCAACCCTCCCAACCCACCAACAACAACAACAAGGAGAAGGAGACAATTTCGCTTCTAATTTCTATCGCTGCGGAACCGATTGCTCTTCCTTATTATTATTGCAAAACCATCATGATGATACTAGTCGGGATAGCAACAAAATAAATGGTACTGATTATATTAATCCACGCAATGGAAATCCCAATTTCGAGAGAAAGCTTAAACAAGCCAATTTGTTTCAGATGTCACATCCAATCCAATTTCATATTATTATTAATAATTTTTTATATTATGTATATGAAATGGCAAGATGAGTTTCTCAAAAAAAAAAAAAAAAAAAAAAAAAAAAAAAAAAATGGCAAGATGACGTGGCAAAAAATGGTGACGTGGACACATGATTGGGTACTTAGTTGGCACTTAACGAAGGAGATTCTAACAGAGATGGACGGAAGGGCCCATTTAACAACTAAACAGCTTATAGGACTCAAATGAAAACTTTTGAAGTTAGGGGGCCAAAATAAAAACACCCCCTTAGTTAGGGTGCCAAAAGCAATGTTGTATATTCCGTTTCGGTGGCCGTTTCGGTTTGGCCATTGGAATGGTATATTTCGGTACCGGTCAATACCGGCATTCCGTTTCGGGTTTACCGCAAATATATATATATTGATTTACTACTCTATATATTTATTCATCAAAATTTATAATTTATTAGTTAAGAATCTTTGAAATTATAAGAACATATTAATCTTAATATTAATAATAATAATAAGCTTACACTTATATTTTGAATAATAAATAATAAAAATATAAAACCTAAAGTACACTTAAGATAATAACAAAAGAAATTTATTCAAAATGTAAAATAAAAGAGTTAAATATTATGAAGGTTTGAAAAGTTGCTGCTAAACAAAAAAAAGGTACAAAGAAGAAAAAAAAGGCACTGCTAGCACGTGAAGGGCTCTCAAATCAAAGAGGAAAGAAAAGACAGCAAAGAAAATATCAATGTACAGAGATTTAGAGAGAGACTTCGGCAGAAAAAACAAAAAAAAAAAAAAGAAGAAGAAGAAGAAGAAGGAGCGGGGAGGGAGAGAAGAAGAAAAAGAAGAAGAAGAAGAAGCAGAAGAGGCAGAGCAGAAGCAGCAGAAGAAGCAGAGAAGCAGAAGAAGAAGAAGCAGAAGCAGAAGCAGCAGAAGAAGCAGAGAAGCAGAAGAAGCAGAAGCAGAAGCAGCAGAAGAAGCAGACGCAGAAGCAGAAGCAGAAGAAGCAGAAGAAGAAGAAGCAGAGAAAAAAAAATAAATAAAAAGCCAAAAAAGTATTCCGGCCGGAATATGTAATCCGGCCGAAACAAGCCGAAACAGGCCGAAACAGGCCGAAATTTTGGCCGAGGTGGAACATGGGGGTGCCTCGTACCGGTTTGCTTGCCGGTACGAGATTTTCCGTCCGTTCCGGCCGGAACGGAACGGAATATACAACATTGGCCAAAAGTGAACTTTAGTCTTATATAAATTAATCAAATATATATAACAAATTTTAACTAATAATATTTAGTTAAAAATATATATATAACAAATTTTAAAACTTTTATATGAGTTTTCACATCTTATATTTAGAAAAAAAAAATGTAAACTAAAGATATTAACATTACAAAATAATCATATTTAAATCATAGAATAACGTTTGTTTGTTTATTTGATAATATCATAAGTAGTAATAATATTTCCTTGGATTTTTGGTAAGAACTTTCTTTATTTGACTTATTTGGAGATTTAAAAACTAGGGACAATTACACTTTACCGTCATGAACTATGACCCCCTTTTCAATGTCCCACCCCAAACTTTTGAAATGCATGATTTATCCCCCAATTGGACTCAATTGCACACTCGTTACCCCCTCCATCCAAATTGCTGTCAAATTTTAAGTCTTCAAATTTTAATATGTTAATTAGTTTTGCATTTTAATGAAGTTATAAATAGTATTTGCTATGTTGAACCTATTAAAATAATAATTGGTGGAATTAAAGCAGGTCTTTGAAGCCTCTTTGGACCACTCTGCCACTATCCTAACCACAACCTCAAAATTATTACAGGATTTCTAGTATTTTAACATCCATGGTGCATGTTTAGTTAATTTAGGCAAGCATACCTTTTTGTCTTTACTGTTTCATTTTTAGTGTTATGGTGGCCTTGTATGACGTTTATACCCAAACAATGTACTTTAATTTCTTTCTTTTCAATGAATTCCTATCTTTTTTTTTTTTAAAAAAGAGATTGAGAGAGAGAGAGAGAGAGAGAGAGAGAGAGAGAGAGAGAGAGAGAGAGAAGAAGAAGAAGAAGAAGAAGAAGAAGAAGAAGAAGAAGGAAAGGAACTTTCATTACCTAGTGGCCAAATGTATTCTTGATCTGTTTGTATAATATTTTATTTATTTATATATTATGTATGAATATTTTATATATATATTTTTTAATGTTTTTGACGTTAAGAAGCTTGGATTAGAACTAAATATTAAATTACAATTGTATGTAAGTGAGATTATTATATGAAGCAAAATCTGTCAAAAACTTGTTTTTTCAATGTGAGACTTGTTGTTTTGTGAGAAAACTTCTTCATATTTCACATTGGAAAAATAAAAGAGAAGGATACACTTTCTCCTCTATAAATACTACACTCTACCAAGAATTTTAAATATGAGTGTGGGCCATATTCTTTTATGGGCCTACCACTCATTAATTAAATATTGAGTTGCCTTTTTTTTTTTTTTTTTTTGATACTTGGCAAAGAAAATTACAAAATAAAGTTTGGGGCAACAGAAGTGACATTAACAAAATATTGAGAGGCCGAATTAGCCATGGCCTTGGCTTTTGAGAGGAGAGCAGCAAGGACTTTGAAGATTTGGAATTGAATACCTTGAAGCTGGATCAGGTTATTGATGTCTGCAAAAATTGGTGTGAGCTGCCAGCTTTGTTGTTGGTGACCTGTCCACATTTGCTGCAGAGACTTGCTTTCAGTAAGGATAATGATCTTTGTAAAGCCAAGATGGTTTGCTTGGAGGATTCCTTCTTGAATGGCTGTTGCTTGAGCTAGAATGGGGTGTTGGAGTCTAGTACTACGGCAACCAACAAAGAGAATGTTTCCATTCCTGTCTTTTCCTACAAATGATATGCCTTGCCATTTGGTGTTGGACTTGGAGCCGCTTGCAGTAGTGAGGAGCACTTGCCAGTTTGGATTTATGTGCGGGATTGAGATGATGTGCTGGTGGGATTGGGAGTCTGTGGTGCTGATGTCCCTTTGCTGGTACCTGTTCATGAAAGATTTAGCAGTTAGAATAGGTTCCATTGGATTGGGGTGTTTGGCCTCAAATATGACTTGGTTCCTATGAAACCAAATGCACCAAAGTGTGTTGAGCAACAAAGGCAATGCCTGGAGTTGTAATTTGGGTCTATATTGCGAGCCAAGAGATCTTGAATCCATGTTTGGACTGTAATATGATTCTGTATGAGTGCTCTTGTGTTGATGTCAACTCCTAGCCAGACTGCTCTTGTAAAGTGGCATTGGAGGAAGAGGTGATTGATTGTTTCAGTCTCTATTTGACATAATGGGCATACCGGATCACAATTGATTCCTCTTCGACATAGTTATGTTTTGAGAGGCAGAGCAGTGTGTAGGAGTTTCCAGGTGAATGTGAGAATTTTATGGGGATGGGAATCTTCCAAAGCTACTTCCACTTTTGTTGGTGAACATTACTTGGCAGGGAGATGTTGGCATGGAGGAGTTCATATGCTTTTTTTACTCTGTATTCTCTAGTTGTGGAATGAGGCCATATTATTTTGTCTGGAATTGATTGAGGTGCTATTTTTGGGAGTGGAGTGCTAAGAATCTGTTGACTGGTGTCTGGGTCATAGAGCTGGTTAATGATGGATGTCTTCCATGATGCACTATCTGCATTGATTAGATCAGCAACAGTGTGGGTATGGTTAAGGATATGAGTTGGGGCATTTGGTTTGGATTGATACCAAAAGGGGTGATTGATGGGGATGGTGGATCCATCTTCTACTCTCCATTTCCCTTGAGTGAGAGTGGGGTTTTTAGAGCCCATGATAGATTTCCAAATCCAAGATGAGTGGGGTTTGGGTTTATGAGTGTGGATATTTTCATTGGGGCAATATTTAGATTTGAGGGTTTTGGTTAGGAGGAGGTTTGGATTGTTGCATATTCTCCAATATTGTTTTGCAATGAGGGCCTTATTCATGGATGCAAATTTTTTCAGACCCAGTTCTCCTAAAGATTTTGGTTGTGCAAGTGTCTCCCAGTTAGTCATATGAAGTTTCCTTTGTCCAGGCTCATGTCCCCACCAAAAGGCATTTATAATGGAATCAAGCTTGTTACAAATGATTATGGGTGCTTTAAAAACTGAAAGAGTATAGATGGGGATAAAGTTTAGAACAGAGTTAATAAGGGTTAACCTTCCTGCTTAGGATAGGAGTTTGGCTTTCCAACCTTGAAGTTTGGAGGTGATTTTGTGTATGAGATCTTGAAAGTCTCCTATCCTATTACCTCGAAGTTTGAAATTGATTTCTAAATACTTTCCAGGCTGATTAACAAGCTTGACCCCTAATGAGTTGGCCAAAATCTGTTTCTGGGTGGAGGTCATGTTGGGAGAGCAGTATAATTCAGATTTGTCCAAGTTTATACTTTGCCCTGAAAGTTGACAATACCAAGCAAGGGTTGATTGGATGGAAATGTGGGATGTGGTATTGTTTTTGAAGAATAAGAAGGAGTCATCAGCAAATAGAAGATGAATTAAGGGCAGTGATGTTCATCCTATCTTAAGGCCTGTCAAATGATGGGTTTGTTCCTGCTTGAGCAAGGCACAAGAGAGGATATTTGCACAGAAAAGGAAGAGGTATGGGGAGAGGGGGTCACCCTGCCTTAAGCCTCTCTTGGGTGTAAATGTTTTGGTTGGACTTCCATTTATAAGTAAGCTGTAAGTGACTGTAGTGACACACTGAGAGATCCAATTCAACCATTTAGCACTAAACCCCATGGTTTTTAGGACAGCTTTCAAAAAATTCCAACTAACTCGATCATAGGCTTTGTTCATATCGAGCTTGAGAGCACCAAAACCCCATTTACCCCTATGTTTCTTTTTTAGAAATTCAAACACTTCCTAAGCTAGAATGATGTTATCAGTAATTTGTCTACCCTAGATGATTGCATTTTGAAATGGGGTGATGAGGGTATCCATGAATGGTTTGAGTCTATTGACCATGAGCTTTGATATGATTTTGTAAGTTACATTGCACAGGCTTATTGGTCTAAATTGAGAGACTAACTCAGGAGTATTTGTTTTAGGGATCAAGGTGATGAAGGTATGATTCAAAGATTTGAGGAGAAAACCTGAGTGGAAGAATGCCTTCACCATGTTGATGATGTCCACCTTGACAATGTTCCAATACTGTTGGTAGAAGGCTGCTGGGACTCCATCAGGACCAGGGGTCTTCAGAGGGCCCAGTTGGTTGACTGCTTCTATGATCTCTTCATCTCGAATTGGTTGGTCCAGTATGCTGCTCTGTTGTGGTGTGAGGGTGGGAATTGGGATGTTAAAGAGTTGATTCTGAATATCCTCTACTGGTAGGGATTGGGTATCTGAGAAGAGGTTGATGTAGTGGTCCACAAAATGCTGTTCTATTTCTTGGTGATCTGATAGCCATTTATTGTCTTGGGTTTTGATTTGGGAAATTTGGTTTCGTCTTCGTCTAGCTCTGACCATTGCTTGAAAAAATTTTGTGTTGTGATCACCCTTGAGTTCCAATATTTTTTAGCTTTCTGAGCCCACATGATTTGCTCACGGTCCATAAGGTCTTCGAGCTTTCTCGAAGCTTGCTTTTAGTGAGAACATCTTGCAGAGAGTGGATATTTTCCTGAGCCCTTCTGACTTCTTCTTTTTCTACCAGGATTTGTTTATCAAGTACTCCAAAGGATTGTTTGTTCCAAACTTTGAAACGGTCTCTGACATTCTCCAATTTCTTGGTGAGACAGAAGGCATGCGATCCAGATGCGATTTTGTCCTTCCAGGCATTCTTAACGAGCGAAGGGCAGTCAGGGTGAGAAGTCCACATCCATTCAAACCTAAAGGGCCTATGTTTGAAAAGAGTCCTTGGATTAGTGTCTAGGATAATAGGTCCATGGTCTGAAGCAATAATAGGGAGGTTGGTGACTAGGCTAGCTGGATGAGTGTCAAGCCATTCAATATTTGCAAATGCTCTGTCCAAATGTTCCATCACAAAATCTGCACCTTTTCTCTTATTCATCCAGGTATAAGATAAACCTTTGGCTGCTATTGGAATAAGAAGCTAGATTTGAGATGGTATGAAGGAGGTCCATGTTTACCTGGAATAATGCTGGGTTTGAAAGTGAACTTATCCTCTTCAGAAAGCACCTGGTTGAAATCACCTATACAGAGCCATTTGTGGTTAATACAAGTACCAATGCCAAGAAGCTCGTCCCAAACTTTCTTTCTGTGAACCAAAATAGGGTGACCATAGATGAAGGTGAAAGCAAAGATGTCTCCAACCGGATCCACTACTTCTGTGTTTCTGAAGTGTTGGTTTTTCAGACAAACCTTGACTCGGAACTCTGAATGCCAGCCCAAAGCAAGACCACCACTTAAGCCAATACGAGCCACTTCAGTAGTACCAGTAAAACCCCAGTTGCTCAAGATCTTGGTGCCTCTTCCATCTTGAAGCCTTGTTTCCAACAAAAAAAGGAAGTCAGGATTCCAATGTTGAGCAATTTTTTTGCCATATTGAACTGTAGAGGAATTGCCCAGACCTCTACAGTTCCAGCTCAAGATTCTCATGGCCCTTGGGGAAGCTGATTTGGGTCAGCTTCTCGGAGCCCATCAACTGGAGGAGAGTGAAGGGAGTGATGGTAGTCTTGCAATTGAGCAGAATCTGTGGTAGGGGTTGGATGAGGGGTAAAGAATTCCATAGAGATGAAAGTGTCTTCTTCCCAAAAATCTTGGGTGCCAGAGATTTCCCTATTGAATAGACCACAGAAAATTTTATGACGGAGATTTCTTCCAAACTTGGTGATTTCTTTCCTGAACCGTTTTTTGGGTCGAGGGTTATGTGAGGATGATGAGCTTTCGAGTTGAATGGTGGAAGAGGGGTCATGAGGTTCTGAATGTGTAGTGGATTTAGAACAAAGGAGTTGTTGAGTAATAGGGGTAGTAATGGGGTTGGGGATGTGAGAGTTTAGATGGCCGACGTTGAGATGAGAGAGGTGAGAGCAGTTAGAGTTAGTCTCTGGTGTTGGTGAAGGGAATGGGTTGTGAGACAGAAAGTATCAGTCCTGGGTCAGAGTGCGGAGTTAGAGGCGGGCCAGGGCTATGGGCTTCAGTTTGAGTTGATGGTCCTATATGGTCTAATTGTTGGACTTCTGGAGTGTCAAAATAGGTTGTACGGTTTGGCTCATTTGTAGATGTGGAGGCAATATTAAATTGGGCAAATAAGGATTCAAGTTGAAGATTGTCTTGGGCAATGGTTGTTACTGGGTTTTGGCTTGACTCTCCATCTTCAAAATGGAAATCGGCATGCATCATTCTGCTGGAGAGATTAGATGGGGGCTGGGGTTCATTGATGATATGGATCGACGTTGCCAAAGTGGATGCATGGTGCTCAGAATCACTTACCCTGCCATAAGAATCAAAGCAGACCTCGAAGTTGAAGGGAGTTTTGGGACTCTTGTGGTGGTTGGCAGGTAGTGTATGTTGGCGAAAGCGTGGCATTGGTGAGGAACGGTCCTTCATTTTCAATCCATACCCAATGGAGATTAGATCCATCTGGGGGTTGCCATAGGGGATTTGTGGGTGGAGCATCTTCAGAGAGGGAGGCGGGTGGAGTGTTATTGGTGGGAATAGGTTCGGAAGGGATATGGTCAGGAGGTGCATGGAAGGTGGAGGGATTCTGCAAATCAGGTCCTGTGGCGTGGGGGTCTTGTGTGTGAAGAGCAGAGTTTGCATGCAAGGGGGAAGGATCATGAAAAGCATTTCCTGAGGCTAAGGGGTCTTGAGTGGTTGAGGGAAAGGGATCATGGATAGTGGTGTGTGGTGGAGGGGCTCCTCCCTGCTGGTATTGTCGATATCTATAAACTGTGTCTCTTGTTAGAGGCCCAAATCGTATTTGGGTGTTTCTTCTCTGTGGACGATTGTAGAATGCTCTTAGCTCATTAAAAAAATGAGGTTGGAGGGGGTCAAAACCATATTGGACTTGAAACCTCTATTGGATTCTCTGCCGTTGTGTATGAAGGAAGTGTTCAACCTCGGACAGCAAATATATGCATTGAGGACGATTATGTCCTATGAGCCCGCATTTCGTACACACTTTATAGACACATTCATATCTGCATTGGATCCAAATTCTATCTCCATTGTCAAGTCTGAGCAGGAAACCTGCTACTAATGGCATCCAGGGGTCAACGTGAACTCGAATCCGCATAAACCGAATATTCCTAGGAGTAGAATCTGTCCAGTCAATCCTTTCGTACATGCCCAACATATGACCCATGTGAATGGCGAGATTTGGGTGTTGGTATTCTAGCGGCAAACCATGCAATTGAATCCATAGTGAGACGAAATTCAGTTGGAGGCCATTTATTACCAGATTGTTGCGCCAGCGTTCCAACACTAGTAATGCACCATCTATTGCCCATGGTCCTTCTCCACAAACATAAAGAAGATCATCCAGAACTTCAAAGTGCAGGATGTAGTAGTGGGAGTCCCTGCTAACAACAGTGACATTACCCTTGATATGCCAGGCGTCATTGATAAGTTGTTGGAGATGGGGGATTGAAAAACGACGGTAATCAAGGAGGAATGCTACTGCGCACATACTCCAGTATTCTCGTTGAGTCTGGAGATCTTGGGAGTTGGCCCTTATAACTGGGCCGTGGCGTGTAAGGGGAGCATGCAAGTCGAGTTCCTCATCTGAGGATTCTGCGATATCCAGGTCTCCATCATATTCCTCAACATTCAGTTCGGATTCACTGCTTTCAGTCCAGCCAATTTCTCTTTCTTGCACATTAGTCTCCATAGATGTGGAAAGTTATAGCATGCAGGTGATCGGGGAGGTACTAGGGACATGCAAGGACAAATTCTGAAGAGTGACAGTGAAGGGACAGAGGCGGTGAGTAGAAAGGGGGAAGAATACAAAATACAAGATATAAGAATATTTGTTTGGTATCTGAATAGAGTGGTGTTATGTGTATGAGGACAAATTAGAAGGAAGTTAGGTGGAGAGAAGCTGCTGGTGACCAAGTAATTGGAAAGGGAACAAAGGAAAAGGTGAACTGTGGTAAAGGTGAATTGGAGAAAAGGGAGAGATTTGAAACGGAAATGTTAGTTGTAAAGGAGTAGTCTTGGGGTGGGGGACTACGATGGGACGCACGGAAAGAAATGGACACGCAAAGGTCATGTAGAGGCAGAAGGTGGAAGATGGTAGTGTCAGAAATCTAAGAGGGATATGCATGAGTTCAGCAAATCTAGTCTAAACTCTAAAGGTGATGATTGTCCTTTTGGGTAGTCCACGGGGAAGGTAAAATGTTGGAATGGAATGGTTCAGCGAAAGGGTTCTAGAGAGAGTCGAGTAAGGATGGTTTCTATGGTAGTAGACGTCAATGTACTTTAATCAATTAGACTAGTTCAGTAGTTTTAAAGGTGATGATTGCTTTTGGGTATGTAAAATGTTGAATGGAATATTTACTGTTTCATTTTTAGTGTTTATGGTTATGGTGGCCTTGTATGACGTTTATACCCAAACAATGTACTTTAATTTCTTTCTTTTCAATGAATTCCTATCTTTTTTTTTTTTAAAAAAGAAGATTGAATAAGAAATTGAGAGAGAGAGAGAGAGAGAGAGAAAGAGAGAGAGAGAAGAAGAAGAAGAAGAAGAAGGAAAGGAACTTTCATTACCTGGTGGCCAAATGTATTCTTGATTCGGAAATGTTTCTTTCACACAGGGTGTGAAAGACACTGTTTCACACCCCCACTAAAAGACAAACCCGCTATCCCCGGTTTGCTATTCCAAGTTCCACTATCCGTGTAACCAAACACCCATTTTTCCTCATTTTTTCTGAAATTTTCTCTCTCCTTCCGAATGCTCTGCTCTGCTCTGCTCTGCTCTCTCCTCCCGAATTTTCTGCTCCTCCTCTCCCCGATCTGTCCTCATGAAGCCATGGATCTGATTTGGGTTTTATTTGGGTTTGGGAATAACGAAGTTTTGATGTTTGAAGTTGGGGTTTGATTGTATTTATGAGGGTTGGATGGATGATAATTGTTAGGGTTTCGGAAATAATAAAAGTTAAAGGGTTTTTCGGTTGTTCAATATTTTTTTGAGGGTTTGGTTGATTTTGGTTGAAATGGAAATAATAAAGTTTGGAGGTTTGGTCGGGTTCAATATTTTTTTGAGGGTTTGGTTGATTTTGGTTGAGATTGGAAATAATAAAGTTTGGTTTTTTGATTTTGAAGTGATTTTGGTTGGTTGAGATAAAAATTAATAAAATTGTTACAAAAATGCCAAGAAACATGTTTAATAGATGGCAAGAAACATGACCAATTCGTATGAACATGTTTAAATGTTCATGTAATTTTCTGGAAAATGTGGACAAAAACATGGAATTATGGACAAAAACATGACATTGTGGACAAAAATTTCGAGTCTACTTATGAACACTTAAGTGAACCCAGAAATGTTCATACAATTTTCTGGAAAATGTGGACAAAAACATGAAATTATGGACAAAAAAAATGAAATTATGGACAAAAACATGAAATACACTTTCTAAGTTCACTTGAATGTTCATAAGTAGACTCGAAATGTTTGTCCACAATTTCATGTTTTTGTCCACATTTTCCAGAAAATTGTATGAACATTTCTGGGTTCACTTAAATGTTCATAAGTAGACTCGAAAGTTTTGTCCACAATTTCATATTTTTGTCCATAATTTCATGTTTTTGTCCACATTTTCCAGAAAATTGTATGAGGTTCACTTAAATGTTCATAAGTAGATTCGAAATTTTTGTCCACAATGTCATGTTTTTGTCCATAATTTCATGTTTTTGTCCACATTTTCCAGAAAATTGTATGAACGTTTAAACATGTTCATATGAATTGGTCATGTTTCTTGGCATCTATTAAACATGTTTCTTAGCATCTTTGTAACAATTTTGTCATTTTCTATCTCAACCAACCAAAATCACTTCAAAATAAAAAAAAACCAAATTTTATTATTTCCTTTTAGACATGGCAATAGTTTGCTCCTGGGTATTTGTTTGAACATATGTAGTTTCACCACAATTTGGGAAACATTTTTAGACATCCTTTTTTTATATCTTTCACAACAAGTAATGTGAAGATTGCAATGGCAATAGGTTGCTCCTGGTAACATTAAATATAAAAGAAACTCATGGGTAACCTAAAATATCCAACCAATTCCACCATTTCATTTATTTATTTACTCCATTTACAAAAAAAAAAAAAGATATTGTTTCTGTTCACTACCTTTAATAGAATCTCAAGTATAGGAAGAATAGAGTTTTAAATACAAAAAATATAAACGTAAATACAAAAATAACAAATGTGTCAAAAAATAACAACTATATGCCGGTAAAGAATTGGGCAGCCGCAAGCACAAGCACAGTTTCAGCTTTGTACAGCTTTGGGCAGCAAGGAAGTGTAATACAATTCTAGGAGAATGCGTTCCCTTATTCTTGGGCAATCAGCCTACAAAACATAAAAGAGATTTAGAAATTATTGGTTAGTTGTTTTGACTTAAAATGAATGCATTAATGCATCATGAAATGAAGGTGTGGAAATCATACCTCTTTGAACTGGACTATCTTGTTTGTAAAAATCAAGGATTCCATGAATGTCAACATAAAAATGCCACAGTCGGAACTGGAAAAATTGAGGCAAAAGTACATAAAAATCAGCATTGATCAACATAATTTATGGAAATTATGTCTTTCCTTATTGCCAAGTTAGGCTATGAACCACTTTAAGCCAAAAAGTAATGTCCAGCAAAACCATTTCCAATTGTTTATATATACTATAAGATATTTCTTGTAGCTTGAGCAACTAACATGTTAAAATAAAGTTCAAAAAACCATGAAACACCATGAAACAGAAAGACAAAGCTTAAAGATAAGTGTTTTAATGCTCACCAACTGCCCTTGAACTCTCTCACTCTCTCACTCTCTCTCTCTCTCTTATCCCACCTCTTAAGTCTCACTATTCTCAGCTTACAGGTTCAGCCCTAAAGACCCATTTCCTTTCTTTTTTGATTAAATTTATCTCTCTCTCTCTCTCTCAGAAAGGATGAGTAAACAAGATATCATGAAGATGCAGGTACACCCTAAAACTGTTTTCATGTTCCATGTTCTGAAATGAAGCTATTTAGGACTGTTTTTGGATTATTGTACTGTTTCTCAATTGACACCAACATGTACCATAGAAACCAACATGTACCATAACATCCATAGAAACCAACATGTACCATAACATCCAACAAGCTATTTATATTTTTTTGTAACTATTTTTCATAACATCCATAGAAACCAACATGTACCAACAACCTATGTAACATCCATAACATCCATAGAAAGTGTGGACAATTATCTTTAAGTTTGGACATTATTGTCCACATTTTCTGGTAAATGGTAATAACATTGAAGTGAACCCAGAACCAACATAGCAACAATTACATTTGAGGTCATGATAGATATTGGTACTTACGCATATTTATCTTGGGTTGGTATGTCATCCTTGTATTGTAGGAGCCATGTATGGACATCCGTATGCTTCAAGTTCTCCTTGCATATCTGCTCCAAAGCTTTTCTCTATGATGCAAGCAGCAAAAAGTAGTATCAGTGGGATATAATACTGGGTTAGCAAGAAAACTGAAATTTCAAAACAAGTGTTTACCAATGTTGGTGCCAAAGCTCTACGGACTGCAGTAGGCAAAGAATCAAAAAAATAGAAAACTTTTTGTAGACAATCTACAACCATCATAACAAAATGGCCATTGTGCCATGCTGGGGCAAAAATCTGCATTAAGAAACACGAAAGGGTAGGTCATACACATGAAAATAGATATGTAACAACAGTTTTTGACAAAATGAAAGTTGGAGGTCTCTATAATTACCCGGTTGCAATTTGTCGGCATTGAGCGTACCCAACTAGGGCGGAACACGGCTTCTGGTTGAGGCTGGTCATCTTGGATGGGTTGTTTACCCTTTCTTGTTCTTTTCCCTCTTTGTGTTGAGGTTGATGGAGCCATACCCAAGATCGTAGTCTGCATAAATCATAGTTAGTTATTTGTTGAAAGAGCTCACTGTATTGACATCATGCATAGTGTAAAAGTATGAACAAGTATTGGCCAAGGTTGAAATTTTGTTATTTTACCCCGCCATGGACGCTTATTACGAAGTTGATGTACGGTGGAGGATGGCCGGTTTGGGTGAGTTTTCGTATAAGGACATCCCTAAAAGCGTCCACCACCTGCGTGTGTCACACTTGCTTAGTAAACGATGTGGAATTGTAAAACTCATGTCTCAAATATGCAATAAATAAAGGATCTAAAATGCAAAATGAATATGTAATTACCGCGGTGGATATCCACCTAGAACCATCATCCTGAGCTTGATCAGCTAACAATGATGACACCTCTCGACCCGTGAGGTCATATGTGTCGGTCGAGATTGCCATCTCATTGCTATCAACCTCGTTGGGCCTAGAAAATTTTAAACGTGTTATAAACCAGTATGAGGTAATATTGATAATCACTTCATAAATCATTACATAATTGAAAGAAGAGATTGTTACAACCTTTTCCTAGTGCCCCGCCTTTTCGGAGCCCCCCATTTCTTCCTAAAATCAGCCAAGACAGCCTCATCAGCAGCTGTTGGCTGGTATAGGAAATGAGCATCCACCCACTGCTCATGATTTTTCAACATGGAGTACATTAAGTTATTTCATATGTGATTTTTAATCAAAAAAATAGTTAAAGCATGAGCATTTAACCCAACATAAAGTAAGCATGAGCATTTAACCCAACATAAAGTTAAATGACATATGAACCCAAAATAAAGCAACAACATATGGAGTACATAAAGTTAGTTCACATGTGATTTTCATATGTCATTCATAGTGTTTCTTATGTGATTTTCATATGGAGTACATAAATTAAGTTTATCATTACACAACACACGTACCTCATTTATAACTGGTTCCGAATGGGGGGCCACTATCATTAGATTCTTCTGGGCTCGTGTTTTCGCCCTTGCATACGTCACACTAGCAGCCCCCTTTGATGGTGAACTCACCAAATCCACCATAGCTGCAGCTGCCTCCCCTGCATTGTCTTGCTTTGATGGTGAGCTTGCCACGTCCACCACCGCCACCTTGGCCTTCTTTTTGGCAGCTTTGCCTCTCTTGGCAGCTTTGCCTCTCTTGGCAGCCTTGGACGGTGAACTTGGCAAGTCCACAATGGGGGCTTGAATGGGCAGCTGGCTTTGTGAGGGTGGGGGCTGGCTGTGTGAGGGTAAGGGTGGGGGCTGGCTTTGTGAGGGTGAGGGTGGGGGCTGGTTTGGTGAGGGTGGGGGCTGGTTTTGTGAGGGTGAGGGTGGGGGCTGGTTTGGTGAGGGTTGGGGCTCGTTTGGTGAGGGTTGGGGCTGGTTTGGTGAGGGTGAGGGTTGGGGCTGGTTTGGTGAGGGTTGGGGCTCGTTTGGTGAGGGTTGGGGCTGGTTTGGTGAGGGTGAGGGTTGGGGCTGGTTTGGTGAGGGTTGGGGCTCGTTTGGTGAGGGTTGGGGCTGGTTTGGTGAGGGTTGGGGCTGGTCTTGTGAGGGTGAGGGTGGGGGCTGGTTTTGTGAGGTTGCGGCCTGGTTTTGTTGAATAGTGGGGCTATTCTCTAGGACCGCGGCCACCAAACCCTTCACATGGTCAAGCTCGTCCTTTAAGCGCCGAACTTGTCGTGCTAGAGCTTCCCGTTCAGCCCTCTCAGCTTGGAGCTCTAGCTGCAATTCATTGGACGGCGCTTGAGGAATTGAGCTTGGTCCAGCCCCATCAGCCCTCACCATGATTGGGTGCGAGCTGCCATGGGATTCTTGCAAGGTCTCCATGGCTTCTTCTACCACGTTGAAGTCTTGCTCCCACGGCATTGCTACAAGCACGGACAGCACCTGCAAACAACAAGATATATGAATTAGAACGCTAAAATACTAACATATAAGATCTTTATAAGATATTAACATGTTTATTAAACTAGTATGCAACTTTAGTGTAAGATACTTACATTGGCACTCTTACTAAAGGCCTCGCTTGCCTTCTTAGTATACATTCTTTGGTGCGTCCATGCTAAAAATCTTGGGAAAGGTTGGTTAATTTCAGCATTCTTCGAACCAACCCCCAAGTGCTCGCATGCCCATATCTGCAAAAATCATGACATCAATGGCAAGTTTAAGAATAAAACAAAATTTAGAATGGTTGTGGAGTAAACAATGAGGATAAAAAAAATTTTACCTGAAGCAAGGCAGTGCAACCTTGAATGTGCAAGTTGCCTCTACCTTTTTTCGCTTGCATCGATGAAGCTGCGCGGCTTAAACCACTAACCAAGAAGTCATACACTGCCTTCCCCCATGCATATGTACCTAGGTTGGCTCTATCATCAAGCAATGGTAGGAGGCTTGGGTTGACTTTTTTGGAGGTGGTGGGAAACAAAAAATAACTAAAGACTAGGGCAATGTACAACCTAACCCTATTTGGGACTTGTATGGAAGTTTTGGTGAGCAATGTCACCAATTTATTTCGGTCTGGTGAAGTTGTCTTCAAATGCCTATCTAACAATTTCTCCACCATAGACCCCCCAGAATGAGCTTGGTTCAAATCAATTGGCTCTCCCCTCACAGGCAACCCCAATATGAGGGCAACGTCATATAGGGTGAAAGGTATGAGCCTATCACCCACTTGGAATGCACGTGCATCGGCATTCCACCTTGTAGCCATCACTTCAAGGATCCGTCCACTTGCCTCGATGTTGCAGTGGAGATTCAGCAACCACCCAAATGGAGTGGTTTGCAGCTGGCTCTTGCATTCTTCAGCTAAGGTGTTGTTAACCTCCATCAATTTGGTAACACTGCACTGATGGCGAATACGAGGTGCAAGCTTCAATACTCGCCATTGCCTTGGCCACATGCAAAATGGAAATCCATAGAATTAGAATATCTCATAAAATCATTCACTTTAAAAGAAACAAGAAGATATAGAGGATAGATGCTAACAAGAATAAGCTCATCCAAAGACACTATGTCTTGAAGCCAGCATGTCACACAAAGATACCAATAGATTTATTGTAGGATTCACACTATTCCATTATGTAGTAACAAGTTTCATGTGTTGTACATGTAACAAATTCTTATTCTTTCTGTTTTTGGCACTCTAATCATCTTTACCCTAGTAGTAATGCCAAGACAAGGATGCTGTATAAAATGTATGCCAATTGAAGCACTATTATACAGAAAATGTGAAAATTGTCCAGAATACCCTTAAATTGTCCAGAAAACCCTAACATTGTCCACATTTTAATCACAGTTTAAACTTGTGGCCATTCCAAACATATTTGTCACATTCAAGTCAACCTATGACCACACACACACAAAAAAAATAAAAAATAAAAAAACAATATCAGTCATCACTAGTACTATATTTACTATACAAGTACTTGGCACACATGGCTGGACAGGTATTCATTTGTCTTCTCTCTTAGTTAACTCATTTGGGTTTGTTTTTCTTTCCATGTTTCTCAGCTGGTTCTACAGTAATTTCCAACTCAATCAGATTGAGCTAACCCAACTTGCATAAACCAATTTTGGTTCTAATTTGACCCCCAAAGTCAAATCAGTGCCAGTCTCTTAACCCATATAAATGTTGTGTATGTTTATATATATAACCAATATAGACTAAATCCAACAATAAACCGCTTAATTCACACTAAATGCAATTTCAATTATATTTTCCTGCACCACATAAACAGAAGCTGTTTGATCATATAAGAAAGAGAAAACACATATTACAAATGATTGATCTTAGCTAATTGGTTATATATATAACAGCAAAATCATTGCTTAAAAGAATTGGATATAACAGCAAAAATCATTACAGCAGAGAGGAATCAGAAAGCCACAAGTGTAGATGTAAGGCTCTTGATAGTGTCTAAGATATCATAAAGATTAACATTAACAGTGTTGGTGAAAGTGTGAGGTGCAGTCAAGTGCAAAGTGCAAGTGCAAGTGCCTTCTAAAGGAGAACATTAAAGTGAAAATTGTCCAGAATACCCTTAAATTGTCCAGAATACCCTAACATTGTCCACATTTTAATCACAGTTTAAACATGTTTTGTTTTATTTATCTTCTTCATGGAACTCTCTTATTCCTTTATATATGCTCATACAACAATATCCATTAACTGAAATCAGTAAGAAACTTGCCACTGGCTAAGAAAGTAATAGCTTTTAACTAATTTCTGCTTCAATTCAATATGTAGGTCTGACCTGTGGCATGGTTTATACCACATCATTTACATCATCACAAAGAGAATATGCTCATCTCTTGAAGTGGAACTATAGACAGATCAAATCTCACCTTCATAAAAGATAGGATTTTTTGTTCTTTGGGTCTTGAAAGATAGAGATAATTAAGGTTGATTGTCTCTTTAGGTGACATCCGATAAAGGTGGAACAGGACTGTACATTTTTTATTTCATGAGTAAGGTTGTAAATTTCATAGTCCAACCAAGAAATGCAATATTCTAAGCTAGGGCCTGCATTTAGATTTGAGTATTTTAATATTTAAAACCTTGTATGAATCATGTAAAGTCTAACTGTGCACATATATTAAGAATAAGATTTGAGTATTTGAATAGCAATTACTTGTATGAACCATGTAAAGCCAAACTGTGCACATATATTAAGAAAGACAAACAAATATCAAGGACAAGCTTAACAATTTCCAGCAAACAATGCAACACCAAGTTTGTCATGTTGACAGCAAGGCAGGAGACAGAAAAAAGTGATTGCAGAAAGAACAAGACTAAGCTATCATGTTCAGAAGTAAATTTTTTGGATGGATTTGAGCTTCAATAACATGTACATTTAAAATGATGATCTGTAAACCATAAAATCATCACCAGAGGTCCAGAACCACAAAAACATCCACAAGCAGAACAAAGCTCCTCAATCCTCCACATAGTTGTTTGTATAAAAAGAATATATAACCATCTAAGTTTATTTGCAACACTGCTGTTAAGAATCTTACTTGTATGATGCTAATCAAGTTTCTTTTCTTCACCCTCTAATACTGACAAGCTAGCAAATGTAAAAACTTCCACTAGAATGAATTTAATGGACAGAAATAATTATTGAGAATCAAACTAAAACAGATCACATAAATGAAATTTAAAAAAATTAACAAAGTGACTACACAAAACCCTAAGATTGTCCACAAAACCCTAACATTGTCCACACTTAGCAAATTCCTCAACCAAAGTCAAAATATTTCACAAAATGGCAAGCATAGTATCAACTCACAAAAAAATAAAAAATGACAGAAGAAAATGAGTTTGGGCTCTCACCTTTCTCTTTCGAAGATTGTTTCTTACTTCCTTGTGCTTTTGTGTCTACGGGTGCAAGGGAATGGGTCACGCTGGGGAAGTTTGAGTGTTTGATAGGAGTGTAGTTTGTTCTTGGGAATGTTTGCACGTGAAGAGAGGGAGAGGAAAGACTGTGACAGAGGAGAGGTTCAGTTTCAGTTTCTAACAGTTACACTGTTTGTTTGTTTCAGTTTCGAAGAGACAGAAGAGAGGGCGTCGTGTACTCGTGTTGAGGAAGCTTCTGACATG
>OU015761.1:32830621-32889266 GCA_907173295.1 Fagus sylvatica | reverse complement strand
AGCATTGGGAGATATCCTAAACCAACTGGAATGGTCCCAGAAATGTGATTATTTTGCATCCGGACGCGGACTAGTGACTTGCATGTGGAGAGACCAATAGGGATGGAACTCAAAAAGGAATTGTTGAAGAGGATGAGTTTAGTGAGATTGCCTGAATCACACAAACCAGGTGGAATCTCCCCGGACAATGAATTTGACGACACGTCTAACCATTGCAAGGGGGACTTTCGTCCAAGATTTGTTGGTAAAGGACCTATCAGAAAATTCTTCCATAGCTCAAGTACCTCTAATGTAGTCAACTCACCAAGCTTGCTTGGAATTGGACCAGTCAGTTGGTTGCACATTAGATTCAAGAGCTGCAAGTTCTTCAATTCTGCTAGCTCGGCTGGAATCTCTCCTGAAATCTGATTATCGGAGAGATCCAGAAACAACGAGCGAAGTAATGTTACCAAGTTCAGGTGGAATCTTTCCTGTAAAGTTGTTCTTGTACAAATAAACTGTGGTAAGTTGTTTTAGCCTACCCAATTCAGGTGGAATCTGGCCACTTAGACTACCAACCGCCAAGTCAAGATACTGGAGGTTGGTAAGGTTGCCTAGCTCTGCTGGGATTTCACCTTCAAACTCATTGTATCCAAGAATTATGGTCTCCACGGAAGAAAGTTTCCCGAGCTCTCTTGGAATCTTTCCATTGAAATTATTCCCTGAAAGGCCAAGGAACTTCAGTTTCTGCAAATTCATAAGAGATGTAGGGATTGACCCTTCCAAGAAGCTCCCTCTAAAATCTAGTATCTCAAGTGATGTTGCATTTCCAAGATCCTCTGGAAGGAAACCTGAGAAATTATTGCTTGATGCATTTACTGAAATCAGTCCTGAGGCCCTTCCAAGACCTGTAGGGAAGCTGCCAATGAAATTATTCTGACTTACATCAATGCTCTTCAGTGAAGTAAGATTGGATAGTGATTTTGGCAATGATGAGGCAAACCCATTACAGCAAATGTTGAGAGAAGAAAGACTATGGAGGCCTTGAATGTTGTCTGATACATGACCGCTGAGATTCATATTGGAGAGATTAAGCTTCTCCACTAGGCTTCCGGAGTTGCACCAGACTCCGGTCCAGTTACAATGGAGTGAACCTTTCTCTACCGCTTTGCTCGGCGTCTGCCAATCCTTCAGGTGATCTAAAGGATCAATAAGACTAGACTTTATTGATAACAAGGTTGACAATTCATCATTTGGCAAAGTTTGAGCACCCTCAGCAAAAACAAGTGAGAGGCCAATGTAACAATAGAAGAACAGCAAGTGGGTTTGCATTTTGTTGTTCTGTTGGTTCCCTCTTAATTGTATGGCATTTTCTGGTTTTGTGGAACAGAGGAGTAAGGTGGCAAGATGGAGTTATATGAATTTGAGAGAGAGAGAGAGAGTTTAGGTTGTGCTAATGATAATTAATAACAAAAGAGGATTAGATTATTGTGAATACGTGAGTTCTTGGGATCAGTACCAGCTAATGATCTGCATCTAATGACTGTAAATCTTTGGACTTATTAGAAGTCTCCTAGACATTAAAACATGGAGAGAATGTGTTTGCAGTGACTATTATACTTCTGTTTCTTCCTATAATTTCATCTTGGTCAACCCAAATGGGTGGTAAACTAATAATAGTACCTCATTTTTTTATTACTTTAAATTTCTTAATTTTTAAGGGAAAATGAACTTGCATCCCTGCATTTACCATCTTTTTTTTTTATTGGAAATTCATTATCAAGATTGAATTGTGTAACTTCTTACCTTATTTCTATTTAAAAAGGTGTTGAAAGTTTGTAACTATAGGCTGCAGGACAATGGCTTTCTTCATTTGTTTTTCACTTAACTTGCCTCTCAAACTTTCATTTTTATTTCATAAATTATAATACAACAAATCATATAGTCCACCATAAAAGAAATGCCCTCACTAATCCTTTTCTTCTAGATTTGTTTGCCTCTCATTAGGTTCACTTTCTCGCTACATAAGCCTTGTAGTTAAAGCATCATTAGATGTTGTCATTATGTTTTTCATTCTTGCTGCTTAATACTAACAAGGACATGAATACAAAGACTATTATTTATTTATTTTTAATTCGATAGGATTTAAAATCTAAAACGTTCGCTTTATGATGATTGATATTTACCCTCAAATTAGGACATCAATGGTTTTATTTATTTATTTATTTTTGTGTAATTAGGATTCAAACCCAAATTTCTTATTCAACAACAAAAACATTCATCAATTGAACTAATTGGAACCACACTAAATACGTTAGGTATTAGACCAATTTTACCATTAAGGCTCTTAATGCATATATACTGTGGGCCATTGAGTTTTTAGTTCATGTTTAAGTTGTTTATTAAGTTAATTGTTGTCTCAAACCTCAATATTATTTAATTGGACAAAAGAGAATCTCATCATGCTACAGGGTGGATAAAATTATATAAACAAGAGACAAGTTGGAGCTTTCTCCATGAAATAGAGAAACAGATAGTGGGTCCCATGGAAGGAAATGTTTTGAGACAATCATTGTCTGTGCCCACCAACCACCAACCACCATTTCCTCCAATAACACAATTGCAGTTGCAGCCCATTCCTAAGCCTCCACATGCACAACTCTGGCTATATGCAATTATTAAAATTTAAGATACAATAATATGATGTGAAAGCTAGTATTAAAACTTTTGCAATTAAAGGGTAATAATTCTATCCTCTTAACATGGGGGAGAGCTGGAAGCCATGTGGAAGGGCAGCTTCCTAGGGAAAGAACTCAAATTGCTCATTATTGATCACAATGCCTTTGGTAGGTGCTTACATACATATTTCTCTTTTGATATATTTTTGTACCCATTTGAGAATCCACTAGTCGGTGCAAGAATTAGGTGCCCCACATGGCTTTATGCCAATGCCCCACAACCAATAACTATTTCATCATTAGTGAGTGATGGAGGGAATCAAATGGTGGGCAGCATGTGAATTCAATGGTGGTGGTTTGGCTGCTGCAGAATCTTCGATTGACATAGTGAATGACCCATATGAGCATTTGCAAAGCATATAGGCTAAAGAAAAGGAAAAGAGAAAATGTCAATAAATTTGAGCCGTGTTGTGCAAATTTAACTGACTGTTAAATACTATGTAAATCATGCCATTGTTTTTGGGCGCAATTATGTGATCTCTTTCCGTTGATTTTAGTAATGTTACATCAAGTGCACAACAACTTTACAATCTTTTGTTTTATAAAATTAAGGGCTGCATTGGTCGGGTTGAGTTGGTTTGCTGTTTTTTTCAACCCATCTGATCTCCTCGAATTGAAAAATCTCTAACCCAACTCAACTTATGGTAACTCTAAAAACCAATTCAACCAAACTCGTAACTTAGGTTGGGTTGGGTTGGGTTGGAGACATTTTGTCAAGCCTAATAAAAAAATTGGTTTTTTATTCAACTATTTAAGTCCATTATTCAATCAACAATTATAACTACACAATTGAACTTATTCCAATTTAATCCAAACTAAATCCCAAAGTACTAAAATACTTGACATCTGACCGAGTGCTTGGTTTCTTAAAACTTCACAACTTGCTTCTAAAAAAATTGTTTGTTGCTTATCAGGTATCAGACGAGTTTATTGAGTGAGGTAGGTTCATGAACACCCATAACTTCAATAAAGAGGACTTTGGCAATGTTGAATGTAAACAAGCAATGCAAGCAAATAAAAGTAAATGAGAATCAAGCACTTGTATCCATGGTTTTAAAACTGGACTGGTCAAAGAATCAAAAGGGAGAGTGGTTCTCGATTCTCTTATCAGACCGGGGTCGGACAACTGGTTGACTCGGTGATGTCATGTCATAAATTTATTATTATAATTTTTAAATTATATAAAGACTAAAGTCCATTTTTAGCTCCCTAATTTAGGGGGTGTTTTCATTTTGGCTCCTTAACTTCAAAAGTTTTCATTTGGGTCCTATAAGTCTGTTTAGTTGTCAAATGAGCCTTTCCATCTATCTCCGTTAGAGTCTCCTCCGTTAAGTGCCAACTAAGCACTCAATCATGTATCCACGTCACCATTTTTTACCACGTCATCTTACCACATCATATATATAAGAAGAAGAAGAAGAAGAAGAAGAAGAAGAATTAAGTGCCAACTAAGCACTCAATCATGTATCCACGTCACCATTTTTTACCACGTCATCTTACCACATCATATATATAAGAAGAAGAAACCTCCAACATCCTTTTAGACGACAACGGTTTCCCATCATTTCAACTTTCAACTCTTATCATCTGACCCAGAACCACAAGACCAGAATTAGAAGAAGAAGAATTTGGAATCAACAATGACGAATATGAAACCTCCAACATCCTTTTAGACGACAACGGTTTCCCATCATTTCAACTTTCAACTCTTATCATCTGACCCAGAACCACAAGACCAGAATAATGCTTCCTCAATTAATAACCAACCCTCCCAACCCACCAACAACAACAAGGAGAAGGAGACAATTTCGCTTCTAATTTCTATCGCTGCAGAACCGATTGCTCTTCCTTATTATTATTGCAAAACCATCATGATGATACTAGTCGGGATAGCAACAAAATAAATGGTATTGATTATATTAATCCACGCAATGGAAATCCCAATTTCCGAGAGAAAGCTTAAACAAGCCAATTTGTTTCAGATGCCACATCCAATCCAATTTCATATTATTATTAATAATTTTTTATATTATGTATATGAAATGGCAAGATGAGTTTCTCAAAAAAAAAAAAAAAAGGCAAGATGACGTGGCAAAAAATGGTGACGTGGACACATGATTGGGTACTTAGTTGGCACTTAACGAAGGAGATTCTAACGGAGATGGACGGAAGGCCCATTTAACAACTAAACAGACTTATAGGACTCAAATGAAAACTTTTGAAGTTAGAGGGCCAAAATAAAAACACCCCCTAAGTTAGGGTGCCAAAAGTGAACTTTAGTCTTATATAAATTAATAAAATATATATAACAAATTTAACTAATAATATTTAGTTAAAAATATATATATAACAAATTTTAAAACTTTTATATGAGTTTTCACATCTTATATTTAGAAAAAAAAAATGTAAACTAAAGATATTAACATTACAAAATAATCATATTTAAATCATAGAATAACGTTTGTTTGTTTATTTGATAATATCATAAGTAGTAATAATATTTCCTTGGATTTTTGGTAAGAACTTTCTTTATTTGACTTATTTGGAGATTTAAAAACTAGGGACAATTACACTTTACCGTCATGAACTATGACCCCCTTTTCAATGTCCCACCCCAAACTTTTGAAATGCATGATTTATCCCCCAATTGGACTCAATTGCACACTCGTTACCCCCTCCATCCAAATTGCTGTCAAATTTTAAGTCTTCAAATTTTAATATGTTAATTAGTTTTGCATTTTAATGAAGTTATAAATAGTATTTGCTATGTTGAACCTATTAAAATAATAATTGGTGGAATTAAAGCAGGTCTTTGAAGCCTCTTTGGACCACTCTGCCACTATCCTAACCACAACCTCAAAATTATTACAGGATTTCTAGTATTTTAACATCCATGGTGCATGTTTAGTTAATTTAGGCAAGCATACCTTTTTGTCTTTACTGTTTCATTTTTAGTGTTATGGTGGCCTTGTATGACGTTTATACCCAAACAATGTACTTTAATTTCTTTCTTTTCAATGAATTCCTATCTTTTTTTTTTTTAAAAAAAGGAGATGAAGAGAGAAGAGAGAGAGAGAGAGAGAGAGAGAGAGAGAGAGAGAGAGAGAGAGAGAAGAAGAAGAAGAAGAAAAAGAAAAAGAAGAAGAGAAGGAAGAAGAAGGAACTTTCTTACCTGTGGCCAAATATATTCTTGATTTGTGTTTGTATGAATATTTTATATATATATATTTTTAATGTTTTTGACGTTAAGAAACTTGGATTAGAACTAAATATTAAATTACAATTGTATGTAAGTGAGATTATTATATGAAGCAAAATCTGTCAAAAACTTGTTTTTTCAATGTGAGACTTGTTGTTTTGTGAGAAAACTTCTTCATATTTCACATTGGAAAAATAAAAGAGAATGATACACTTTCTCCTCTATAAATACTACACTCTACCAAGAATTTTAAATATGAGTGTGGGCTATATTAATTTTATGGGCCTACCACTCATTAATTAAATATTGAGTTGCCTTTTTTTTTTTTTTTTTTTGATACTTGGCAAAGAAAATTACAAAATAAAGTTTGGGGCAACAGAAGTGACATTAACAAAATATTGAGAGGCCAAATTAGCCATGGCCTTGGCTTTTGAGAGGAGAGCAGCAAGGACTTTGAAGATTTGGAATTGAATACCTTGAAGCTGGATTAGATTATTGATGTCTGGAAAAATTGGTGTGAGCTGCCAGCTTTGTTGTTGGTGACCTGTCCACATTTGCTGCAGAGACTTGCTTTCAGTAAGGATAATGATCTTTGTAAAGCCAAGATGGTTTGCTTGGAGGATTCCTTCTTGAATGGCTGTTGCTTGAACTAGAATGGGGTGTTGGAGTCTAGTACTACGGCAACCAACAAAGAGAATGTTTCCATTCCTGTCTTTTCCTACAAATGATATGCCTTGCCATTTGGTGTTGGACTTGGAGCCGCTTGCAGTAGTGAGGAGCACTTGCCAGTTTGGATTTATGTGCGGGATTGAGATGATGTGCTGGTGGGATTGGGAGTCTGTGGTGCTGATGTCCCTTTGCTGGTACCTGTTCATGAAAGATTTAGCAGTTAGAATAGGTTCCATTGGATTGGGGTGTTTGGCCTCAAATATGACTTGGTTCCTATGAAACCAAATGCACCAAAGTGTGTTGAGCAACAAAGGCAATGCACTGGAGTTGTAATTTGGGTCTGTATTGCGAGCCAAGAGATCTTGAATCCATGTTTGGACTGTAATATGATTCTGTATGAGTGCTCTTGTGTTGATGTCAACTCCTAGCCAGATTGCTCTTGTAAAGTGGCATTGGAGGAAGAGGTGATTGATTGTTTCAGTCTCTATTTGACATAATGGGCATACCGGATCACAATTGATTCCTCTTCGACATAGTTATGTTTTGAGAGGCAGAGCAGTGTGTAGGAGTTTCCAGGTGAATGTGAGAATTTTATGGGGATGGGAATCTTCCAAAGCTACTTCCACTTTTGTTGGTGAACATTACTTGGCAGGGAGATGTTGGCATGGAGGAGTTCATATGCTTTTTTACTCTGTATTCTCTAGTTGTGGAATGAGGCCATATTATTTTGTCTGGAATTGATTGAGGTGCTATTTTTGGGAGTGGAGTGCTAAGAATCTGTTGACTGGTGTCTGGGTCATAGAGCTGGTTAATGATGGATGTCTTCCATGATGCACTATCTGCATTGATTAGATCAGCAACAGTGTGGGTATGGTTAAGGATATGAGTTGGGGCATTTGGTTTGGATTGATACCAAAAGGGGTGATTGATGGGGATGGTGGATCCATCTTCTACTCTCCATTTCCCTTGAGTGAGAGTGGGGTTTTTAGAGCCCATGATAGATTTCCAAATCCAAGATGAGTGGGGTTTGGGTTTATGAGTGTGGATATTTTCATTGGGGCAATATTTAGATTTGAGGGTTTTGGTTAGGAGGAGGTTTGGATGGTTGCATATTCTCCAATATTGTTTTGCAATGAGGGCCTTATTCATGAATGCAAATTTTTTCAGACCCAGTTCTCCTAAAGATTTTGGTTGTGCAAGTGTCTCCCAATTAGTCATATGAAGTTTCCTTTGTCCAGGCTCATGTCCCCACCAAAAGGCATTTATAATGGAATCAATCTTGTTACAAATGGTTATGGGTGCTTTAAAAACTGAAAGAGTATAGATAGGGATAAAGTTTAGAACAGAGTTAATAAGGGTTAACCTTCTTGCTTGGGATAGGAGTTTGGCTTTCCAACCTTGAAGTTTGGAGGTGATTTTGTGTATGAGATCTTGAAAGTCTCCTATCTTATTACCTCGAAGTTTGAAATTGATTTCTAAATACTTTCCAGGCTGATTAACAAGCTTGACCCCTAATGAGTTGGCCAAAATCTGTTTCTGGGTGGAGGTCATGTTGGGAGAGCAGTATAATTCAGATTTGTCCAAGTTTATACTTTGCCCTGAAAGTTGACAATACCAAGCAAGGGTTGATTGGATGGAAATGTGGGATGTGGTATTGTTTTTGAAGAATAAGAAGGAGTCATCAGCAAATAGAAGATGAATTAAGGGCGGTGATGTTCGTCCTATCTAAAGGCCTGTCAAATGATGGGTTTGTTCCAGCTTAAGCAAGGCACAAGAGAGGATATTTGCACATAAAAGGAAGAGGTATGGGGAGAGGGGGTCACCCTGCCTTAAGCCTCTCTTAGGTGTAAATGTTTTGGTTGGACTTCCATTTATAAGTAAGCTGTAAGTGATTGTAGTGACACACTGAGAGATCCAATTCAACCATTTAGCACTAAACCCCATGGTTTTTAGGACAGCTTTCAAAAAATTCCAACTAACTCGATCATAGGCTTTGTTCATATCGAGCTTGAAAGCACCAAAACCCCATTTACCCCTATGTTTCTTTTTTAGAAATTCAAACACTTCCTAAGCTAGAATGATGTTATCAGTAATTTGTCTACCCTGGATGATTGCATTTTGAAATGGGGTGATGAGGGTATCCATGAATGGTTTGAGTCTATTGACCATGAGCTTTGATATGATTTTGTAAGTTACATTGCACAGGCTTATTGGTCTAAATTGAGAGACTAACTCAGGAGTATTTGTTTTAGGGATCAAGGTGATGAAGGTATGATTCAAAGATTTGAGGAGAAAACCTGAGTGGAAGAATGCCTTCACCATGTTGATGATGTCCACCTTGACAATGTTCCAATACTGTTGGTAGAAGGCTGCTGGGACTCCATCAGGACCAGGTGTCTTTAGAGGGCCCAGTTGGTTGACTGCTTCTATGATCTCTTCATCTCGAATTGGTTGGTCCAGTATGCTGCTCTGTTGTGGTGTGAAGGTGGGAATTGGGATGTTAAGGAGTTGATTCTGAATATCCTCTACTAGCAGGGATTGGGTATCTGAGAAGAGGTTATGTAGTGGTCCACAAAATGCTGTTCTATTTCTTGGTGATCTGATAGCCATTTATTGTCTTGGGTTTTGATTTGGGAAATTTGGTTTCGTCTTCGTCTAGCTCTGACCATTGCTTGAAAAATTTTTGTGTTATGATCACCCTTGAGTTCCAATCTTTTTTAGCTTTCTGAGCCCATGTGATTTGCTCACGATCCATAAGGTCTTCGAGCTTTCTCGAAGCTTGCTTTCAGTGAGAACATCTTGCAGAGAGTGGATATTTTCCTGAGCCCTTCTAACTTCTTCTTTTTCTACCAGGATTTGTTTATCAAGTACTCCAAAGGATTGTTTGTTCCAAACTTTGAAACGGTCTCTGACATTCTCCAATTTCTTGGTGAGACAGAAGGCATGCGATCCAGATGCGATTTTGTCTTTCCAGGCATTCTTAACGAGCGAAAGGCAGTCAGGGTGAGAAGTCCACATCCATTCAAACCTAAAGGGCCTATGTTTGAAAAGAGTCCTTGGATTAGTGTCTAGGATAATAGGTCCATGGTCTGAAGCAATAATAGGGAGGTTGGTGACTAGGCTAGCTGGATGAGTGTCAAGCCATTCAATATTTGCAAATGCTCTGTCCAAATGTTCCATCACAAAATCTGCACCTTTTCTCTTATTCATCCAGGTATAAGATAAACCTTTGGCTGCTATTGGAATAAGAACTAGATTTGAGATGGTATGAAGGAGGTCCATGTTTCCTGGAATAATGCTGGGTTTGAAAGTGAACTTATCCTCTTCAGAAAGCACCTGGTTGAAATCACCTATACAGAGCCATTTGTGGTTAATACAAGTACCAATGCCAAGAAGCTCGTCCCAAACTTTCTTTCTGTGAACCAAAATAGGGTGACCATAGATGAAGGTGAGAGCAAAGATGTCTCCAACCGGATCCATTACTTCTGTGTTTATGAAGGGTTGGTTTTTTAGACAAACCTTGACTCGGAACTCTGAATGCCAGCCCAAAGCAAGACCACCACTTAAGCCAATACGAGCCACTTCAGTAGTACCAGTAAAACCCCAGTTGCTCAAGATCTTGGTGCCTCTTCCATCATGAAGCCTTGTTTCCAACAAAAAAAGGAAGTCAGGATTCCAATGTTGAGCAATTTTTTTGCCATATTGAACTGTAGAGCAATTGCCCAGACCTCTACAGTTCCAGCTCAAGATTCGCATGGCCCTTGGGGAAGCTGATTTGGGTCAGCTTTTTGGAGCCCATCAACTGGAGGAGAGTGAAGGGAGTGATGGTAGTCTTGCAATTGAGCAGAATCTGTGGTAGGGGTTGGATGAGGGGTAAAGAATTCCATAGAGATGAAAGTGTCTTCTTCCCAAAAATCTTGGGTGCCAGAGATTTCCTTATTGAATAGACCACAGAAAATTTTATGACGGAGATTTCTTCCAAACTTGGTGATTTCTTTCCTGAACCGTTTTTTGGGTCGAAGGTTATGTGAGGACGATGAGCTTTCGAGTTGAATGGTGGAAGAGGGGTCATGAGGTTCTGAATGTGCAGTGGATTCAGAACAAAGGAGTTGTTGAGTAATAGGGGTAGTAATGGGGTTGGGGATGTGAGAGTTTAGGAGGCCGACGTTGAGATGAGAGAGGTGAGAGCAGTTAGAGTTAGTCTTTGGTGTTGGTGAAGGGAAGGGGTTGTGAGATAGAGAAAGTATCAGTCCTGGGTCAGAGTGCGGAGTTGGAGGCGGGCCAGGGCTATGGGCTTCAGTTTGAGTTGATGGTCCTATATGATCTAATTGTTGGATTTCTGGAGTGTCAAAATAGGTTGTACGGTTTGGCTCATTTGTAGATGTGGAGGCAATATTAAATTGGGCAAATAAGGATTCAAGTTGAAGATTGTCTTGGGCTATGGTTGTTACTGGGTTTTGGCTTGACTCTCCATCTTCAAAATGGAAATCGGCATGCATCATTCTGCTGGAGAGATTAGATGGGGGCTGGGGTTCATTGATGATATGGATCGACGTTGCCAAAGTGGATGCATGGTGCTCAGAATCACTTACCCTGCCATAGGAATCAAAGCAGACCTCGAAGTTGAAGGAGTTTTGGGACTCTTGTGGTGGTTGGCAGGTAGTGTATGGTGGCGAAAGCGTGGCATTGGTGAGGAACGGTCCTTCATTTTCAATCCATACCCAATGGAGATTAGATCCATCTGGGGGTTGCCATAGGGGATTTGTGGGTGGAGCATGTTCAGAGAGGGAGGTGGGTGGAGTGTTATTGGTGGGAATAGGTTCGGAAGGGATATGGTCAGGAGGTGCATGGAAGGTGGAGGGATTCTGCAAATCAGGTCCTGTGGCGTGGGGGTCTTGTGTGTGAAGAGCAGAGTTTGCATGCAAGGGGGAAGGATCATGCAAAGCATTTCCTAAGGCTAAGGGGTCTTGAGTGGTTGAGGGAAAGGGATCATGGATAGTGGTGTGTGGTGGAGGGGCTCCTCCCTATTGGTATTGTCGATATCTATAACCTGTGTCTCTGGTTAGAGGCCCAAATCGTATTTGGGTGTTTCTTCTCTGTGGACGATTGTAGAATGCTCTTAGCTCATTAAAAAAATGAGGTTGGAGAGGGTCAAAACCATATTGGACTTGAAACCTCTATTGGATTCTCTGCCGTTGTGTATGAAGTGTTCAACCTCGGACAGCAAATATATGCATTGAGGACGATTATGTCCTATGAGCCCGCATTTCGTACACACTTTATAGACACATTCATATCTGCATTGGATCCAAATTCTATCTCCGTTGTCAAGTTTGAGTAGGAAACCTGCTACTAATGGCATCCAGGGGTCAACGTGAACTCGAATCCGCATAAACCGAATATTCCTAGGAGTAGAATCTGTCCAGTCAATCCTCTCGTACATACCCAACATATGACCCATGTGAATGGCGAGATTTGGGTGTTGGTATTCTAGCAGCAAACCATGCAATTGAATCCATAGTGAGACGAAATTCAGTTGGAGGCCATTTATTACCAGATTGTTGCGCCAGCGTTCCAACACTAGTAATGCACCATCTATTGCCCATGGTCCTTCTCCACAAACATAAGAAGATCATCCAAAACTTCAAAGTGGAGGATGTAGTAGTGGGAGTCCCTGCTAACAACAGTGACACTACCCCTGATATGCCAGGCGTCATTGATAAGTTGTTGGAGATGGGGGATTGAAAAACGACGGTAATCAAGGAGGAATGCTACTGCGCACATACTCCAGTATTCTCGTTGAGTCTGGAGATCTTGGGAGTTGGCCCTTATAACTGGGCCGTGGCGTGTAAGGGGAGCATGCAAGTCGAGTTCCTCATCTGAGGATTCTGCGATATCCAGGTCTCCATCATATTCCTCAACATTCAGTTTGAATTCACTACTTTCAGTCTAGCCAATTTCTCTTTCTTGCACATTAGTCTCCATAGATGTGGAAAGTTATAGCATGCAGGTGATCGGGGAGGAACTAGGGACATGCAAGGACAAATTCTGAAGAGTGACAGTGAAGGGACAGAGGCGGTGAGTAGAAAGGGGGAAGAATACAAAATACAAGATATAAGAATATGGGTAACACTTACGTCCAGTCACTATTCAAACATTGGGATTTCTTTCAACCGTTAGATTATTTAAGGTTTTTTTAACCATTGGATCAGTTTTAAGTGTTAGGGGTAACCTGAACACCCGGTAAAAAAAACTCTCTTTCTCTCTTTATTCCCCCGATATTTCTTTCTCTCTCTTTCTCTGTTTCACTCTTATTCCCCATTACAAACCAGCCCTAATTTGCTAATCCATCTTCTTCAATCTTCATCAAGAAGAAAAAATAATCATGTAGCAGTGATGGAGGTAAGCTCTCTTTGTTCTCTCACGCTTGCTCTCTCTCTCGCTCTGTCTCTTTCTTTTTCTTCTTGTTCTTCTTCTTCAATGGCACTCGATGATCCTCTACAGCCATGGCTCAAGTAGTACTCTCAACTTTGCCTCTCAATCTCGCCAAGGTGAGACTCTCTCTCTCTAAATATATGTATTCTTTTCGATCTAGGGTTTGGGTATTTACTTGTCAAGAAAAAATCTAGGGTTTGGGTATTTGATATGGGTACCAAATTAATCTAGGTATTTATTTTATTTTTAAATGCTTACGCAATCGTTTTGAAGGTAAAAATTGAACTTTCCTCTCAAATTTCTTTACGAGATCCTTTGGGTTTTGTTATAATATGATTATTATGGTAGATACTTGAAAGATTTAGTGTCATCATGAAAGATTGGGAAGGTTAGGAGGATTTGGTAGCAAAGGTTTTGTGAAATCCGAATTTTCCATATCATTTGGGTATTTTGAAATTTGGTTGTGAAGAGATATGGTTGAATCTTTGTGTGGGTTTTATTTTGTGGAAAGTAACAACTATTAAAGTTGGGGTTTTTGCTTTGGTTGGATTACTAGTCAAATATTTTGATGATAATCTAAAGATTTTTACTCTGTATTTATTTGAGTGGTTGATTGAGCTGCTTTTGATTGCTGGTTGTATAATATGAGGTGTATAGAACACCACTTGAAATGAATTTTACAGCAAATAGACTATTATTAAAACTATAATCAGTTTCTGTCAGGGGACAGATTTGAGTCAGCCACATTGCAGGATTTTTAATAAATTATGTAGAACTCATTTTGAGCTGAAATTTCTGTGGTACATTATACACATATATATATGTACATCCCTATAAATTTTCAGTCTAATCGGATGACTCTAAGTGGGTAAAACGAATTTTACAAAGGGTTGACCTGCTTCCATTTTAATCTGAAAATAGATAGTTTTGCAGAATTTGTCCCAAGCTTTTATTTATTGAATTGAGTTGAAATTTCATAAGGGTATTTTTTGATGTGTGTACTACTTGATTGATTTTTATTATCATGTTAAGTTGGAGGTGAAGTAATTTATCAAAAAAAAAAAAAGGTTTGAGGTGAAGTGGGAGATGGCGTGTGATAATGCCCAAAAATCAGTGGGCTCGCGCACTGATCAACTTGAATGGACGATGCTTTCACCGACGAGTGAATACCTGCAAAACAGAGAAATAAGTGAAAGGATGCACCGGCGGTGGTCCGGTGGGGGGAGCCTCCGATGCTTAAGTTAGCAAAGAATGCAATGATTTGGAGCAAGAGCGCGGATTCAGAGAGTATAGAGGTGAGAAAAAGAGTGTATACCTTGGTATGAGCTATCTCTGGGTTTATATAGGTGGGCTTGAGTCTTCTAGCCGTTCATCAGCATTAAATGGCATTTTATGCTCAGATTTGTAACCGTCAGGTTATGATTTGTAACTTCTTTTGGTCTTTGATTCGGGTCCTGTAATTACGTCTTTGACTTTTATTGGTGGGGTTTAAAGATGGTACGTTTGGAACGTGGGTTTAATGTTGTGTACAGCTGTAAGATTTGATTCCGTCGTCCTTGCAACGTGGGTCGTCGTTGGGGTTTAACTCTGTCAGTATCAGATGCCCCCTACTCCGTACTATCGTCATGTAGTGACGATAGTACGGGGTACTGAGGTGGAGCGGGGGTTTTCAAATTATCGAACTGATACCTCGGGAAACGGAGGTTTTAATGACGATTCGGTGCTTCAGGTGGCAAGTGACACGTGTCGTCGTTCTAATGGTCGGCGTGTTGGAGACGTCGTTTTGTCAGGCACTCGCAATTAATGAAAAGACGTCGCTTCGGCGGCGAGTGACACGTGTCGTCGTTCAATTGGTCGTTGTATACGAGGCGTCGTTTCGTCAGCTTTTGGCGGTTTTTTGAATATGGGGTTGACACGTGTCGTCATATGATTGGCCGTCGTGTTCGAGGCGTCGTTCCGTCAGCTTTTGGCGGTTTTTTGAATACGGAGGGTTTTTGGGTTTAGGGTTTTTATACATGATTTTGGTTTCCATTTCTATTCACATCCGAAAACTTTTTGGGGCGAGCGACTAGGTATCCTCTGGTTTTTCCGGTGAGTTTTCCGTTCATCCCTTAGCTTTTAAATTCGTGCTCTTTTGATTCCTATTTGAGTCCGGTCTGGCTTCGTTTAGCCAATCGTTCCAATTGTTCTTTGTCGGCGTTTCTAGATTTGCCGAGAGCAATTTAGGACCTCTGCCGTTGGAGGGTTATATTTCTTCCGATAGCGTGCTTCACCGGCTAGCGGTGGAGCTTTACTCTATTGTGTACCCGGCTCTGAGTTCTTGGGAAGGGATTAGGAGTAGAATGGCGGCGAACGAAGCCGAATGGTCGCTTCCGCTGTCCGAGGAGCTACCGGAGGGTCTATCCGATGAGTCTCCGGGGAGGGTGACGAGGGAGGACTCGTCTGAAGCGGCCCCGAGTACATCGGGCGCGCGTCAGTCCAGTCGGGTAGACAGGTCTTGGAAGGCCTTGTCTTATTATAGTAGAGTGACCCAAGACGATATAGATAGGATGAGGCGACGTTACCAGATTCTTGATGACGTCGTCCTAAGGATTCCTGACTCCGACGAGAGGGCATGCTGTCCCAAATACGGGGGCGATGTGGCGTTTTATGAGGCTGACCTTAAGGCCGGTCTTCGGTTTCCCATACAGCCTTTTGTGAGGGAGTTGCTAGACTTTCTAGGTTTGGCGCCGGGGCAAGTGAACCCGAATGGTTGGAGGACGATCATAGCCTGCATGGTTATGTGGAGGGTTAGTAGCAATGGGAGTGAGGACCTCACCGTAGACGAATTCCTTTTTTGCTACGAGCCTTGCCAAATTGCACTCTCCCGTGGTTTTTGGACGTTCAAGAATCGGGATGCCAACACTAGGATCGTCCAGGGGCTACCGTCGTCTGATAGGATTTGGAAAGACAAGTACTTCTTTGTCTGCGGTGACAACTGGGAGAGACTCCCACAAGAAGATCCTAGGGACTTTGTTGGAGTCCGTAGGTCGTGGGGGACCCCCTCACCGTCTGGTGTGTGTTTTTTTCTTTTAGTTTCTCTTTCTTTTTTGCTTTTTGCTTCGTCGTCATTGCTTGACCTGTCTTCTTTTTGATGTTTTGCAGTGTTGGATCGTCCTCTACTGAACTCCGTCTGGCAGCAGAGGATTTTAAGGATACTGGATATTGAAGATCGTCGGTACAACGTTTACATAGAGCCAGATCTTCTTGCCACCTTTTCTTTAGGACCCGTCCCGAACTCTACTGTCAAGGCTTTAGTGAGAGCAAATAAGAAACGTGAGTCGTTGTTCCAATATACTTCGTCATTTTTTTTTTTTTTTTTTTTTTGACTTATGTGTCTTCCGTTTGTAGGTGTGAACACAATGAAGCTGAATAAGAGCAGGTTAAGGCAACTCGCCCAATCTGGTGAAGTGGCTGTAGAGCCTCTCGTCCTAAAGAGGAAGAGAGCTGGTGAGGGGTCTTCGAAGCAAGCGGAAGAGCCACCCACTCGTCCTCCTCTAACGCAAGCTGCCCCTCTCGTCCAAGACCCTTCACCCGTTATCATGGTGGACCTGGACCTAAATCCTCCTTCAGACCCTTCTGCGGCCACCATCAGTCGGAGCCCCCACGTGGCGATGGACCGGGCCAAAGTGGCCGTCACTACTAAGGATATGGACGACTATGCTGCCGCCCACACAGAGGACGTTCGCATATCCTGATGGTACACTCGCTTATGAGGGTATGTTTTTAGGCTTCAACGTTTTTCTTTTGCATAATACTTGTCTTTTCGTTTCTGATTTTTTCCACGTCTGTAGGGTCTGAATGAGGCGATGGTGATGAGCGAGAGGTGCATTGCCGCGGAGGAAGGGCTCGCCACTCTTCGAGCGAAGTATATGGCTGACGAGGCGGAAATGAAGAATGCGAAGAGGGCCGTTCTCGAGCTGACGAGAGAGAGGAGGGACGCGCTCGACGAGGTGGAAAGGCTGAAGAAGGACCTGAAGGTGAGGGATGAGGATGTAAAGGCCGCGGTTGAGGCCAAATACAAGTCCGTTGCTGACTTCAAGCACCTCGTCGGTCAGATCGAAGGAGCCAAAGAAGCCGCGGTGTTCCGAGTTTAGGGCTTCTGAGACCTTCGAGGACATCAACACCCGCTACTTCTTGTCTGGCTTTGAAGCCTTCAGGAAACAAGCCGTCCAGCGATTCCCCGGTTTGGACTTTTCCGCTCTTCAACCGTACGACGATGAAGACTCGGTGGTGGATGTTTCCCAAGACCAGGCTGGTGACGACGATGTTTCTTCAAAGTAGGATTGGTTTGATTTTTCTTTGTAGAAGTATTTTGAAACAATTTGTGGGCCCGTGTTTAGGGCGTTTTTAAACATGTTTAGACGATCTGTTGGGGGCCCGTGTTTAGGGCGTTTTAAAACATTATGACACTTGCTTGTTTGACTCCTGTTTCGTGCATGTTTCGTCGTCTTAAGGCGGTGCACAAAGCTTGAGTTTTGATCTTTTATTTTGACGAGAATTCCCTATCTGTGCATGATCTTTTTGTTGGCTTTTTGAAGTTTTTGCTTCTTAGTTAGGAGATTCAAACTTAAGGGCCGTTTTGGACGACGCATTTTTATGATTTAGGTGTTTTGTTTGGTTTTAAGGACCGTGCCTGGTTGACACGGTTAAACTTAGGATATTTTATCTAAGTTAAAAGGTTGTGACGGATGATACGGTTTAATTTTGGGTATCTAAGTTAAAAGATCGTGATGGACGATACAGTTCAACTTTTGATATTTGTTAAAAGATCGTGTTGGACGATACAGTTTAACATTGGTTAAGTTTAAGAGAGCGTGTTTTGACGATACAGTCTAACGTTGTTTAAGTTAAAAGATCGTGTTGGACGATACAGTTTAACATTGGTTAAGTTAAAAGATCGTGTTGGACGATACAGTTTAACGTTGTTTAAGTTAAAAGATCGTGTTGGACGATACAGTTTAACATTGGTTAAGTTAAAAGATCGTGTTGGACGATACAGTTTAACTTGGTGTGTTTGTCTAAGTTGAAAGATCGTGTTTGGACGATACAGTTCAACTCTTAGATTGTTTTGCATGGTATGTAGGTACGGGCTGACACACATGATTTACCGTGGTTCGGCAATAGTGCCTACGTCCACCCTTATTTCTTTATTCAAAGTATATTTTTACAAGGTTGGTCCCTCTTTAGGGATAGTATTTTCTGAGGTGCTCGGCGTTCCACGGGTGAGGTAATCGTCGTCCATCCATGTCCTCCAAGTGATATGTCCCTGGTCGTCGTATCTCTATGACTTTATAAGGTCCTTCCCAGTTCGGACCTAGTTTCCCTTCAGAGGGATTTTTGGTGGCTAAAGTAACCTTCTGAAGGACGAAGTCACCGACTGTCAATTGCCTGGGCTTGACTCTTGAGTTGTAGTGTCGCGCCATTTTTTCTTGGTATCTTTTCATTCTAGTTTCCGCTGTTTCCCTAACTTCATCAATTAGGTCAAGGTTGAGGCGGAGCTGTTCTTCGTTTTGTTGGTCGTCATATGCTGAAGTTCGTAGTGTTGTCATGTCTATCTCGACGGGGACTACCGCTTATCTCCCAAATGTCATCCGAAACGGTGTTTCGCCTGTTAGTATTCTGACTGTTGTTCTATAGGCCCAAAGTATGCTTGCGAGTTCTTCTGGCCATAGTCCCTTTGCCCCCTCAAGTCGGGTTTTGATGAGTTTGAGTAGTGAACGATTCATGACCTCGACTAGTCCGTTGGCTTGTGGATGGCCAGGGGATGAATAATGGTTGTGGATGCCCAGTTCTTGAGAGAACTGTCTGAATCTGGGGTTGTCGAATTGCTTCCCGTTGTCTGACACAAGCACACGCGGAATTCCAAACTTGCAGATTACTGCCTTCCATACGAAGTTCTGAACGTTCTTCTCTGTGATGGTTGCTAGTGGCTCTGCTTCCACCCATTTGGTGAAGTAGTCGATCGCAACGACGAGAAACTTGAGTTGGCGTCTTCCAATGGGGAATGGTCCCATGATATCTAGTCCCCATTGCGCGAATGGCCAGGGTGCCGTAATTGGTACTAGCGCTTCCGGGGGTGAGTGTACTAGATTGGCGAAACGTTGGCACTTGTCGCAGTGTTGGACGAATCTGCTGGCGTCAGCTTGCATGGATGGCCAATAATAACCGGCTCTGACAACCTTCCTTTGTAAGGCTCGCGCTCCTGAGTGGTTGCCACAGACTCCTTCGTGTATTTCCCTCAGGACATAGTTAGCCTCGTCTGGTGCCAGGCATCTTAGGTAGGGGAGGGAGAAACTTCTCTTGTACAATGTTCCCTGCAACATAAGAAAACGTGAGGCGCGTACCTTTAATCGTCTGGCTTCGTGTCAGTTGTCTGGCAGTGTCCCTCTTTGTAGGTATGAGATTATTGGTGTCATCCAGGAGGTTTCAGCATGAACGGGATTCATCTCTGTTGTCTGCAGGCTTGATTGCTGGACGACTTTGATCTTGTCGTCGGATGTTGACGATGAAGCAGACTTTGCTAGCTGGTCAGCTTCTGTGTTTTGTTCTCTTGGTATGCGACTGAGTTTTACCTCTCGGAATTGGCTTATTCAATGCCGGGCCTGGTGCAAGTAACGTTGCATGCGTCCTTCCTTTGCTTCGTAATCTCCGTTTACTTGCCCCACGACGAGCTGGGAGTCGCTAAGCACCTCTAGTTCTGTTGCCCCCAGTACTTTCGCCATTTCGAGTCCTGTCAAGAGGGCTTCATACTCAGCCTCGTTGTTGGTGGTTGGGTACTGGAGCCGCACAGCTTGTTTGATGGTGTCACCTTCTGGTGATTTTAAGACCACGCCGACTCTGCCTGAGTCTTTTGTTGACGATCCAACTATGTTCATTGTCCATTTCGATGTTTATTCAACGTCTTCAGTTGGCTCGTCATCTTTCGAGGTGAATTCTGTTATGAAGTCTGCCAGGGCTTGAACTTTAATCGCAGTCCGGGGTCGGTAGTCAATGTCGAACTCACTAAGTTCAATTGACCACTGGATGAGTCGTCCGGCTGCGTCGGGCTTGTTCATCGCTTTCCGCAGTGGGTGGTTAGTGAGCAATACTATTGTGTGGGCTTGGAAGTATGGGCGGAGTTTCCTTGCTACCGTCACCAGGGTGAATGCTAGCTTCTCCATAGGCGGATATCTTTCCTCGGCCCCTCTGAGCGCTCTACTCGTGTAATAGACTGGCAACTGTCGTCTTTCTTCTTCTCGGATTAGAACGGAACTGACTGCAGTTGGTGAAACAGCCAAATACAGGTAGAGCTCTTCACCTCGTTTAGACGGGCTAAGCAAGGGCGGTTCTGTCAGGTACTTCTTGAGCTCCTCAAATGCTTGTTGACACTCGTCATTCCACTCGAACGCCTTTTTCAATATTTTGAAGAAGGGTAGGCATTTGTCCGTGGATCGGGACATGAACCGATTCAGTGCAGCTACTCTTCCCGTCAGTCTTTGTACTTCTTTGGTGTTCTTTGGTGGCCGCATTTCTAAAATTGCCTTGATCTTGTCTGGGTTCGCTTCTATGCCTCTCTGCGAAACCATAAAACCAAGAAATTTACCTGAATAAACACCAAATGCACACTTACTTGGGTTGAGCTTCATCTGGTATTTGCGGAGTGTCTGGAAAGTCTCTCTGAGGTCGTCCAAATGACCGTCTTCCTCCTTGGACTTTACTAACATATCGTCGACTTAGACTTCGACATTTCGGCCGATTTGGTCGTGGAACATTCTGTTCATCAGTCGTTGATAGGTGGCTCCGGCGTTCTTCAGTCCGAACGGCATCACTTTGTAGCAGAAGAGCCCTCTGCTCATGATGAAGGACGTCTTCTCTTGGTCGCATTCGTCCATTACTATCTGGTTGTAACCTGAAAACGCATCCATAAACGTTAGTAGTTTATGACCAGCTGTCGAATCGACTAGCTGGTCTATTCTTGGGAGAGGGAAGCTGTCTTTGGGACATGCTTTGTTTAGGTCGGTGAAGTCGACGCACATCCGCCACTTCCCGGTACTTTTCTTCACCATGACCACGTTGGCAAGCCAGTCGGGGTAGAATACTTCCCTGATGAAGTTCGCCGCCAGGAGTTTGTCCACCTCTTCCATGATGGCATTGTTCCGTTCTGGTGCGAAGACTCTTCGTTTCTGTTTTATTGGGCGGAGAGAGGGGTCAACATTCAATTTATGCGAAATGATGGAAGGGTCGATACCTGGCATGTCTTCGTGACTCTATGCGAAAACATCCTTGTTCTCTTTCAGGAATTGGACGAGTGATTCTTTCATTGTTGGGGGGAGGTCGGTTCCGATTTTAGTCGTCCTCTCTGGTCATCCATCTTCTAGCTCTATGGTGTCCAGTTCCCCAGAGGGCTTCACTAGAATCTTCTGCTCTTCTATGGTCATTGTTTGGTTCTGTCCTCCTGGTCCAAGAGAGGCAAGGTAGCACTCTCTGGCTGCTACTTGGTCTCCTCTGACTTCCCCTATCCCGTGTTCAGTGGGGAATTTGAGGAGGAGATGGTATGTGGAGGTCACTGCTCGGAGTCGGTTGAGGGTTGGTCGTCCGATTATTGTGGAGGTCGTCGGAGTCGTAGGGTTGGTCGCCGATTATTGCGTTGTACGCTGAGGGACAGTTGACGACGAGGAAGTCGACCGTCTTAGAGACCGTCTTTGGGTGAGTGCCGACTGTGATTGGTAAAGTCACAATGCCGACCGGGCAAACCTTGTCACCTGTGAATCCTACGAGTGGTGCATCCATGGGGCGCAGTTTGTCCTTGTCGAGCCGCATTTGTTGGTAAGCTGGGAGGTAGAGTATGTCAGCCGAACTTCCATTGTCTACCATTACTCGTCTTGTGGTGAAACCTGCAATGTTAATTGTTATCACTAGGGCATCGTCATGGGGCTGATGGGTGCCTCTGGCGTCTTCTTCGCTGAAAGAGATGATCTGGTCGTCGAGGCGGATGTTCTTTGGTGGGCGCTGGACGACCATGATGTTGTGTACTTGCCTCGCATATGCTTTCCTTGAGGCTCGTGAGGTTCCTCCTGATGCTGGTCCTCCAACGATGGTTCTGATTTCTCCTACGGGTCCTGGCCTGTTGTGTTCGGCCTGTTCCCTCTGTGCTGGAGGCTTTGCTGGACGGGTATTCGTTGGACGATTGACATACTTCTGCAGTTTGCCCTGCCGGATGAGTGTCTCTATTTGTTCTTTTAAGGCTACGCACTCTTCTGTGAGGTGTCCATGATCTCTGTGGAACCTGCAATACAAGTTTTTAGGTCGGCTGTTAGGATCTGAACGTATCTTACCTGGCCACCGAAGTGATGGGTCGTCTTGTATCTGCAAGAGAAGTTTGTCGATAGGTGTGTTTAGAGGTGTGAAACTGCTGAATTTCACGGGTGGTGCAGTCGTCCGTTTACGTTCTAGGGGTCTCGGTGAATTTCGGGACCTTTTGCTTGGCGGGTTCAGGTTTGCGATCTTCAGTTTCCTTACGCCTTTTTGGTGGTGGGTCGTTCATAGCCTCTAGGGCGTCTTCTGCATTCATGTGTTTCGTGGCTTCGTACATAAGTTCCGACATTGTCTCTAGGGGGTCCTTGCAGAGCTCGTAAAGGAAGTCCCCTTTTCGCAGACCTGCCATGAAGGCTGTCACAGTGACGTCTTCTTTTGGACGATCGATTTTCATCGCTTCTTCGTTGAAGCGGTGTACGAATGCCCTTAGTGATTCTCCCTCCATTTGCTTGACGCTGAGCAAGTGAGTTGGCGGTCGCCCCCGTCGTTGACTGCCAATGAAGTGGTCGATGAACGCACGGCTGAGCTGGACGAATGAACCGATCGACTCTGACTCGAGTTTGTTGAACCACACCCTAGCAGATCCCCTCAGTCCCAGGGGGAATGCTCGGCACATCACTTCTTCAGGGACGGCTTGCAGTTGCATAATTGTTTTAAAGGCCTCTAGGTAATCGAATGGGTCTTTGGTCCCATCGAAGTTTTCTAGTAATGGTACCTTAAATCTGGACGGGAGTGGGAAGTCCGCAATACTAGGGATGAACGGAGAATCAGCCCGATGGACGAGGTTGTCCAAGTTGCGAGCAGCTTTTGCCCTCAGGCTGTTCTTCATGTCTCCCATTTGTTTCCTCATTTCCCGTAGTTCTTTCTCCAGACGTGCCGTTTTGTCATCCGGATCTCTTGAGGATTGGGCTGGATGATCGGGTTGTCTAGATGAATTGTCCCGTCGGTCTTGTCGTTCAGGCAGCTTGGATGACTTACCTGGCCGTTCTGGCTGTTTGGACGACCTGGTTGTTTTTGCTGTCTTATGTTGGCTGGGTGGAGCAGAACTTCCTGCGCTCTCTGCTCTGTGCCTGCTCCGGGGTGGAGTTCTTTCAATTTCGTCGCCCCTACGACGAGTGACTTGATGGCTGTCAGCTTCCTGGTCGTTCGACCCGTTTCCTCCCCGTGGAGGAGGTTGGTTGTTGTCATGGGGGTTTTGGGGCCCCTTCCTGATGGCCTGCCACAACTCTTGATTCTGACGAGACGTTTCTCGAGCAAGGTCTTGAATGCTGGTGGCGATGACCTGCATTTGCCTCTCGATTGGGGTCATGGCGGGATCGGCACTGGTTCCGTCGTTGGGAGCTCCTTCCATGATCGCTATTGACTTGTGTGCGGCCCTTTTTGCTCTAAGAACGACAGTAGCTTATTAAGTCGTTCCCACATACGGCGCCAACTGATATTGCCCAAAAATCAGTGGGCTCGCGCACTAATCAACTCGAATGGATGATGCTCTCACCGACGAGTGAATACCTGCAAAACAGAGAAACAAGTGAAAGGATGCACCGGCGGTGGTCCGGTAGGGGGAGCCTCCGATGCTTAAGTTAGCAAAGAATGCAATGGTTTGGAGCAAGAGCGCAGATTCAGAGAGTATAGAGGTGAGAAAAAGAGTGAATACCTTGGTATGAGCTATCTCTGGGTTTATATAGGTGGGCTTGAGTCTTCTAGCCGTTCATCAGCATTAAATGGCATTTTATGCTCAGATTTGTAACCGTCGGGTTATGATTTGTAACTTCTTTTGGTCTTTGATTCGGGTCCTGTAATTACGTCTTTGACTTTTATTGGTGGGGTTTAAAGATGGTACGTTTGGAACGTGGGTTTAATGCTGTGTACAGCTGTAAGATTTGATTCCGTCGTCCTTGCAACGTGGGTCGTCGTTGGGGTTTAACTCCGTCAGTATCAGCGTGCATGCTGAAGGGGAAGGGGAACTTAAAATATGTCATGTATTTTCGTTCATTAAGCTGATCTTGGTTAGTGGTATTATGCTTTCAAGCAGAACTGGTTGGTCTTGAGACTTGAGAGGGGTGAGATAGGTCCAAATATGGTAGCAGTGATACATGGGAATATATGGATTATATATTTGAAGTGTCCTCACTTATGTTTGTGTGTTGAGACACATTGCTGGGAGATTTTTTCTTAATGAAGCTAGTACATATTCTGGATGTATACTAATTTTGAGAAAGCACGTGTTCTTGTTTTTTGTTATTAAGATATTCAATTTGATGTAGAGAGGTGATCGATAGCACGATGAAGGTGGGAGATGCAAATGCCCGCTTGAAACAATTGGAGGTAGCTCTTGATGCTGCTCTAAGTGAAAAACAAAATGCTGAAATTGAGGCTACATTGGCCAAAGAGAAGGCAGAAGTATCAAAATTAGAGGTTAAGCGGATTGAATTGATGATAAGTGTTTGATTAGGTAGTTTTACCCCTATATGATAGGATCATAGTTTTTTTTGTTTTGATAAGTATGATGGGATCATGGTTAACAGCTGGCTGATGTTGCACTCTAACCGTAACAAAGAGGATGGAAGGTTAAAGACCAGGGGAAATGGTGCTTTGCACCTATTCTCCTGCCTGATTCTTACAGTACCCATTTGAGTATTTGTGTTGTGTATTTGTGTATTTGTGTATTTGTGTTGCGCCCCAAAGGTTATGGAAATGCTTTGGCATGTAAAGACATCAATCTTATGAATGCCTTTTCTATTCTTTTGACTGATATTGTTCTTGGACAATAATAGTTATTTTCCTAGGATAGTTACAGCTATGATTTTCCAGTTTCCGTATGGTACGGGACGTGACATGCTTATTGCTTTGAGATCATAATTGACTGGGCATTGCACTCATGTTAACTGTGAATTCTGCTGTATGAGTATTGCTATGAATGGATGTCTATATGTAATCTTGGGTTGCGGCAGCCATAATGTCTTATTTATTTAAATCATTTGAATACTAAAATATTGATTGTGCATTTTAGCTTTCAATCGTTACTGAAGAAAGAGATAAATTAAGAAATCTTCTTAATGAATTCAAAAGGCTGAAGAATGATGAAGCAGGGGATGAACTAGCCAGTGGGACTCTTGTTTAGGTTATAATTTTTTTACTCATGTACCTCTTTCCTCTTTTTATTTTTTATTTATTTTTATTCATGCAATCTCTCATAATGGTTTTTGTTTGTGACTTGATTTGTGTGTTCAGGAGCTTGAATCATCTCTTGTCAAGAAAGAATTATGTATTAAAGAACTGGGGAGTAGTTTTCATGTGCAAAAGGAAGTTAATACTCGTCAATATGAGGAGATAAAGTTGCTCAACGAGATGTTGAATAATGAGGCAAGGAGAATAAAGTCATTGGAGAGGGAGGGTGATTGGCTTCGTTCAGAGGTTTCCCTATTGGAGTCAAGTTACAATTCCAGTGTTATAAAAGTGCGTAATATTGTTAATCAAAACCCTATATAATGTAAAATTCAATTGTAAATACCATGAATACATATTTCAGCAAGTGGGGTTTCAGTTGGGTCCGTGGTAATAGAGTTCCTTTTTCGATGACCATTGTAACTCTTTGATGCTCTTGCTATGCATGCTTTATGCAATTGAAAGAATTTTCTTAATAATAGTTATTAAAAAAAAAAACAGTCAATTACTACTTTAGTTTGATAAATCTAGTTATTTATTGAACAAAAACGTGATGGACTCAGTGTTTTTAAACTTACAAGTTAATTCCAGTTGGTAAACTTTGCATATATAAGAGGATATTAAACGATCAGTTCTCATTTATACAAAAATTTTCAAATTTCTTAGAAAGTTTTTATTGTTTGTAATATCTTCATCGATCACTTTATCTTATAACCGCAGATGCGATCGATCGAAGATTTTGTTAATGGATATGTGATCGATCACCGTAGCTTCTGACTGAATTACACATCTACACAGAGGCTGTAGTGATCGATCGACGATTTTGTTAATGGCTGCATGATTGATTACTTTGGGTGTTAAAACTTGTAAATGGCCTTCGCTGTGTGAAATAGGTCCACATTTATTCTGAGGGTATAGTGATCGATCACGTTTTTCTATAACAAAATATGTGATCGATCACGATTAGGTGTTAAAACTTGTAAATGGCCTTCGCTGTGTGAAATGGGTCCACATTTATTCAGAGGGTATAGTGATCGATCACGTTTTTCCAGAACAAAATATGTGATCGATCATCGTTGGGTGTTAAAACTTGTAAATGGTCTTTGTTGTGTGCAATGGGTCCACATTTGTATAGTGATCGATCACGTTTTTCCAGAACAAAATATGTGATCGATCACCATTGGATGTCAAAACTTGTAAATGGTCTTCGCTGTATGCAATGGGTCCACATTTGTATAGTGATCGATCACGTTTTTCTAGAACAAAATATGTGATCGATCACCATTGGGTGTTAAAACTTGTAAATAGTCTTCGCTGTGTGCAATGGGTCCACATTTGTATAGTGATCGATCACGTTTTTTCAGAACAAAATACGTGATTGATCACCATTGGGTGTTAAAACTTGTTAATGGTCTTCCCTGTGTGCAATGGGTCCACATTTATTCAGACGATAAAGTGATCGATCACGTTTTTCTAGAACAAAATATGTGATCGATCACAATTGGGTGTTAAAACTTGTAAATGGTCTTCGCTGTGTGCAATGGGGTCCACATTTTTCCAGAGGATATCAGTGATCGATCACCATTTTTTAGAACAAAATTTGTGATTGATCACCATTGGGTGTTAAAACTTGTAAATGGTCTTCACTGTATGCAATGGGTCCACATTTGTATAGTGATCAATCACGTTTTTCCAGAACAAAATATGTGATCGATCACCATTGGGTGTTAAAACTTGTAAATGGTCTTCGCTGTGTACAATGGGTCCACATTTGTATAGTGATCGATCACGTTTTTCTAGAACAAAATATGTGATCGATCACCATTGGGTGTTAAAACTTGTAAATGGTCTTCGCTGTGTACAATGGGTCCAAATTTGTATAGTGATCGATCACGTTTTTCCATAACAAAATATGTGATCGATCACCATTGGGTGTTAAAACTTGTAAATGGCCTTTAACATTTTTCCAGATGGTTCAGCGATCGATCGCCTTATTTTAGCACCAAATCTGCGATCGATCACCGTAGCCTCTGACTTTGGGTGTTAAAACTTGTAAATGGCCTTCATTTTTTCAGAAGGTTCAGCGATCGATCTCCTTTTTTTAGCACCAAATTTGCGATCGATCACCTTAGCCTCTGACTTTGGGTGTTAAAACTTGTAAATGGCCTTCGTTGTGTGAATGGGTCAACATTTTTCCAGAAGGTTCAGCGATCGATCGCCTTTTATTAGCACCAAAGATGCGATCGATCACCATATTTTAAGTTTAAGTGGGAAATTTTATTTTTATCATGGTTTGTTTATTTTTCATTAATTGTTTTAACCAATGCCTAACTAAGCAAAGTTAAAAAGAAAAATTATATTCTAATTATTTTAAGTTTAAGTGGGAAATTTTATTTATTTTTATTTTTTTATCATGGTTTGTTTATTTTTTATTAATTTTTTTAACCAGTGCCTAACTAACCAAAAATAAAAGAAAAATTATATTCCAATTATTTTAAGTTTAAGTGGGAAATTTTATTTATTTTTATTTTTTTGTTTATTTTTTATTATTTTTTTTAACCAATGCCTAACTAAGCAAAAGTTAAAAAGAAAAATTATATTCTAATTATTTTAAGTTTAAGTGGGAAATTTTATTTTTTTTATTTTTTTATCATGGTTTGTTTATTTTTCATTAATTTTTTTAACCAATGCCTAACTAAGCAAAGTTAAAAAGAAAAATTATATTCTAATTATTTTAAGTTTAAGTGGGAAATTTTAATTTTTTTTTTTATCATGGTTTGTTTATTTTTTATTAATTTTTTTAACCAGTGCCTAACTAACCAAAAATAAAAGAAAAATTATATTCCAATTATTTTAAGTTTAAGTGGGAAATTTTATTTATTTTTATTTTTTTGTTTATTTTTTTTAACCAATGCCTAACTAAGCAAAGTTAAAAAGAAAAATTATATTCTAATTATTTTAAGTTTAAGTGGGAAATTTTATTTATTTTTTATTTTTTTATCATGGTTTGTTTATTTTTTATTAATTTTTTTAACCAGTGCCTAACTAACCAAAAATAAAAGAAAAATTATATTCCAATTATTTTAAGTTTAAGTGGGAAATTTTATTTATTTTTTAATTTTTTTTATCATGGTTTGTTTATTTTTTATTAATTTTTTTAACCAGTGCCTAACTAACCAAAAATAAAAGAAAAATTATATTCCAATTATTTTAAGTTTAAGTGGGAAATTTTATTTATTTTTTTTTTTTGTTTATTTTTTTTAACCAATGCCTAACTAACCAAAGTTAAAAAGAAAAATTATATTCTAATTATTTTAAGTTTAAGTGGGAAATTTTTTTTTTATTATTTTTTTTTTTAACCAATGCCTAACTAACCAAAGTTAAAAAGAAAAATTATATTCCAATTATTTTAAGTTTAAGTGTAATTAGTCTTAACTTTTGAAACTAATGTGTTTGGAATAGCAAAACATTTGATAAAATTAGTAAACAGTCTGATTTATTGTAAAGTGGAATCTAATATTGGCGGCTTTGACGGCTTGGGTGAAAGTTTGTAATCATTTTGTAGAATTAGGTGTTTATTGATAAATATTGTAAATAGGTTTCAACAATTGTAATTGGTCTCAACATTTATAAAGTATTTGTTTAAATGAGCAATTCGCGTGATAAAATTCATAATCGGTGTCATTTATTGTAAAATGGAATCAAATTTTGACGGTTATGATGGTTTGTGTGAAATTTTTTAATTAAGTTGTCGAAATATGTATTTTGGTGATAATTATAGTAAACTATGTTTTACTACTCGTATTTGGTCTCAATTGTTGTAAAGTATTTATTTAAGAGTACAAAATGGGTGATAAAATCAGTAAAATTTGTCATTTATTGTAAAATGGAATCAAATTTTGACGGTTATGAGGGTTTGTGTGAAATGTTTTAATTAACTTGTCGAAATTTGTATTTTGGTGATAAATATAGTAAAGTATGTTTTAGTACTTGTATTTGGTCTCAATTGTTGTAAAGTATTTGTTGAAGAGTACAATATGGGTGATAAAATTCGTAAACTTTATTATTTATTGTAAAATGGAATCTTTTTGGATGGTTAGTGATTTTTAGTAACTAGTTTTTAAATCTAGTACTTTTTGTGATAATTTTAGTAAACTTTATTATAATTCGTAATAGTTATCACTTTCAGTATTAATGTTGTTTATTATTGTAAAGGGGTGTGAGGATGTGTAAATAGTGTTAATTGAAGTAAATTTTTGGCGGCTGTGATTAGTAAAATTTGTGTGAAATATTGTTAATTGGTTGATAAAATTTGTATTTTTGTGTGAAATTATCGTATTGTAGTATTATTCCGTAATAGTTTTGTTTTTCCTCGTAATTGTTGTGATAGATCGTGTAATATGTGTGAGTTTAATTAATTTGTCCATTACTTTTTGTATTTGCTTCTTAATTATTGTTATACTAGTGTTATTTCTTGTAATTTGTGTGTCAATTTATGTAATACCGGCTACCTGAGCAGCCAGTCACAATTTTTTCTAAATGCCAATTATACCCCTACGGGAAAAAAAGGTTACTGGACGTAAGTATTTCCCTAAGAATATTTGTTTGGTCTCTGAATAGAGTGGTGTTATGTGTATGAGGACAAATTAGAAGGAAGTTAGGTGGAGAGAAGCTGCTGGTGACCAAGTAATTGGAAAGGGAACAGAGGAAAAGGTGAACTGTGGTAAAGGTGAATTGGAGAAAAGGGAGAGATTTGAAACGGAAATGTTAGTTGTAAAGGAGTAGTCTTGGGGTGGGGGACTACGATGGGACGCACGGAAAGAAATGGATACGCAAAGGTCATGCAGAGGCAGAAGGTGGAAGATGGTAGTGTCAGAAATCAAAGAGGGATATGCATGAGTTCAGCAAATCTAGTCTAAACTCTAAAGGTGATGATTGTCCTTTTGGGTAGTCCACGGGGAAGGTAAAATGTTGGAATGGAATGGTTCAGCGAAAGGAGCTCTCTAGAGAGATTCTGTCTTAGACTAAGTATTTTTGAGTTGCTTTTGTGTGAATCAAATATTTACTGTTTCATTTTTAGTGTTTATGGTTATGGTGGCCTTGTATGACGTTTATACCCAAATAATGTACTTTAATTTCTTTCTTTTCAATGAATTCCTATCTTTTTTATTTTTTGAAAAAGAAGATTGAATAAGAAATTGAGAGAGAGAGAGAGAGAGAGAGAAAGAAGAAGGAAAGGAACTTTCATTACCTGGTGGCCAAATATATTCTTGATTTGTGTTTGTATGAATATTTTATATATATATTTTTTAATGTTTTTGACGTTAAGAAGCTTGGATTAGAACTAAATATTAAATTACAATTGTATGTAAGTGAGATTATTATATGAAGCAAAATCTGTCAAAAACTTGTTTTTTCAATGTGACACTTGTTGTCTTGTGAGAAAACTTCTTCATGTTCCACATTGGAAAAATAAAAGAGAATGATACACTTTCTCCTCTATAAATACTACACTCTACCAAGAATTTTATACATGAGTGTGAGCTATATTATTTTATGGACCTACCACTCATTAATTAAATATTGAGTTGCCTTTTGTGTGAATCAAACATTTAATTTTGAGTTAACTTTTATGTATACCTAACATATAAATGTTATTTTTCAAATAAAAATTTTTAGTTTAAAAAAGTGGTCAAACCGGATGAATCGGTCCGGTTCTCGATTTTGCCAGTTAAATGGTTGGTTCTCGGGTTTTTTTAAGAAAACCAAACTGAGCTAGGTATCGATACCCGATTGAACTGGCTAGTTCAGTCTGGTTTTTAAAACCATGCTTGTATCATTCAAATTAGAGATTACAAGGGACTCTAGAGTATTCCTGATCAAAATCCAAGTATTTACCCAAAGCAAATAGTTAGAGAATTATTGATCATAATCTATTAATTGAGTAGAAAAAGTTAGGAAATGATCGCCTCCCATTAAATCCTTCAATATCCTCCTAGAAAGATTATAATGATCCCAAGTTAAGTTTTGCCTACTTACTCCAAGGATAAAGAAAAGTTACTTGATGAGTATTGGATCCTTTTTTGGAGCATTTATTTCCTTTTCATGCATACTCCCAAATTGTGGGAATGGTTGCTTCACAAGCCCAAACATCTCAGTATATTAAACAATGCCACAAACATAAGAAATTTCACAACTTGTTAAGGTGGCAGATTGTGCAACATCGATTTTACTGGAACTATTACTAACATTACTCTTACTGTATATTAATCACAATTTGTTACCTTAATAGTTGTGAAAAATGTAGTTAAATTTGTTATGTCATTAGATTTATTCGGTTCTAAAATATTGGGACAGTTACTCCTCAATCCTCAGACCTAGACGGTAACAAACTCCCTTAACCATGATGTGGCGCTCTCCTCTTCTTTCTCAATGAGTTTAGACAAGATGGTGATGTGGCACGTTTTCCTTTACATTTGATGCTTGTGAGTAACTGCCTGGCTTGGCCTAGTAAAAAAGAGAGAGAGAGAGTTGCTGGGAGGATAGAGAGAGTTAACCTAGTTGATCTGAGGAGAAGAAAGAGACGATCACCCACCTTTGCCCGTTCTTTGCTGTGACTCCAACATAACCACCACCAACATCCCAAAAAACCACCATCAACATTACTCCACAACCAACCTCCCTCAATCACACACCCACAAGCCTCATGAAAACCCCATACAAAGACCCGCCTCATCAAAACCCATTTTTACAAACCCTCCACGCAAACACACCTACAATAGACCCTATATAAAAATTTGGTTGCTAAGAACTTATACATAGCTTTTTAAAAGGTAATCAATATGTAAGCCTCTTCTATAGGAGGAAAAAAATACACTACTTTTCCCATACCATTTATCTCCAAAGAAACAATCAACATTGGCCTTCATAACACTAGAATGTCTTTTAGGCATGTGACTTGTTAAAAAGCAACAATAATAAACTTATATATAGATAAAGAAACCATGACTATAAATGATCGGATCGTATAATTTTCCATAATAGAGGAAAAAATCTGTGCATGACAACACATGCGCTGAAATAAACGGCCACACATATAGAGACATTTCAAGTTTAATTAGACTAATTAATATTGGTGAAATAAATGGTATGACAGGTGTCATTTGGGCATCAAATGACATGTGGTACATCATAAGAGGGTATGAATTGAATGCTTGACTTTGGCTATTAGATATTGTATAAAAATTATATATTCTAACATCCCCTCAAACGCAAGTTGGATGCTTGAAGACACCTTGAGTTTAGGATCTAAGCTTGATAAAGAAACAATGACCATGAATGATTGGATCAGTTATACAAAGGACCGAGCATAACATGACTTGGAACGTGTGAGATAGTAATGAATGATGACTGTCGGCAACATATGGAGGCGAGAAGACGACTTTTGTGACCAAGGATAGTTGAACTAGTGACCAAAGGACAACTACTATGGTCAGAGGATGGCTACACCGATGGCTTGAGGGATATCGGCAGAGGAAGAGTGAATCAAGGATGGTATACATGAAACAGATGCCAGTGGTACTGATACTCGGTGACAAAAAGTGGCTCTAGGATGGAGACACCAACAACCATATGAGAGTACCACCGTTGCCTGAAAGACATTGGCATGCATGTAATAGCGTCGCAGGTGGTCAAGAAATGATTTGGTGCACTAACATTTGGAATGATAGCATTGGTTGTGGACAGTGTTGCCAGTGGCTTTTCTGCATAAGGTTTGAGGGGTGCATCTATCCTTATGAGACACATGAGTGAGTTGATATATACTAATTGGGACAAAATAAGTTTTGATACCATTTTGTTGCGACAAAACTACCCTTAACTTGTTATTCATCTTAAATTTACTTTGAATATTAGTAAAATAAAATCTTTCAAGCAATCAACCACAAAAGATTGCACCAAATTTTACGTGGAAACTCCTCTAGTGTAGAGGAAAAAACAATAATACAATTTTAATTAATCCACTATAATAAAATAGATATTATAAATTATAATACTTAAGTTATGCTCGCAACATGAGTTCACAACAAATTGGGAAAAATAAAATAATATTAAATCTCTAGGATAAAAAACCATAACCTTGTCAAGTACCGACCTCACCTTTCATGTTTCACCACGTGATGATGCAAGCTTTACTGCCATTTGAAATCCTGAAAAAGTTTATTCCGTAGCTTTTTCTCAAAAGCACATCCATGTGTTACAATTTGGTCGAGCACAAAATATGCATCCCCACGTACTAGAATTTGATGTCCGGTATAAATCATACCAACAAAAACAAATATTTAGCATGAGGGTTTGACATACAATTATACAAATAACATGGTATGAAAAACATATTATGATAAAAGGTTAATAAGAATTTGATGATATAATTTACAATAAAATGGTAAGTAAAAGCAACAACTTTTCCACTTATCTCGTGGCATATCACCACTTGGCAGCAATGTCCTTATTTTTTATTTTTAGAAATGTATAACTAATTTTCTGATCACTAAGCATGAAAGCCATCATAATATGTGGAAAATGTGCAACATTGACCAAAGAGATAAAGTGTTTGATTCTATTGGGGGCAACATAAGCTTTGACACTAATTTGATTTGTTATGTCAAATTATAGTCTATGTGTGATTTAAATTAAATAACATTTCAAACAATAGAGAGATAAATAATCACGCAATAACCAGAACACGATAAATTTACGTGGAAAACCCTCCAGTGTAGAGGAAAAAACCACGGAGCAAATCTGACCAATCTACTATAGTAAAATAGATTTTATAATACTTAAGTTTATGTCCAAACTTGAGTTCACAATAAATTGAGAAATCACAAAAATAACTCTCTAGGAATAAATATAATCTCATCACAAAATAACTGGAACCCAATGAAACCCTAAGTTGCACGGACACGGATACGGTATCGTACCCGATACGTGTACGGGTACGAGGATACATAATTTTTTTTAAAAACATATGTGGACCACAATAGATATCGGATATTATGTACGATATGGGTACGAGTATCAGGTGTGATACAGGTACGGGTACGTGGACCAAAATGGAGTACTTGTGCAACCTAGATGAAACCAAGAACATAGTAAGATGTCTACCTTGAATACTTCAACTCTCCGCAGTTGTAGCACTCAAAATCTCTCATAGAGAAACCTCCAATTTTATCTCCTTGTGTAGTTGTGTGTGTCTTGAACCAAAGAAAAAAAAAAACCTATTTTTATTTTTTATTTTTTTTGTATTGCGGCAGCACTGCTGCTCTTTTTCTCTGCGTGTTTGTTACCTCACAAAATTTTCACGCACACACACTGCATATATATATATATATATATATATAAAAAACCTTGCCGCTTCACAGCTCCTGATGCTAATAGAAATTTGAGACTTGTAATGACTTGTGCGACAAGCTCATTAAAGAGCTTATATCATGTGTGGGCTGGAACACTAGGTGCGGTGCATCCCAACAGATTCACCTCGGAGATGGTTGAGTTGACCTGGAAGGAAGAATCAGATCAAGATTTGATAATATGCAGGATCATGCAAGTTGATATCAGTTTAACGAGTTGACAATGACAGTTTCAAATTCTTTAGTTGCTCAAGGTCACATGAGAGCCGAGAGGACCTTGTAGCCAGTGCTGTTATCAATCCCTGGAACAGATTATACACTAAGTTGCACAGATACGGGTACGGGTATGGGGATACATCATTTTTTTTTTTTTTAAACATATGTGGGATACAATGGATATTAGATATCGGATATAAATATCAGATAAGATACGGGTACAGGTACGTGGGCTAAAATGGAGTACCCGTATAAGGGTGTTTGCTTATTCTTAGGATCAAAAGGATTTGGAGATAGAGTTGATATTTGTCACTATGTAGAGAGAACTGTCGCAGACAGGTTTATATATTTGCACTTGTCAATTTGGCAACCCCTTTGTAAATTTCCAATGTACAAAATTTTAGTATATTCGGGTCACATTCCTCTTTACTCTCATATATTTTCCATCCATCTCCCTCCATTCCAAACGCACATAAGACTAAAGCATTGGTCAAAAAATGTCCTTGTGATTTTGGCCAAATGTGATAAATTTATCTACCAAAGTTATTAATTTCTTTTGGAGGAATTTTTGAGAGATAATTAAGATAATTAATTGATATCTCAGCTTAAATGAAAGAACGAAGCAGAAGAAGAAGCAGAATTACCCATGACTGGATCAAGCTTGCAAAGCCGAATTGAGTCGAGAACGAATTTTCCCCACACACATATCATAGTTCCTCTTCTTCGTCAACCACCACCTACAAGCCCAAAAGAAAACCATATTACCTATTTGATATTAGCCTACATATACCCGAAATCAAGATAATGAGCAAGGCCCATATAAATATTAAAATGCAAATGAATTAGAAAGAGGTAGCCATTGGCGTTATTTTATTTTATTTTATTTTTATTTATTTTTTGTATATGCAAACGAGTGAGATTTGGTGACCTGATGATTTAATTAGTCTAAGTAAAATTCTAACTTTTTATATTTTTTTATTTTATTTTTATTTTTTATTTCTAAGGATATTACTGTGGATTTACTCAACCCATCAAGCAATTTTAGATACATCAAAAGATAACGGAATCTAGAATTGAAGGATGACACAAATCTAAGCAACCAATGCTAGTGATGCGTTCAAATTATGAGTATCTAACAAATTATCAACCTATGTGGATGTTAATATATATATATATATTTTTTCTGTGATAAGAAGAAGCCCAAAGACAAAAAGAAGAAAAGGAAAAATCAAAAGAAGTTACCTGAGGATCAATGAGACTTTCCATTTTCCATCCAACCCAAATATAACTTCTCATCCATCTCTTTACACATTATCATCATGAATCCGGATGTTTAGGATGTGGGAAATCTTGTGCCAATATCGGACTGCAATCGATCTCCAATTCCTTTAATGGGGTTGTACAAAGGAAGTCTGGCAGTGACTTTAGCTTGGGGCAGAAGTGAATTCTCAAGTAATGAAGACATGGCATTATAGTAACACAATCTTCTCTTTCTTGCATTCCTCCAATCCCAATCCATACTCCCCACTCTTCCAAAAACCCAAATACAAGAGATTTCAATTTTGGGAATATTATTATGTTGTCTTTCTCATTTTTAGATTCTATTCCCAAAAATTCAACACCTACCTTTTTCAAACCATCCACATGCCATATTTGCAAGGATTCGAGGAATGGCAACTTTCCCAAAGGAGGTAGACACTCTAACTTTGAACAGACTGAGAAAAAGTCTTTTCAATTTTGTCAAGGACATTGTCCAATGGATAAAAACTCCAAGTCTTGAGGTGACTCCAAAGAATTCAAAACTAATACATCATTCTCCATTCTTCTATCTTTTTCATATTATTTGTCAAACCATAAATACAAACAACGAAGATGTATCTTTTTCTTGAGTTGTGCATTCTCGGCCTCACATACATCTACTACGTTTTCCAACCCTTTTATTTGAAGAGTGCCTTCTAAGTAGTTTAAATTTTTTAATTCTCCAAGTTTACATCCCTTGCTATCATCTTTACCACTTACCTTGAAGTCACTTATTGTTCTAAGAGCAATCAATCTCCCGATCCCTCTTGGAGACTGTATGTCGAAATATGTTTCCAAAATAAGATGTCTTAAATTAACTAGTTTACCCATCCCTTGCGGTAAATTTTTGAGCCTTTGATTAAAACAAGAAATCTTCAAAGTTTGTAAATTGCTTAGATTACAGATAGTTTCAGGCAATTCATTTGCATTGAAACCCATTAAAGTGAGAAACCTTAAATGAATGCAATTTTCCACCGCATTTGGAAGTTCCTTTAATTGACCATTCCCACAATTCAAAGTTAATGTTCGTAAACATCTAACATGGTGGAACAAATTGGATAAGTTCAAATCCCTTGCATCAACAAGAATGAGGGTGCGGAGATTTTGTGCACTATAGATGGACCTAAGAAATTGAGGTTTTCTTGAAATTTCAAAACGCAAATGATAAGCATATTTATAATCTGATCCCAACTCTTTGTAATTATTGATTGTCATGCCTTCATTTTTTGTCATTAACTGCAGAGTGTCATGCACTATGTCATGCATTTTACACCGTATTATATTGTCTTCACTCCCAACTTTCTCAAAATTTTGGAAGAAAGAGCATATGGCTAAATTTTCAAAATATTCTTTTGCTATGATTTCCATCTCCATATTTTCTTTTGAGTCGATATATCCCGTGCCATCCACATGAAGACCAGCTCATCACTAACAAAGACATAATCTTTTGGAAAGACAGCACAATATGATAGGCATCGTTTCATTGGTGAGGACAAATCATAATAACTCAATAATAACGGTGCGAAAAGACCTCTTTCAACATCTTCTAATTCCCACAAACTACTACACAAAACCATCTCCCATTGTTCTCTACTTCTCTTGAAGTGCATTAGACTACCTAGAGTCTTTGTAGCAAGTGGCAAGCCTTGACACTTCTATGCTATTTGCCTACCAAGGTCTTGTAATTGCTATGTTGCTTAGGATTCTTATCAGAAAAGGCTATTTTGCTAAACATCAACCAACAATCTTTGTCGGACAACACCCCCAAATTGATCATGCATGCACTTTCCATTATATTTGCAACTATGTTTTTATGTGTTGTGATTAAAATTCTACTGCCTTGGGCACCATATTTTAGTACAAGTCTAGATGGCTCCCACAATGTGGAGTCTTCAATCCAAATATCATCTAAAACAAGTAAAAACTTCTTCCCCCCAATCAATTGACAAATTTTTTCCAATAGACTTTGCAAGTCATTAATGTTGGGGCCACCATCTAAGATTGCTTTGGCAACCCTACACTGGTCAAAAGGTTCAGAAACACAAACCCACATTCTTTTCTTAAAATGGGCCTTCACCTTAGGATCATTATAGACTAGTTGGGCAAGAGTCGTTTTTCCAACACCACCCATGCCCACCAAAGAGATGACATGGGGGCTTCTTTCTTCTTTAGTATCCTTGCCCAATAGGATGCTCACTAGATTACCTTTAACCTTATTACGACCACGAATTTCAGACACATCAACAAAGGAAGTAGTTTTTGGTCTCTCAACTTCTTCATTGCCCCTAGTTAATACAAACTTGTATATGTCTCCCTCTCTGTCAATCGCATCTAATTTTACATTAAGTTCCTTTATCTTATGAGCAATATCACGATGTGTAAAAGGATTAGAAACTGAAAAATTAAAGTTTCTGAGGGGCCATACCTTCCTCTTCTTAGTAATACTAGTTTCAGCTTTTTCTTCTTCTTGTTCTTTCTTAATATCTGCTTTGATCATAGCAGTGTTCCACTCATCCAACACATCATCCATCTCGTAGGATGTGTCTTTGAGCTTATCTAACCAGAGCTTCAAAGCTTCCTCCTTCAGTTGCCTTTTCTCTGCATCATTGATCAGTGATCACTGCCTGGATGGTGTGGAATTTGCTTTCAAGCTTTAGGATTTCTTCCTTAACACTTGCAGTCAACGTGAACTCTGAAGCAATGATTGAACCAAGCTGCTCCGTGATAGCAGAAACAAGAGCCTGAGCCATACTTGGAATTGGAAATTTGATGGATAACACAAGAGACTAAAGGAGTAGATGGTAATACTAGGGAATAGGTACTTAGGTTCACAAAATTACACACATTACGCAAGTTGGAAAACGACTTTCCCACCTTCAGTTTGATTTATTTATTTATTTTTTCCCCTCACCATATCTGAGGAACCAAAATCGAATTTATTAAAATTGAGTTACCAAAAGTGAATAAAGACCGTATTTTAGGGTCCAAAAATGCAATTTACTTCTATAAAAAAAAAATGTTGTATTGGACATTTGAACCCATTATGACGCTTTACTAGTAGATAACCATTAAACCATTTTAGGATGTTAATTACAAATTCCTCTGATTATTCCATTATTAATAGGAAATAGACTCAGACTTTTTGGCCTAAATCTGATGGATGTATGTAAATGATTGATAAAGATGGAATTCAAATATATCATCCTCATTTGAAAATGCCATGACCTCTTAGTCAAGCTTATAGAGATTCGCCTAGATCCATGTATAGGATGATACATAAAAGGATGCAAATGTAAAATCGAAGATTATTAGTTACTTGTAACTTGTAAGACAGAACATTTTTTCGATATGTTACTTGTTCCAACCATCTCGGATAATCCACAATTATTAGAACCTCAACGAATTGTTAAATCGTTACATCACATGTACTTTCGGTTCTATAATAATAATAATAATTTTAGTTCAATTGATTGATACTTTTTTATATTCTTCAAAAGGTTCAAATCACTTCTCCTTCAACTATCAAATTATTAAAAAAGGAAAAAAAGAAAAAAAATCTATTATTGAACCAAGCTACTCCACACGATGGTAGAAACTTCAAACTAGAGATTGAGCCATACTTTTTTTTTTTGGGTAAAAGAGATTGAGCCATACTTTTTTTTTAATGGGGTAAAAGAGATTGAGCCATACTTGGAAATGAAAATTTGATTGATTTAATGAGAGATTAAAAGAGTAAATGATAATTAATCAAATAGAAGTACCACTCTTCTACTTTCCGCTTACCTTTAATAACGGATTGGTAAGGCTAAAGCAATACTGGGGATAAATTGTTTTTAACACTTTATTTTACTAATTTTTTTTTTTTTGATAACCTTGGACATTCAGATCAGCGTTCCGTAAATATTGAATTGTCAATTTGTAAGTAGTGAAATATCATTAAAAATGGTCTCACAATGTACCATCTCAATCATGTATGAAAATGTTTGTCACTAGACTTATCATAGCAAAACCATGTACTCATACGCACAAATTAATTAAAAACCACTATGTAGTGAAAGCTTATCCTTGTTATTACAAATCAACCGAGCCACTGCCTTTAGCAGCTAAGGATAAAATTCAGCCCAAAAAAAAAAAAAAATAGCAGCTAAAGACAACAATAAAAGCAAAAGCCACCTAACGCACGAGTTAAAAAGCAAAAGCACTAGAATGGTTTAGTACAGTAAAAAAATTTTAAGATAGCCCCAAATATAGATGTTTAAGTCATTTAAGCGAGCGAACCTTCCATGAATCCACTACCTCGAAAGGCGCCAATTATGGTCAATGCAATGAAGTCCAAGTGGTACAAGTTCAGTTCACAGTACTGATTTTGTTAAAGAAAAAGGAGAGAGAGGGGTAAAGAAATCTATATTTAATATGTTTAACCATGTCAGTTCGGAGGGTTTAAAGTGAAGAAATAAAAGACAAAGTCAATTTTGGCTCAAAATGAATATGGTCAAGTCCATAGCCAGGGCCGGCCCTAGGGTAAGCCCAGCAAGCTCTTAGGCTAGGGCAACCCTCACCCTCAAGCAACCAATAGGGAAAAAAAAAATTTATACTATACATAAAAAAAAATAAAAAAAAAAAAAATTATACATATACATTAGAAAAAAAAATTTGTATTCATAAAATAAAATTTTTATTAGAGGGCAAAAAAAATATTTAGAGGGCAAAAAATATATTCAGATATATATTTAGAGGGAAAAAAAATATTTAGAGGGTAAAAAAAATATTCAAAGGGCAAAAATAAAAATATCATAAACCGGGAGGGCAAAAAAAATATTTAGAGGGAAAAAAAAATATTCAGAGGGCAAAAATAAAAAAATAGTCATAAAACACCCAACAGACCAACAGATCTAGCTATAAACCAACACATAACCAAAACTAAACCCAAAAATAAATACAAATAAAACAACACAACACACATAACCGGCAAACCACTGGTCCAAATTCCAATCCAGATCAAATCATCTTGAAACCACTAGATCCATTATCAATGCAACGATCCCATTTATGCAACCTCAAGTTAGACTCTAACCATACATCATTCACAGCAGGGCAGGACCAAATGGCATGACAAACAGAGTCAACAGCAAAAAAACAGCATGAACAACAATCATCCCTCCTCATGTGGCGACGCCACAACAGATCATGTGTCGGTAAAATACCAATACATACCCGCCAAAGAAACACTCTAACTTTTGGGGGCAGTGATAACACCCACAGAAATTTCTAGAACTTTTTCTCTCTCCCCACAGAAGAACATTCACCCTCCACCTCGGTTGCTCTACATTGAAATTACAGAAAATAAGCATTGCGAACAGAAAAAAGACCTGTGGTGGTTGCATTCCAAAAAGGACGATCAAGCTTTCTCCAAGGAGGAAGAGGAATGGAACATATAAGCTTAGCATCCCAGTCCGAAAAAAAAAGAATGAATAATCTCTCTATTCCACGTATGAGATTCTTCAGAAATAAGAATGGATACCCTCTCAATTGGGATCCAAGCTATCCCTGGCCGAAGAGACTTGGAAAGAGCCCGACAAAGGAACCCAAGGATCAGACTGAATACGAACTGATTGTCCATCCCCAATATGCCAACAGAGGCCTAACTTTAAAGTTTCCCTTGCCAATGCAATACTACGCCACACATAAGAAGGTCTGTACCCAATGTTAGCTTCCAGAAACTCCCCATGTGGGAAGTATTTAGCCTTAAAGACACGGCTAATCAGAGAGTGTGGATTTTGTATCAACCTCCACCCTTGTTTGGCAAGCATCGCTAGATTAAACACTTTCAAATCTTGGAATCCCATTCCATTTGAATCTTTAGAATGACAAAGCTTACTCCACCGTAACCAATGAGCCATCTTTGCCTTATCATGATGCCCCCACCAGAAATCACTAAACATGGAGTTTAAGTCCTTACATAAACCATCAGGAATCTTAAAACAGCTCATTGTATATGTAGGGATTGATTGGGCAACCGCCTTAATCAAAACTTCACGCCCACCCATTGAAAGAAATTTTTCTTTCCAGCCATGCATTCTTCTCTATACTTTGCCTCAAATTTCACTGAAAGCCATCGTTTTGGATCTACCCACAAAAGAAGGTAGCCCAAGATATCTTTCATGATTTTTTATCTCTGGAACTTGGAGCATATTTTGGATTTCTGTCTTCAAACTCAAGGAGGTATTTCTAGTAAAAAAGATAGAGGTCTTTGCTCGATTAAGTTGTTGACCCGAAACCGCCTCATACTAATGGAAAATATGAACAAGGGCTTCACAATTGGCCCTGGTAGCTTGGCAGAATAATAATGAATCGTCAACAAAGAACAAGTGGGTAAGTCTTGGGCCACCTCTACTACTTGCCACCCCCAAAATACTTCTCTCTTTCGCCGCCTTAGCAGGTAGAAAAGAAAGACCCTCGGCACATTATAGGAACAAATAGGGTGAAAGAGAGTCCCCTTGGCAAATACCCCAAGAACTAGTAAAAAACCCACATTGTTCACCATTCAACATCACCGAATAAGACACCGAATTGACACACATCATAATCAATCTAATCCACCTGTCAGCAAAACCCATCTTCCTTCTAATAGCTTCAAGAAAACACCACTCCACCTGATCATATGCTTTGCTCATATCCAGCTTAAGAGCCATATGACCCCTCTTGCCCTTTCTTTTCAAACTCATCATGTGCATGACTTCAAATGCCACCAAAACATTATCAGTAATAAGATGCCTTGGAACAAAAGCACTTTGGGACTCTGAAATCACATGAGGTAGTACCTTTTTCAAACAATTAGACAAAATCTTTGATACAATCTTGTAGATAACATTGCACAAAGAGATTGGCCAAAAATCCGACATATTCTCAGGATTTTTTATCTTAGGGACAAGAGTAATATGGGTATAATTAATCTTACGCAATAAGAAACCCGAGTGTAAAATAGAAAGGATTGCTTGAGTTACCTCTGGACCTACAACCTCCCAATAAGTCTGATAGAAAATAGCAGACATGCCATCAGGTCCAGGAGCTTTTGTAGGGTACATCTGCTTTAAAGCTTGTGTTACTTCCTTCTCTGTAAAATCCTTGAGCAGAGCCGTATTCATCTCATCAGTTACCAACCCCTCCATACCTTCCAAACATGAGTTAACAGACTCTTCAGTTGGTCTAATGGATGTAAAAATATTTTGGAAATAATTCACAGCTATCTTTGCCATTCTGCTCTTCTCCGTTTGCCAAACACCAGCATCATCCCGTAACCCACGAATAAGATTAGTCTGTCTACGTTGATTACAAAAAGCATGAAAATACTTTGTGTTCTTATCCTTTTCACTCATCCAAGACACCCTTGAACGCTGTCTCCAGTAAATTTCTTCTCGCTCCAAAAGGTTATTGAGGTCCTCCTACACCTCCAATATCTTATTTGAACTACCAAAAGGCGTTGAAGCAATAATATGTTGTAGTAGGCTCCGTTTAGCTTTAATAGAAGCAGCTAGGGACCCAAATCATTCCTTACTCCATGCAACCAAAGAAGCACGACAACCCTTAAGCTTTTCCATGACCTGAAACATCGAACTACCAAAAGCAACCTCCTTACCCCAATCTTGTTCAATCACCCCTTTACATTGATCGTCCTTAATCCACATTGCTTCAAAACGAAAAATCTTCTTCTTTTTAGAGACACTCACTACCTCAGGAATAGATAGTAACAACGGACAGTGGTCAGAATTCTACACAGGGAGATGAGACACCACAACACCATCAAAAGCACTAATCCAGGTTGCCGAAGCCAGCATCTTGTCCAATCTTGCAGTAGCAAAATCTGAATCCTCCCGGTTATTCCACCCAGTGTCATAACCCCATTTTTACCCCCCCGGGATTCTCTCGGATATCGGCACGCAAAACGAGGCAGCCCGAACCAAGATCGCTGAAATCCGACATCGGGAGCTACGTCTACCACGCGCACGAAAACGGGTCGATGAAACAAGGCTGTGCTGAAATTTTCATAACTCTTCCACCGACGTTGCCGCGCTTGCGCACAGAGTCTTCCTGACTCACAACAAGTTGATCCACGAGCCCGGGCACATTGGAAAGAAGACACACTCATGCACAGTGTGGAACTCTCGGATCGTCAAGACTTTCCCCGGTCTAGCCGGAATCTTCACTGGAAAAATGCCCTCCAATGGACCAAAAACACTCCGGCGACCTCTGCTCGCGGGACCGTATCCTTCCGTCCTTAACTCGGTTTCCCGCGAATCCAGAACCTTGCAAGAAAAGGTAGCTCAAGCTTTCCAACGATACCAAGAACGTCGAATTCCGCCGCCGGGAACTAGGTCAACTGTGCGCGCGAACTGGGACAAGATTTAAGAAAAGATGCGTTGGGAATAAAACGCATTTTTCCTTCCGGACAGCCGCCTTCGCGCACAGAGTCTTTCCGACTCGCTGCAAGTTGACGAGCGGGCCCAGGTGCGTTGGAAAGATAACGACTCCGGCTATGACGTGCAACTCTCGGTTCGCCGGCGGCTTCCCCTGTTTGATCGGAATCTTCACCGGAAAAACACACAAAAATAGCTCCGGCACCCCGACTTCCGGGAGTCATAACTCTCTCGTCCGAGCCCCGATTTGCACAAACTTTATACCGCTGGAAAGTAGACATCGAGAGATTTTCGACGATATGCCGCATGACCCATTTTGAGTTCCAGAAGACCTCCAAAACTGCCCTCGAAAATCGGGTCAGAAAAGGGTACGCGCGCGAAAATCGAGAAGGATTCGTAGAGGGGCTGGCGTGGAGGATAAGATTGCCACGTGGCAGGCGTACGACTCGCGCGTGATCATCACGCGCCGCGCGTGATCATGCCGCACGAGGCGTGCACGCCTCCCTATAAAACCAGCCTTCCCCCCCTCATTTGCACACAATTTTTGCTCGGGCATTAAGCCTTCTTGAGCGTAGAATAGGCAGAAAATAGGGGTTTAGGGGGTTTTAGGAAGGGTTTTTGGGTAGTTTTAGAGTGAGAGACTCCTCTCTAGGTACTCTCTCTCTCTAAGCTCTTTCTCTCTCCTCTCTTCTCTCTTTTTCTTCTTTCTTTGTGGAAGTGACTAGTGATGATCCCTAAAATGGGAAGGGATTCACAAGAATCCAATTATATTTATGCTTTTTAGTTCATTTATGTTCTATTTTATGCTTTTTAGTTCATGTATGTTCTATTTATGCTCTCCTAGTTCATTTATTGTCTTGTTATTGCTTTATCTATATGCTTTGAGTTATTTGTTATCTCTATTTGTAGATCTAAGTATATTTATCGCTTTATTTACATTTACTACGTATATGTGAATATATTATTATGATTATCCCTTCCCCGTGTGTTTTAGTACGGCAATGCCGAGTGGCTTTGGCGGAGTGCGTAAGCCCTCTATGAGGCCGTAACAACCATGTTAGCCCACGAGGTACTTGACCCGAAAAATACACTTCCCCATGTCTAAATAATGTCATTTATCGCTTTATTTACATTTTACTACGTACATGTGAATATATTGTTGTGATTATCCCTTCCCCGTGTGTTTTAGTACGGCAATGCCGAGTGGCTTTGGCGGAGTGCGTAAGCCCTCTTTGAGGCCGTAACAACCATGTTAGCCCACGAGGTACTTGACCCGAAAAATACACTCCCCCATGTCTAAATAATGTCATTTACTGCTTTACTACGTTGTGAATATTATATTGTGAATATCCCCCATTCTTCCCCTCTGTGATTTGGGCGTGATAATCCCAATTGGTCGCGATGGACTATGTGAGACCTCAAACAGGCATTAACCATCACGTAATTCCATAGGACATTAGATCCATAAAAACCCCCTTTTGCTTTAGATTTATTATTGCTTTAAATACATTTATTGCTTTATTATTGTGGATATATTGTTGTGATTATCCCTTTCTCATGTGTTTTAGTATGGCAATGCCGAGTGGCTTTGGCGGATTGCGTAAGCCCTCTATGAGGCCGTAACAACCATGTTAGCCCACAAGGTATTTGACCCGAAAAATACACTCCCCCATGTCTAAATAATGTCGCTTATTATTTTACTACGTTGTGAGTATTGTTATTTTCTCCCCCGTTTTCTTTGTGATTTGGGCGTAATGATCCCGATTGGTCGTGATGGACTATATGAGACCTCGATGAGGCATTAACCATCACGTAATTCCATAGGGTATTGGACCCACGAAAATCCTTCATTTTAAAATCCGTTATCTTCATCATTTATGATATTGTCGTGATTATTGTCCATTTTTCCATTTCGATTTGGGCATGAAAATACCGAACGGTATTGGTGGTTTAGGTAAGTCTTTCAATAGCACTAAACCCCATGTAAATCCATGAGGCGTTGGACCCGCAAAATTACCGACGTATTTTCAAAACGATTTTCACTCATATAAGTCCTATTTGGCATCAAAGGTTTAGGTAAGTCTTTCAATAGCACTAACCCTTTGTGTAAGCCCGAAAAGGCATTGAAACCCCTTTTCAAAATGATTTTCATCATATAAGTCCTATTTGGCATCAAAGGTTTAGGTAAGTCTTTCAATAGCACTAACCCTTTGTGTAAGCCCGAAAAGGCATTGAAACCCCTTTTTAAAATGATTTTCATCATATAAGTCCTATTTGGCATCAAAGGTTTGGATAAGTCTTTCAATAGCACCAACCCTTTGTGTAAGCCCGAAAAGGCATTGAAACCCCTTTTCAAAATGATTTTCATCATATAAGTCCTATTTGGCATCAAAGGTTTAGGTAAGTCTTTCAATAGCACTAACCCTTCGTGTAAGCCCGAAAAGGTATTGAAACCCCCCTTTTTAAAATGATTTTCATCATATAAGTCCTATTTGGCATCGAAGGTTTAGGTAAGTCTTTCAATAGCACTAACCCTTCGTGTAAGCCCGAAAAGGCATTGAAACCCCCCTTTTTAAAATGATTTTCATCATATAAGTCCTATTTGGCATCAAAGGTTTGGATAAGTCTTTCAATAGCACCAACCCTTTGTGTAAGCCCGAAAAGGCATTGAAACCCCTTTTCAAATGATATAACTCCTATTTGGCATTGAAGGTTTGGATAAGTCTTTCAATAGCACCAACCCTTTGTGTAAGCCCGAGAGGCCTTGAATTCTCTTTAGATTGCTTTGTTTTATTCATGTAAATCCTATGGTGGTGTCAAGATTCGAGTAAGTCTTTCAACAGCATCGAATCCCGACCCCACGAGGTCTTGACCCTTTCTTTAAATTCATCAACATTTGTCATAAATTACATTTTCTCACTGCGATTAAGTGTCACATTTATGTCATCCCACATTCGTCATTCCCATGATGCATTCATTTTATACTTATGATTAATGCGCTGCGAACATGCCATGATCATTCCACATCTGTCATTTTGGTAATTTACGTGCTTCAGCCATGCCGTGATTACTCATTTGATTTACTTCTCTTTGTGATTAATATGCTGCGAACATGCCATGATCATCCCGTACTTGTTAGATTTATTTTTAGTAATTTATGTGCTGCGAATATGCCATGATTACTTGCTTGTTTGTTTACCACTTTGATATAAAAAATGTGATTAAAATACACTTTGCCATGAAAACTTTAAAAAGAGTAAACATAGTAATGTGGGCGTTAGAAACGAAGTTGGTGCAACCCAAGGGCTACGGCTCGCCCTGGCTTTGGGACACCATGGTATGAGTCCTTTACACTGGGGCGTGGCTGGTACGTGCTTTCGTGTAAGGGATTCTACACGTTCTAACTCACATAGGATCATGGTCTAAAATTCCCCAAAGTGTGAATTAATCATCCAAAACCCCGCCATTTGACGGACCGCTTTACTCTTGGAAATCAAGGGTAAAGAGATCCCGAATATGGCACCAAAAACATTAATTGCTTGTCCCGGTACTAGGTGTTAGGATTTCAAGTACATCCTACCACCGAAATGCCCGAAAATTTAATAAATACAAAGATGAGGGACGGTGAAATAAAGAGTCTAAACAAAACCGAACAAAGTCACATTACGTTTGCCATTTTTGGCATATCGTATGACGGAAATCGGGACATTTGTACATAATTAAAACCAACAAACCTAGGCTTAGCAAATAAAGGGAACACTAGAAAGGAGGTAACCGTTTTCTTAAACGGATGTCGTGGGGTGCCTAACACCTTCCCCACGCATAAGCAAACCCCCGAACCCATCTCTGGTTCAAGACCATTTAGTTTTAGATGTCTAAACAAGATAAAATCTATTAGACATAGGTGCCCAATCATACCTTAAATTTCCCATGGTTGGTGGCGACTCCAAATTTGTGCTCACACGCACACACGTACACAAGTTCCCACACACACATAACTCATATCTCGAAACGGAAAAGAGATAGAGATCACACACACACTCGCCAAATGGGGGTCGGTGTCTAGGAAAAATAAAAGAAAAGACCTTAACACACCTTTTTAAGGTCGGAGAATTTTTCCGCCGGTGTCGACACCCAGTATACATATTGCCTTGGTACCCCAGATCATGAAGATCACAAAAAACCACTGCCACACGAAAATCTTGGAGCTGCCACATAGGTCGAACTCGCTGCCCCATAACCTCTCCGTGATCCAAAACTTCGTTGAAATCTCCCATGCAAACCCACAGAGAGCAATCCTAGGATTCCTTTCTCTTGTGAGTTTCAGCATTACCATAGAAACCTGTAACACGAAAAAAAATTTTCCACCCACTTTATCCGTAACAAACACATCAATGTGATTCTTGGAAAAAGTATTAAGCTCCACATTCACTCTGTCATTCCATAACATAGCTAAGCCACCACCATTACCCATACGGGGTACACAGAAAGCCCCCAGGAATTTTATTTTAACCCGTAACCATTCAACACCAACACTATCTAAAATTGTTTCAGAGAGAAACAAAATAGAGGGATCTTGCTCCTTAATAAGAAAGAGTAATTCAAGAACTGTACAAGGGTTCCCGAGCCCCTTACAGTTCCAACTGAGTAGCCTCATTGGTCGCGGCGAGGTTGCACCACAGCCTCCGCCTACAAAGAAAGATTGGATATGTGATTCCCATTAGACACCTTTTGTTTTTTCTTCTCTGGCGCCGCTTGTAACTGAGCACTAGAATATACCCCTCGCTTTGGTCCCTCTAACGTCAAAGAAGAACCCTTTCCCTTACAACGTGCAAGACGTTTCCAGGATTTTTTTAGTGGAGAAGTACCCTTGTCTTCAGATAACCCTTGATGACTCACTAGAGGAGTTGAATGCGGCCCCACCTCTACCACCCCAGAAGAAACAGACGTGTCATGCAACTCACCCATCTCATGCATAACTTTCGTCCTATGAAACATATCCTTCAAAACAGCACCTCCTTGGGTCGCCACCCAATCCACCTGACCCCAAATTTTGCGTAACCACTCCACCAACCTTATCCTTATCCCTTAACGCCACCTTAATAGCACTCCCATCCTTATCATCCAAATTATTCACTGGCAAAAGTGGTATACCCGAATCCTCTGGAAGCTTCAAATCTACTTTCACACATTCTCCAATATCTTCATGTTGTTGAGGATATTTCGGAACTGACCCCACACTATCCCGCGCATTCGTCAAATTTGAAAGTGGAGTAGAAGAATCAGAGCCACCACCCGCGAATCTTGCATGAAGATTCACCGTTGGAGACTTTCCAGCCGGTATAGCCGTTTGAGTTGGCAATCCCGAAGATGAACCACCCCCCTATCTCCGTCAATCTTACGCCGCCGCTGAAAAGAATCAACCGCACGAAGCCACAGACCATACTGATCTGGTAGTCCGCCCCCTAGCGAGCTTGCCCTGAGTCGTGCTACACAAACCTTTTTTGAATGTCCAAGAACACCACAATGAAAACAAAACCATGGCAGCTGCTCATAATGAAACAATACCCACATCTGGCCAAGAGAATGGAACGTGATCAACCGGCCCCATGGAAGGGGTTTTGTAATGTCCAAACAAAGGCGAACTCGCAACGATGGCCCCCAACCAATCCCATTTTCCGGAACAGCCACCTCCAAAACGGTTCGAATCGCATTCCCCACCCTCTCACCGGTTTCTTTTGTCATATAGTACAATGGAACGCCATGGAGTTGCACCCCAAAACAGCTATGGGTGAAACGAATTTGGTGAATTGGGCATGAACCATCAAAAGCATTTAAAGCCAACAAATAGTTATCAAATAGCCAAGGCGAGCCCTGAAACACTCTCTCCCGCTCAAACTCATCGCTGAATTGAAAAAGAAAGAGGTTATCACCCATAGTTTGAATCGTAATCCCCCGAGCAAACCCCCATAACCGTAGCATGGTAGTTTTGAGAGCTGCCCTATTGAAATACTTTTCTAGGAAATGAATTTCATGAAAAAGGTCACCTATGCCCAATCGATGGGTAGCCTCATGTATATCATGACAAGCACTAGACCAAGACATTTTTCATGCGGTAGGACACATTGATAGGCAGTTGAACAAATATTATGATATCTCCACGGCACCAAGGGAATGAAACTATGTTTCACGATAAGTGATATGGAAATAATAAGATCTATTGATGCAAATTTTGCAGAAGACGTAGATGATCGGAAGTCTACGAGTAGCCATGTATTCCTATTTGGTGGAACAATTGTTTCTTGGTTAAGTAATAAACACGGTTGTGTTGCTAGAATATATACAATGGAGGTAGAATATATATATTATGTGGTCATTCTACAATACCCACACTCTTTTTGTGGGTATGGTACCCACTCAATTGGTACCATTAAATGATAAGTAACGTGGTCTAATTAAACGATTTTTTATATATATTAATTTAAATAATAAATAAAAATGTCCATCATATGAGGTAGGTACAATTTGAAATTGGGTATATTAGAGGTACCAAATAGACCCATATATTATGGATGTGTTTTGCAAGAATAAGTCCATTGTCTCATTAATAAAAAGTGAAATAAATGTTTCCAAGGGAAAACACATCAATGTGAATTGTCACTATATTCAAGATATAGTAGAGAGAGGGGAAATATGAGTCCAATTAATTTATTCCCTCTGTTGAGATGGTGGCCAATCTTTTGACTAAAGGGTTGACTCTAGATGAATTCAGAGTGTATGTAGTAAGAATGAGACTTGTAGATTTTAAAGCCTAGGTGATACTACATAGATATTAATTCCATATGACGGAAGGATCTGGGGACACCTAGATGAACATAGCTATGCAGCTTTTGCGAAGAGGACATAATCAGTTAGGTTGATGGTAGGATAGCACTAATGAGAGACGTAGGTCACATTTGATGGATGGATGTAAAACCCAATGAATATCCACTAATATCGCTCAATGATAAGTGGTACTTTGCAATACAGTAAAAAGGGGTTGTCGATCCTCTTAGGAAGTTTTTGTTTTCAAGGAACAATGTAAATAAATGTTTATGGGAGTAAAATAGAATGATTTAGAGAAATTTAATGAGTAAAAGGGCATTAGTGTTTTGGGGTATTTCTTTATACTAATATGACTTCATTGTGATCCCCGTAAAAAACTTGTTCTAAATAACAACATACATTCAATTGTTTTACTTTAAAACCTTTTTGACTTTGTTGAACTAAGAAAACTTAGGAACACTTAATAACCGGAGAAGATAAAATGGCAAGAGTAATGTTTAAAAAAACCTTTCAATTGTAAAACATGATTCCTAATTGAAACTATGAATGATTCCCCTTAATAATAATAATAATAATAAACATGATTGATCTTATAAAAAGTGTGGAATAAAACATACATCTATAGAAATCATTGATAAACAATCAAATGTATTTAGACATTAAAAACCAAAGGGATTCACAAAGAATTCATACCATTACAAAGGAAACATAACCCCTAACCCTAGCAAGAAGTTAGGCGGCCGTGGAAATAAAAACCCTTTTAAAAGTGTCTTGAATTCCAATCTCCTTGTGATTCGACAACCCTCTAGATAGTATTGTAGTGAAGAGGGTTGTCAATGGTTACAATAGTAACATTGTTTAGCACCAGGCAAATTGAACAAAACAAACAACCAAGAAAATAAAAGGAAACAGAACAAAAACAACACAAAGACAAAAAATATATATATGTAAAGCAAGATGAAAGATATTATAATCATTTAAAGTTTTCTTCCATGTCAACCTAAATAAACTATTGACTACAAATCATATCAAACAAATATAGAAGATCACTGTCTTCACCAATTATCATATGACCAGCCTGCATGATGGAAAGAATAAAACCTTCCGCAAATGTAATCCAGCTTTTGTTTCGAACCAAAATCACACTGACTCAATCACAAGCCTGAACATTTTGACTCATTTCTAACTCATTCTCATGTTTCAGACACATATTGCGTAAGCCAGACGTAAATTTAGCCAACAAGCAGCAGAATATCAAGATCTACAATACCACACCACAAATCTAAGTTTGATCTGCCATGCAGCCTGATTACTATGAAAGAAATTGTTCTTTGTCTTTTATTGGTAAGTTAAAAAAATAAATAAATAACATATAAGTTAGTCTCTTTCAAACCCTTTCAGATCTAGTAAAAACAAACCCGTCTCAGTATCCCAATTAAACCACCATATCTATGCTAGAACTCAAATAAACTAAAACCATTACTGAACCAAACCTGATATAGTAGTTTTCAGATTGGCATCATAATTTAATTTCCTGAGAATAAAACAACAAAACCCAATTCACATTAGACCAAAATTTAATTTCCTGAGAATCAAAACAACAAAACCCAATTCACATTAGACCAAAATTTCCTTTCTTTCCCAGGTTTTCTCAGCAACCAAATACTTTTGCTATGTGAAACATATGGATTGCTTGTCACCACTTTTTTTTTTTTGATAAGTGATTGCTTGTCACCACCGAAATGGGAAAATCCTCTGAATCAGGAGTTCACCATTGACAGTGCAGCCAAAGGACTCTACAAAAACTAACAGCAACCCAAAAACAAAATCAAAGCAAAAATCACAATCACAATCACAATCCAAACAACAACCAAGACCCACAACAATTTCACAAATGCAAGAACAAACCCACCAACTGCAAAAAATCAACTTTCGGAAGCCCAAACCCAAACCCGAAATTTCTAAAGTTAAAAGTGAGATGAGAGAGAAATTTCTTTACCTGATTTCCAGTGGTCACCGGAGTAACGAGGGGTGTCGTAACCACAGGAGCGAGCAAGCGAGTGAGAGAAAGAGAGGGAGTTGCAACAGAGAGAGAGGGAGGTTGAAGGAGCTACATAGAGCAGAGGGAGTTGAGCCCAAGAGAGTAAGAGAGAGAAAGAGTTTTCAGGTTTTGAAAGTTTTGAGGCGGGGAGATATTTTTCTTCATTTTAAGTGGAACTCATCTTTAGAAGAGACAAGTTTCAGCTGGAACTTGTTTCTTCTAAAGATGAGTTCCAATTTTGAATGCCTCATACCACGTTTGCACGTTCACGCTGGGTGGCAAAAATTTAAGTTGGAACTTGTCTCTTCTAGAGACGAGTTCACAAAAAAGGCTATTCCCCTCAATTGTTTTAAAACAGTGTTATCTTGCAAAATAGTATTAAAAATAATATTATTAAGCAAAAAAAATCAATGGTTTGCTCTCTCTATGGGTAAGATCAAATACAAGAAGAAGAAAAAAAAAAAAAAAAAAAAAAAAAAAGCAAAAAGAAGAAGATCATATTTAATTACCGGCAAACAGGGAGGATAATCCACTAGGGAATACTACAGATGACTGCATGGAAATCTTGAGACATAAAATTCCACCTTGTTCTTCCAAGTCTCTGTAATGTTCTGTCCGGCTTGACCTAGCCTTTGCGTATTGATAAATATTTATACTGAGTTACAATGAGGTGCCGTGAGGAAAAGTATAGCAGCAGAGCAAGAAAAGAAACAAATGATACCTATGCTTTTTTTTTTTTTGAGGAAAAAATGATACCTATGCTAATTACACGTGATTCACTTGAATAACATATTGCTTAATTATAGGACATATGCTAAGATGCCGAGATCTGAGGAGATTTGATAATATCTTCCAATCGTCTCCATCTGCATTAATTTGAAGGTTTTTTGTCAAAGGCCTTTGCTTTTGTAAATAAGTTTTTTTTGACATTTGGAAGATTTTTTTTTTTCCTCCTAACAATCACTGTCACATAAACATATGAATCGTCTTGGATCCAACATTTTATGTTCTTCATACTTACCTTTAAATTCATACAGATTTTTTTTCTTCTTCACATTTTCAGTAATACTTCACCCAATTCTTTTGGGCATGCAAATACTAAGGAATAGAAACATATTAAAACCAAGTCTTAAGTCATATTTTTTTTAATCTATTTATTTATTGATAGAAAATGCTCTTTAGTATCTCAAAAGATTTTATGTCATATAATGAAGATTTTTTATAGTAAATAAATATTATGAATATACTGATCTCACACTTATATATTATACTTTTATAAATATATTTTCCCGTGAATGGCACGGGTTTACGACTAGTCAATAAAATATGTTGAATGGCAAGCAAGCATTATTCATTTTCCAACTGCAAAAAATCCATCATTGCGGGAGATTCTTCATGTGGAAGGCTTTTTTTAAGGCTAGATTTTGTTATTGCCTCTTTCTCTTTGCACCGCACTTCGAGAAGAGAAATGACCCTTTAAACAATACAATGCTTAATGATAACGATTTCAAATATCTTTCGACTTTTGGCAAATATTATTTGGATGATCACTCCATGCTTAAGAGTATTGTGGTTTGTGACTCGGAGAATCAAGGAAAGGTGCGCATGGGAGAAGAAGACATTGCAAAGTGTAGGAGTTCGCCGACATTTCAGCTTGGTCATCGCTTGAATGGCAAGATGTGGAATGTGCATGTTTTGGAATTGGAATTTCCAGTGCACAGATACACAATGATTGGAGCGATACTTCATTTGATCTCTCCAACCTACTTGTCGTTGATTGAAAAAGAGGACGTCTTGAAGAATAAATATCACAAAATTAACATCATTATCATTTATATGTAGAATAATTTTTATTTTTTTTTTTTATTTTATGTTTTTATTTTGAATTTAAAAAAATAAAAAGAAGAAAATTACATGATATGGTGCCCAAGATGGCATCGCTAATGCTTGCAGAAAAGGTCATAATAGCCTATAATAAATACTTTTCAAAAAGATTTAAGGTAAGTTGTTCAACAGTAATAGCAAGCGACACACAAAATCAAACACAAATATCAATTGACACAAGATATTGAATCACACAAAAATGAAATTTCGTAAATCGAAATTAAGTTAGAAAATTGAGTTCTAATATGAACATAGAAAGGTAGAATTTTAAATTTCTCTCTCTATAGACCACGAAATTGAATTGAAATTCCAATTAATTAAAATTTTTGCTGGACAAATAAAACTGAACAATTTTAGTTGACACTTAATATTTTTTAATCTCTTTTAGACTTCAGACACATTTTCAAAAAAAGAAAAAAAGAAAAATTAAGTCTCATTGTTAAACCTAAACATGCGCTTAACAATAAACATATATCTTAAACATATAAAAATAATAAATATTTTTCATGCCCATTCCATATGCCGTTTTTTTTTTTTTTTTTTTTTTATTTATATATATATATATATATATATATATTGCACCAACACTTTCAAACTTTTGTCCAGTTGCATCAACACCCTCAACCCAAAGCGGTTTGTACATGAGGTGAAGAGGCATCCGCTAGAGAGAGAGGCGGTGTCATTGACACCACTATAGCTATTTCGATTTGAGTCTGTACAGATAAACTAATATATAGTTGCAAGGGCCCGAGATAGCTAATAAGTTGTAAGAAATACTACAAATGCAACACATAATAAGAAAGAAAACTAATATTAATGCAACACAGTTGGACCGCTAACGTCTTTCTTCAATTCTACAAAAAAATATACGAAGTGTGACAAGATTTTATATGGATAGTGCACGGATACACCATGAAGGAAGACATTTCATTTCATTCCCATTCCCTTTATCTCTCATTAACCACTATTAATTAAACGAAAAGACATCTTAAACAATAATATATCACAAAATTAGCATCATTATCATTTATTTGTAGAATAATTTAAAGAATTTTTATTTTGAATTTGAAAAAGAAGAAAAAAAAAAAAGAAATTACTTGATTTGGCCTATCACAAATAGTTTGCAAAAACCCATTTTAAGGTAAGTTGATAGTAAATCACAAGTGGCACTCCAAATCAAATACAAATATCAATTGACACGATATTTTGAATCACACGAAACAATTAATTTTGTACAATGAATTTGAGCTTGAAAATCAGGTCCTAATATGAACAAGAAAAGCAAGAATTTTCAATTTTCCTTCTCTATATACCACAACATTCAACCGAATTTCCAATTGATTAAAAATTTTGATAGAAAAATCAAACTATAGAAGTGTCAATTCACTCATAATATTTTTTAATCTCTATTAAACTTAAGCCACATTAAAAAAAGAAAAAAACTTGTGACACATTTTGAAACATAAACATACATTAAACCATAAATATGCACGTAATCATAAACATGTACATTAAGCATATGAAAATAAATATTTTTTGTGCTCATTCCATATGTGTAATTTTTTTTTAATGGGCATAATGCACCAACAAATTTAAACTTTTGTCTAGTTGCATCAATACTCGGTTAAACTAAATTTGTAGTTAATTTAGTACTTGAACAATTAAGAACTAGAAATTAGCTCCTCCTATTAACATTCTATCTAAATTTCTGTATCTTAGTTATCAAATGAAAATCAAATAACTATTACAAAAGGAGGGAAGAACAAATGAAAATAAAAAATACCTTAGTGGGTTGTTAATGGGTTATGATACTGGTGAGTTTTTTGTGTGAATGTTTTTTTTGTTTTTTTGCACTTTTTCCCATGCAGCGCTCAACAGATTACGAATTCCTAATTGGTTTTGACACTATTAATATTTTTTAAGTGCTTCTTGTGCACCTCTCTCTATGTAGCTTTCAGTGGGTTACGTATTATCTTGGGACTTGAAAACAAATCAAAATTTGAGAATACTAAATAACCAAAAAGAAAAGAACATAACTTAAACTAGACATAAAAGCTCCTTAACCATTGCTAAGGGCACTGGTTAACAAAATCATACTAAATAACCAAAAAGAAAAGAACTCATAGACATAAAAGGCTCAATGTTAATGTTATTTATTATAAAGGGTAAAATCTGGCCCAAGGCATAATGAGATTGTTGACACTAATCAAAGCGAGTTGTATATGAGATGAAGAGGCTTCCGCTAGATAGAGAGCGACGTCATTGACACCAATTCAACCCAATAAGTAGCTAAAATCAACAATGGAATTGGAGTAACCGCTATCATCAAGGATCTTTTGAACATGAGTTGTTCCTATACTATATTTGAATCTCTTCTTCCCATTGAATTAGTCATCCATCCTTCAATGGCGTCGTCCATGATGGGAGCCATAAGGGATAACCATAGCAACACTACTTTATTCAAATGTTCTTCGAAATAGGGTGAACCCTAAGTGATTGCACCCACATTTAATTTAATGTAAGTATTATCGTATTAATCATTTTATTTTATTTTTTACAGTAAGTAGATGAAGAGGATTTAAATTAGTGGCGAAACAATGAAGTTTTCGTTACTGCCTCTTTCTCTTTGCACCACACTTCCACGAGAGAAACGACCCTTTAAACAATACAGTGCTTAGGAATGAAGGCTTAAAATATCTTCACTTTTGGCAGATATTATTTGGATGAAGCCTTACTAAGGCATGACTATGTTCAAGATATAATTTCGGATAATCATTGCAAGCTAAAGAGTATCGTGGTTTGTGACTTCGAGAATAGAGGAAAAATGTTTATAGGTGAAGAAGAGATTGCGGCGTATGTGTAAGATTTTGATGACATTTCTGCTTGATCATCGCTTGTAAGGCAAGATGTGGAATGTGCCCCTTTTGGAATTGACAATGCATTGATACATAATGAATGGAGTGACACTTCATTTGATCTCTCCAAATTATCTGTTGTTGATTGAAGAAGAGGATGTCTTAAAGAATAAATATCACAAT
>OU015761.1:32801831-32830521 GCA_907173295.1 Fagus sylvatica | reverse complement strand
GTGAAAAGACCTCTTTCAACATCTTCTAATTCCCACAAACTACTACACAAAACCATCTCCCATTGTTCTCTACTTCTCTTGAAGCGCATTAGACTACCTAGAGTCTTTGCAGCAAGTGGCAAGCCTTGACACTTCTTTGCTATTTGCCTACCAAGGTCTTGTAATTGCTCATGTTGCTTAGGATTCTTATCAGAAAAGGCTATTTTGCTAAACATCAACTAACAATCTTTGTCGGACAACACCCCCAAATTGATCATGCATGCACTTTCCATTATATTTGCAACTATGTTTTTACGTGTTGTGACTAAAATTCTACTGCCTTGGGCACCATATTTTAGTACAAGTCTAGATGGCTCCCACAATGTGGAGTCTTCAATCCAAATATCATCTAAAACAAGTAAAAACTTCTTCCCCCCAATCAATTGACAAATTTTTTCCAATAGACTTTGCAAGTCATTAATGTTGGGGCCACCATCTAAGATTGCTTTGGCAACCCTACACTGGTCAAAAGGTTCAGAAACACAAACCCACATTCTTTTCTTAAAATGGGCCTTCACCTTAGGATCATTATAGACTAGTTGGGCAAGAGTCGTTTTTCCAACACCACCCATGCCCACCAAAGAGATGACATGGGGGCTTCTTTCTTCTTTAGTATCCTTGCCCAATAGGATGCTCACTAGATTACCTTTAACCTTATTACGACCACGAATTTCAGACACATCAACAAAGGAAGTAGTTTTTGGTCTCTCAACTTCTTCATTGCCCCTAGTTAATACAAACTTGTATATGTCTCCCTCTTTGTCAATCGCATCTAATTTTACATTCAGTTCCTTTATCTTATGAGCAATATCACGTGTGTAAAAGGATTAGAAACTGAAAAATTAAAGTTTCTGAGGGGCCATACCTTCCTCTTCTTAGTAATACTAGTTTCAGCTTTTTCTTCTTCTTGTTCTTTCTTAATATCTGCTTTGATCATAGCAGTGTTCCACTCATCCAACACATCATCCATCTCGTAGGATGTGTCTTTGAGCTTATCTAATCAGAGCTTCAAAGCTTCCTCCTTCAGTTGCCTTTTCTCTGCATCATTGATCACTGCCTGGATGGTGTGGAATTTGCTTTCAAGCTTTAGGATTTCTTCCTTAACACTTGCAGTCAACGTGAACTCTGAAGCAATGATTGAACCAAGCTGCTCCGTGATAGCAGAAACAAGAGCCAGAGCCATACTTGGAATTGGAAATTTGATGGATAACACAAGAGACTAAAGGAGTAGATGGTAATACTAGGGAATAGGTACTTAGGTTCACAAAATTACACACATTACGCAAGTTGGAAAACGACTTTCCCACCTTCAGTTTGATTTATTTATTTATTTTTTCCCCTCACCATATCTGAGGAACCAAAATCGAATTTATTAAAATTGAGTTACCAAAAGTGAATAAAGACCGTATTTTAGGGTCCAAAAATGCAATTTACTTCTATAAAAAAAAAATGTTGTATTGGACATTTGAACCCATTATGACGCTTTACTAGTAGATAACCATTAAACCATTTTAGGATGTTAATTACAAATTCCTCTGATTATTCCATTATTAATAGGAAATAGACTCAGACTTTTTGGCCTAAATCTGATGGATGTATGTAAATGATTGATAAAGATGGAATTCAAATATATCATCCTCATTTGAAAATGCCATGACCTCTTAGTCAAGCTTATAGAGATTCGCCTAGATCCATGTATAGGATGATACATAAAAGGATGCAAATGTAAAATCGAAGATTATTAGTTACTTGTAACTTGTAAGACAGAACATTTTTTCGATATGTTACTTGTTCCAACCATCTCGGATAATCCACAATTATTAGAACCTCAACGAATTGTTAAATCGTTACATCACATGTACTTTCGGTTCTATAATAATAATAATAATTTTAGTTCAATTGATTGACACTTTTTGATATTCTTCAAAAGGTTCAAATCACTCTTCCATCAACTATCAAATTATTAAAAAAAGGAAAAAAAGAAAAATATCTATTATTGAACCAAGCTACTCCACACGATGGTAGAAACTTCAAACTAGAGATTGAGCCATACTTTTTTTTTAATGAGAGATTGAGCCATACTTGGAAATGAAAATTTGATTGATTTAATGAGAGATTAAAAAAGTAAATGATAATTAATCAAATAGAAGTACCGCTCTTCTACTTTCCGCTTACCTTTAATAACGGATTGGTAAGGCTAAAGCAATACTGGGGATAAATTGTTTTTAACACTTTATTTTACTAATTTTTTTTTTTTTTTTAATAATAATTGGATATTCAGACCAACCTTTCGTAAGATATTGAATTGTCAATTTGTAAGTAGTGAAATATCATTTATAAATGGTCTCACAATGTACCATCTCAATCATGTATGAAAATGTTTGTCACTAGACTTATCATAGCAAAACCATGTGCTCATACGCACAAATTAATTAAAAACCACTATGTAGTGAAAGCTTATCCTTGTTATTACAAATCAACCGAGCCACTGCCATTTAGCAGCTAAGGATAAAAATAGCCCAAAAAAAAAAAAAAAATAGCAGCTAAAGACAACAATAAAAGCAAAAGCCACCTAACCAATGAGTTAAAAAGCAAAAGCACTAGAATGGTTTAGTCCAGTAAAAAATTTTAAAGATAGCCCCAAATATGGATGTTTAAGTCATTTAAGCGAGCGAACCTTCTACGAATCCACTACCTCGAAAGGCGCCAACTATGGTCAATCCAATGAAGTCCAAGTGGTACAAGTTCAGTTCACAGTACTGATTTCCTTAAAGAAAAAGGAGAGAGAGGGGTAAAGAAATCTATATTTAATATGTCTGACCATGTCAGTTCGGAGGGTTTAAACTTTTAAGTGAAGAAATAAAAGACAGACAATTTTGGCTCAAAATGAATATGGTCCGGTCCACAGCCAGGGTCGGCCTTGGGGTAAGCCCAGCACCTTCTTGTGCTAGGGCAACCCCCACCCCCGAGCAACCAATAAAAAAAAAAAAATTTATACTATACATAAAAAAAAAAAAAAAAAAAATTATACATATACATTAGAAAAAAAAATTGTATTCATAAAATAAAATTTTTATTAGAGGGCAAAAAAAATATTTAGAAGGCAAAAAAAAAATTCAAAGGGCAAAAATAAAAAAATAGTCATAAAACACCCAACAGACCAATATATCTAGCTATAAACCAACACATAACCAAAACTAAACCCAAAAATAAAATACAAATAAAACAACACAACACATATAACCGGCAAAACACATTACTAAACGTGCGAAAAAAAAAAAATCCCTAAATTCACAATCCAGGAAAATCCCAAATCATCTTGAAACCACCGATCCACCATGATCAGCCACTAGATCCTGTTATCAATGCAACGATCCCATTTATGCAACCTCAAGTTAGACTCTAACCATACATCATTCGCAACAGGGCAAGACCAAAGGGCATGACAAACAAAGTCAACAGCAAAAAAACAGCATGAACAACAATCATCCCTCCTCATGTGGCGACGCCACAACAAATCATGTGTCGGTAAAATACCAATACATGCCCGCCAAAGAAACACTTTAACTTTTGGGGACAGTGATAACGCCCACAGAAATTTCCAGAACTTTTTCTCTCTCCCCACAGAAGAACATTCACCCTCCACCTCGGCTGTTCTACATTGAAATTACAGAAAATAAGCACTGCAAATAGAAAAAAGACCCGTGGTGGTCGCATTCCAAAAAAGACGATCAGGCTTCCTTCGAGGAGGAAGAGGAATGGAACAGATAAGCTTAGCATCCCAGTCAGAAAAAAGAGAATGAATAACCTCTCTGTTCCACATATGAGATTCTTCAGAAATAAGAATGGATACCCTCTCGTTGGGATCCAAGCAATCCCTGGCCAAAGAGACTTGGAAAGAGCCCGAAAAAGGAACCCAAGGATTAGACTGAATACGAACTGATTGTCCATTCCCAATATGCCAACAAAGGCCTAACTTCAAAGTTTCCGTTGCCAATGCAATACTACGCCACGCATAAGAAGGTATGTACCCAATGTTAGCTTCCAGAAACTCCCCGTGTGGGAAGCATTTAGCCTTAAAGACACGGCTAATTAGAGAGTGTGGATTTTGTATCAACCTCCACCTTTGTTTGGCAAGCATCGCTAGATTAAAAATTTTCAAATCTCAGAATCCCATTCCATCTGAATCTTTAGAATGACAAAGCTTACTCCACCGTAACCAATGAGCCTTCTTTGCCTTATCATGATGCCTCCACCAGAAATCACTAAACATGGAGTTTAAGTCCTTACATAAACCATCAGGAATCTTAAAACAACTCATTGTATATGTAAGGATTGATTGGGCAACCGCCTTAATCAAAACTTCACGCCCACCCATTGAAAGAAATTTTTCTTTCCAGCCATACATTCTTCTCCATACTCTGCCTCTAATTTCACTGAAAGCCACCGTTTTGGATCTACCCACAAAAGAAGGTAACCCAAGATATCTTTCATGATTTTTTATCTCTGGAACTTGGAGCATATTTTGGATTTCTATCTTCAAACTCAAGGAGGTATTTCTAGTAAAAAAGATAAAGGTCTTTGCTCGATTAAGTTGTTGACCCGAAACCGCCTCATACTGATGGAAAATATGAACAAGGGCTTCACAATTGGCCCTGGTAGCTTGGTAGAATAATAATGAATCGTCAGCAAAGAACAAGTGGGTAAGTCTTGGGCCACCTCTACTACTTGCCACCCCCAGAATACTTCTCTCTTTCGCCGCCTTAGCAAGCAGAAAAGAAAGACCCTCGGCACATAATAGGAACAAATAGGGTGAAAGAGAGTCCCTTTGGCGAATACCCCAAGAACCAGTAAAAAACTCACATTGTTCACCATTCAGCATCATCGAATAAGACACCGAATTGACACACATCATAATCAATCTAATCCACCTGTCAGCAAAACCCATCTTCCTCATAATAGCTTCAAAAAAACACTACTCCACTCGATCATATGCTTTGCTCATATCCAGCTTAAGAGCTATATGACCCCTCTTGCCCTTTCTTTTCAAACTCATCGTGTGCATGACTTCAAATGCCACCAAAACATTATCAGTAACAAGACGCCTTGGAACAAAAGCACTTTGGGACTCTGAAATCACATGAGGTAGTACCTTTTTCAAACGATTAGACAAAATCTTTGATACAATCTTGTAGATAACATTGCACAAAGAGATTGTCCTAAAATCCGACATTTTCTCAGGATTTTTTATCTTAGGGACAAGAGTAATATGGGTATAATTAATCTTACGCAATAAGAAACCCGAATGTAAAATAGAAAGGATTGCTTGAGTTACCTCTAGACTTACAACCTCCCAATAAGTCTGATAGAAAATAGCAGACATGCAGGGGCGTAGCTAGGAATTATCATATGGGAGGGCTAATTATAACTTATAAGTATATTTTTTTGATAATATATAACTTATAAGTATATTGAATATAAATTTATCAACTTCCATATGTTTCATATTCTTAAACTTTAATAAATACATAAAAACTTGTCTAGTTCACTTTAGACACATTTTAATTAGCAATTTTCACATCACTAATTTAATGTAATTTTTTTAAAATTCTCGACTAGATGACTATACTAACTTGGTAGAGAGATATAATCTTTATCATGCAACAAAAGAAAAAAAAAATGATCAACAAAATTACAAAACATATTCATAAACTCATTAAAAATCCAAAAACTCATATCCATATGGCCAGATAATTCATATCAATATATCATGATGAAAAAAAAAAATCCATATTGCCATTGTCATATCAATATTTATATATATATATATAAAATAAGGCATAAATCTAAGCACACATATGGTAGAAATTTAGAAGAAACAAACCTGAAATGTTAAGTTAATTTGTGATACCCACTCTCCAGTCTTTTCATCCTCAAAATGGACAATAAGAAATCAACACAACCGTTTGAACTTTGAAGCCTAAAACCAAAATTTTTACAAATAACTAAATAAGAACAATGGTAAAAGAAAAAAAAATGATAATGATTGATGAGGAAAAAAAACTCACCACAATATCACTTTAAAAAACACCCAACCATGAGAGGTCCTCACCCTCACACCATTGCAAATTCTGAAATTCACACTAACTCAATAAACAGGGGCGGCACTTAGGAAGAGAAGAGAGATTTTGACGAGTTTATTTGTTGTGTTGACAAAATGAGAAGAGAAAGAAACATAGGGAAATGAAAAAGTAAGTTTGTATTTTGTACAATTTTGGGAAATGAGAAAGAAGAAGAGACTAGAGAGAAAGCTAATGGACAAAAATGCTACGGTTGACAGAATGAGAAGAGAAAGAAAAATAGGGAAAAGAAAAAGAAGTCAGAAAAGTAAGAGAAAGAAACATAGGGAAAAGAAAAAGTAAGTTTGTACTTTGTATAATTTTGGGAAATGAGAAAGAAGAAGAGACTAGAGAGAGTCAATGGGCAAAAATGCTACGGTTGACAAAATGAGAAGAGAAAGAAAGATAGGGAAAAGAAAAAGAAGTCAGAAAAGTAAGTTGTACTTTGTACAATCTTGGGAAATGAGAAAAAAGAAGAGACTAGAGAGAAAGCCAATTGGGCAAAAATGTTACGGAAAGAAATTAATGGATAAGGGGCAGCCGAAATAATTAATGGGTATGTAAGGGCCAGCCGAAATGTGCAGTGTGACAGTAAAAAAGTAACACTGTAATAGTTTAAAATTTGCAATTCTCGAAAAGGAAACAAAAGAAAAAGTTAAATGTTGTTTTAAAGACTGTTCTTTTTATGCTATTTGGGAAGAAACATTATTGTCATTGGTTAAAATCATTGAGTAAAAATTAGAAGGGACAAAACTCAAAAGGGGGGGGCTAGTTATTTTTGGAGGGGCTAAACTTGAATTGCCATATACTCTGTTAAGAAAAATTAAAATTTTGGGGGGCAAGAAGCAACGTAGCTTTGCCCCTGCAGACATGCCATCAGGTCCAGGAGCTCTTGTAGGGTACATCTGCTTTAAAGCTTATGTTACTTCCTTCTCTGTAAAATCCTCGAGCAGAGCCGTATTCATCTCATCAGTTACCAACCCCTCCATACCTTCCAAACATGAGTTAACAGACTCCTCAGTCGGTCTAGTGGATGTAAAAATATTTTGGGAATAATTCATAGCTATCTCTGCCATTCTGCTCTTCTCCGTTTGCCAAACACCAGCATCATCCCGCAACCCACGAATAAGATTAGTCTGTCTACGTTGATTACAAAAAGCATGAAAATACTTTGTGTTCTTATCCCCTTTACTCATCCAAGACACCCTTGAACGCTGTCTCCAGTAAATTTCTTCTCGCTCCAAAAGGTTATTGAGGTCCTCTTGCACCTCCAATATCCTATTTGAACTACCAGAAGGCGTTGAAGCAATAAGATGTTGTAGTAGGCTCCGTTTAGCTTTAATAGAAGCAACTAGGGACCCAAATCGTTCCCTACTCCATGCAACCAGAGAAGCACGGCAACCTTAAGCTTTTCCATGACCTGAAACATCGAACTACCAAAAGCAACCTCCTCACCCCAATCTTGTTCAATCACCTCTTTACATTGATCGTCCTTAATCCACATTGCTTCAAAACGAAAAATCTTATTCTTTTTAGAGACACTCACTACCTCAGGAATAGATAGTAACAACGGACAGTGGTCAGAATTCTGCACAGGGAGATGAGACACCACAGAACCATCAAAAGCACTAATCCAGGTTGCCGAAGCCAGCATCCTATCCAATCTTGCAGTAACAAAATCTAAATCCTCCTTGTTATTCCACCCAGTATACATATTGCCTTGGTACACCAGATCATGAAGATCACAAAAAACCACCGCCTCACGAAAATCTTGCAGCTGCCACATAGGTTGAACTCGCCGCCCCATAACCTCTCCATGATCCAAAACTTCATTGAAATCTCCCATGCAAACCCATGGAGAGGAGCAGAGCATGCTTAAGTGTTTGAGCAATGCCCAGGATTCCTTTGTCGTGTGAGTTTCAGCGTTACCATAGAAACCTGTAACACGAAAATTTTTTCCACCCACTTTATCCGTAACAGACACATCAATGTGATTCTTGGAAAAAGTATTAAGCTCCACATTCACTTTGTCATTCCATAACATAGCTAAGCCACCACCATTATATTGGGAAAGTGCCTCAAATTCCTATGTTGATTAGAAAAACTAATTGAGTTTCCTTAATGAAAAAGGAAAACTAATTAGGTGTTTTTTGGTTTCCTTGATGTGGAAGAAAAGGTGAGTCATTGATGTGAAAGGAAAGACTATTCCTTGGTGTGCAAGGAAAGTCTATTCCTTGTTAAAGAATTAATGTATTCCTTGCCCACTAAGGAATACAATTGAAGTCTTATAAATAGACAGGGTTGTAAAGAATTCAATGGCCTGGGAGCCCTAGGGAGCTCTCCCCTATAGAGAGAGAGTGCGGCTACAAGGAGGCTTGGTGTGCCCTAGGGGGTTCTCTCCTATAGAGGGAGAGGTGCGCCGCAACCCTAAAAAGAAAGAAGAAAGCTAGTGCCGCAATATTGAGAGAGCAATATTGAGAGAGCAAACTGCAATTGAGAATTGCGAAGAAGCAGTGAGTGCTTTAAATGTGTGCCGCAATTGAGAGAAACAATTATGAGGAAGCCAGTGCCGCAATATTGAGAGAGCAATATTGAGAGAGCAAACCGCAATTGAAAATTGCGAAAGGGATTTGGGGTTTTCCTTTAGAGAATTTGTTGAGTGTTAATTTCCTAGAGAGATTATTATTGTATTTGGTAAGTACCTCAAGTTAGGCATAAAATTTGAGAAGAACTATTGTAATTGCGTATTATAATAGTGGATTTATTCGGAGTTTGTCCCGTGGTTTTTTCCCTTCAAGAAGAAAGGGTTTTTCCACGTAAATCTTTGTGTTCTTGTGTGTGATTGTGCTTGTTATTTATTTTCGCATCCCACAGATTTTAGGAATAAAGTTTGTATTCCCAACAAGTGGTATCAGAGCTTTGGTTCGAGTGGGAGCGATGACCGGAGAAGACGGAAAGACGTCAGGAATTGAGAAGTTTGATGGCACAGACTTTGGGTATTGGAAGATGCAGATTGAAGATTATGTTTGGTATAAGTTTGCTACAGGCGCACACAAGTATGACTATGAAGAAAAAAAAAAAAATGTGATGATCTTAGTCAAAGAAGGTTTGCTTTGATTAAGGTGGAGATATTCCAGAAGGAATGAAGACTACTTGATAGAATTTGAGTCAAGGTGGAGATTGTTAGCCTCAAGGTTTCAATAATTATTAATTGGCTAATTAATCCAAGGACATTCATGTAGTTTTGATGATAACCATGATTTTAAGTTGTTCATTAATGATATTTTCATATGAACTAATGATTTATGTTTTAAAGCTTAATTTTGACTATTGATTTGATTGGACCAAGATGGCCAATTCAAATATCAAGCAAATGCAAAGTTGATAAATTGCAAATTCATTGAAGATCAAAGTCATCAAGACTCAAGACAAAGAAATCAAGCTCAAAGACAATGATCCGAGACATATGAGAAGTAAGAGTTAGGTTTTGTAAAGTTTATTAAGATTTGATCTTTAAGGCTCAACTTTAAAACCAACTTCAATTGAAAAATCTCTTAAAGTTTTCAAAGACAAACTTGATTGGTTGAAATTCAAATGTAAGACAACCATATCAATTGAAAAATCTTTTAAAGTTTTCAAAGACAAACTTGATTGGTTGAAATTCAAATGTAAGACAACCATATCAATTGAAAAATCTTTTAAAGTTTTCAAAGACAAACTTGATTGGTTGAAATTCAAATATAAGACAACCATATCAATTGAAAAATCTCTTAAAGTTTTCAAAGACAACTTGATTGGTTGAAATTCAAATATAAGACAACCATATCAATTGAAAAATCTCTTAAAGTCTTCAAAGACAAATTTGATTGGTTGAAATTCAAATATAAGACAACCATATCAATTGAAAAATCTCTTAAAGTCTTCAAAGACAAATTTGATTGGTTGAAATTCAAATATAAGACAACCATATCAATTGAAAAATCTCTTAAAGTTTTCAAAGACAACTTGATTGGTTGAAATTCAAATATAAGACAACCATATCAATTGAAAAATCTCTTAAAGTCTTCAAAGACAAATTTGATTGATTGAAATTCACATGCAAGACAATCATATCAATTATGGTTGAAAAATCTTAAGAAGAAAAGTTTTCAAAGAAAACAAATTGATTGATTGAAAATCAAGAAGAATGCAAGACAACATGATGGCTATAAATACTACCCTTTCTTCATTTCTAAACATCAAGCATACAAGAGAAATCAAAGATAGAAAAGATATCATCTTATACATCAATCCATCCTTCTCAAGCTTATATTTTCATATCATTCAAAATCCTTGATTGAAAATTTCTCTAAACACTTTTTGAGCCATATTGATCAAATCTTTGATATACTATTAGAGTGAGCATATTGTGTACAATTATTCTTTGAGAGAGCCTTATCTTGTACAACAAATACTTTGTTGAAACCTGTGAGTATTTTGTTAGGGTTTTGGTATAAATCCTAAGGAGTGAAAAGGATTTTTCACTCGGTGGTTACTCTTCACTGTGTAAGGAAGATTTGTAACGGTTTTATCTTCACCCGAAAGAAGATTGTCAAATAGTGGATTTGGGAATCCTCAAGAAGTGTTCTTGAGGCGGGGACGTAGGCACGGGAGCCGAACCTCGATAACAATCATCGTGTTTGATTTTCTCTCTCTCTATCTCTTACATATTTAATTGCTTATATATATACTTGTGCTTGATTTCATATCATATTTATATTGCAATTGAATTGTGATCAAACATTTGCTAAATCAACATTTTCTATTTGAAGATAGTTTTTAATTCCGCATTTAAATCGAAAAAGTTTGCCTCAACCTAAATCACCCCCCCTCTTAGGTTGATATTTGGGTAACAGAGATTATTGGGAAAGTGCCTCAAATTCCTATGTTGATTAGAAAAACTAATTGAGTTTCCTTAATGAAAAAGGAAAACTAATTAGGTGTTTTTTGGTTTCCTTGATGTGGAAGAAAAGGTGAGTCCTTGATGTGAAAGGAAAGACTATTCCTTGGTGTGCAAGGAAAGTCCATTCCTTGTTAAAGAATTAATGTATTCCTTGCCCACTAAGGAATACAATTGAAGTCTTATAAATAGACAGGGTTGTAAAGAATTCAATGGCTTGGGAGCCCTAGGGGGCTCTCCCCTATAGAGAGAGAGTGCGGCTACAAGGAGGCTTGGTGTGCCCTAGGGGGTTCTCTCCTATAGAGGGAGAGGTGCGCCGCAACCCTAAAAAGAAAGAAGAAAGCTAGTGCCGCAATATTGAGAGAGTAATATTGAGAGAGCAAACTGCAATTGAGAATTGCGAAGAAGCAGTGAGTGCTTTAAATGTGTGCCGCAATTGAGAGAAACAATTATGAGGAAGCCAGTGCCGCAATATTGAGAGAGCAATATTGAGAGAGCAAACCGCAATTGAAAATTGCGAAAGGGATTTGGGGTTTTCCTTTAGAGAATTTGTTGAGTGTTAATTCTTAGAGGGTATTATTGTATTTGGTAAGTACCTCAAGTTAGGCATAAAATTTGAGAAGAACTATTGTAATTGCGTATTATAATAGTGGATTTATTCAGAGTTTGTCCCGTGGTTTTTTCCCTTCAAGAAGAAAGGGTTTTTCCACGTAAATCTTTGTGTTCTTGTGTGTGATTGTGCTTGTTATTTATTTTCGCATCCCACAGATTTTAGGAATAAAGTTTGTATTCCCAACACATTACCCATATGGGGTACATAGAAAGCCCCCAAGAATTTTATTTTAACCTGTAACCATTCAACACCAACACTATCTAAAATTGTTTCAGACAGAAACAAAAAAAAGGGATCTTGCTCCTTAATAAGGAGGAGTAATTCAAGAACTGTACAAGGGTTCCCAAGCCCCCTACAGTTCCAATTGAGTAGCCTTATTGGTCTCGGCGGGGCTGCACCACAGCCTCCGCCGACAAAGAAAGATTGGATATGTGATTCCTATTAGACACCTTTTGTTTTTTCTTCTCTGGCGCCGCTTGTAACAGAGCACTAGAATATACCCCTCGCTTTGGTCCCTCTAACGTCAAAGAAGAACCCTTTCCCTTACAACGTGCAAGACGTTTCCAGGATTTTTTGAGTGGAGAAGTACCCTTGTCTTCAGATAACCCTTGATGACTCACTAGAGGAGTTGAATGCGGCCCCACCTCTACCACCCCAGAAGAAACAGACGTGTCATGCAACTCACCCATCTCATGCATAACTTTCGTCCTATGAAACATATCCTTCAAAACAGCACCTCCTTGGGTCGCACCCAATCCACCTGACCCCAAATTTTGCGTAACCACTCCACCAACCTTATCCTTATCCCTTAACGCCACCTTAATAGCACTCCCATCCTTATCATCCAAATTATTCACTGGCAAAAGTGGTATACCCGAATCCTCTGGAAGCTTCAAATCTACTTTCACACATTCTCCAATATCTTCATGTTGTTGAGGATATTTCGGAACTGACCCCACACTATCCCGCGCATTCGTCAAATTTGAAAGTGGAGTAGAAGAATCAGAGCCACCACCCGCGAATCTTGCATGAAGATTCACCGTTGGAGACTTTCCAGCCGGTATAGCCGTTTGAGTTGGCAATCCTGAAGATGAACCACCCCCCTATCTCCGTCAATCTTACACCGCCGCTGAAAAGAATCAACCGCACGAAGCCACAGACCATACTGATCTGGTAGTCCGCCCCCTAGCGAGCTTGCCCTGAGTCGTGCTACACAAACCTTTTTTGAATGTCCAAGAACACCACAATGAAAACAAAACCATGGCAGCTGCTCATAATGAAACAATACCCACATCTGGCCAAGAGAATGGAACGTGATCAACCGGCCCCATGGAAGGGGTTTTGTAATGTCCAAACAAAGGCGAACTCGCAACGATGGCCCCCAACCAATCCCATTTTCTATTGGTTTTTTTTGGAGAGCGGAACAGCCACCTCCAAAACGGTTCGAATCGCATTCCCCACCCTCTCACCGGTTTCTTTTGTCATATAGTACAATGGAACGCCATGGAGTTGCACCCCAAAACAGCTATGGGTGAAACGAATTTGGTGAATTGGGCATGAACCATCAAAAGCATTTAAAGCCAACAAATAGTTATCAAATAGCCAAGGCGAGCCCTGAAACACTCTCTCCCGCTCAAACTCATCGCTGAATTGAAAAAGAAAGAGGTTATCACCCATAGTTTGAATCGTAATCCCCCGAGCAAACCCCCATAACCGTAGCATGGTAGTTTTGAGAGCTGCCCTATTGAAATACTTTTCTAGGAAATGAATTTCATAAAAAAGGTCCCCTATGCCCAATCGATGGGTAGCCTCATGTATATCATGACAAGCACTAGACCAGACATTTTTCATGCGGTAGGACACATTGATAGGCAGTTGAACAAATATTATGATATCTCCACGGCACCAAGGGAATGAAACTATGTTTCACGATAAGTGATATGGAAATAATAAGATCTATCGATGCAGATTTTGCGGAAGACGTAGATGATCGGAAGTCTACGAGTAGCCATGTATTCCTATTTGGTGGAACAATTGTTTCTTGGTTAAATAATAAACACGGTTGTGTTGCTAGAATATATACAATGGAGGTAGAATATATATATTATGTAGCACAACGATAAGTAACGTGGTCTAATTAAACGATTTGTCGACAATTTGAAATTGGGTATACCAAATAGACCCATGGATGTGTTTTGCAAGAATAAGTCCATTGTCTCATTAATAAAAAGTGAAATAAATGTTTCCAAGGGAAAACACATCAATGTGAATTGTCACTATATTCAAGATATAGTAGAGAGAGGGGAAATATGAGTCCAATTAATTTATTCCCTCTGTTGAGATGGTGGCCAATCTTTTGACTAAAGGGTTGACTCTAGATGAATTCAGAGTGTATGTAGTAAGAATGAGACTTGTAGATTTTAAAGCCTAGGTGATACTACATAGATATTAATTCCATATGACGGAAGGATCTGGGGACACCTAGATGAACATAGCTATGCAGCTTTTGCGAAGAGGACATAATCAGTTAGGTTGATGGTAGGATAGCACTAATGAGAGACGTAGGTCACATTTGATGGATGGATGTAAAACCCAATGAATATCCACTAATATCGCTCAATGATAAGTGGTACTTTGCAATACAGTAAAAAGGGGTTGTCGATCCTCTTCAGGAAGTTTTTGTTTTCAAGGAACAATGTAAATAAATGTTTATGGGAGTAAAATAGAATGATTTAGAGAAATTTAATGAGTAAAAGGGCATTAGTGTTTTGGGGTATTTCTTTATACTAATATGACTTCATTGTGATCCCCGTAAAAAACTTGTTCTAAATAACAACATACATTCAATTGTTTTACTTTAAAACCTTTTTGACTTTGTTGAACTAAGAAAACTTAGGAACACTTAATAACCGGAGAAGATAAAATGGCAAGAGTAATGTTTAAAAAAACCTTTCAATTGTAAAACATGATTCCTAATTGAAACCTATGAATGATTCCCCTTAATAATAATAAGAAAAACATGATTGATCTTATAAAAAGTCTGGAATAAAACATACATCTATAGAAATCAATAATAAACAATCAAATGTATTTAGACATTAAAAACCAAAAGGGATTCACAAAGAATTCATACCATTACAAAGGAAACATAACCCCTAACCCTAGCAAGAAGTTAGGCGGCCGTGGAAATAAAAACCCTTTTAAAAGTGTCTTGAATTCCAATCTCCTTGTGATTCGACAACCCTCTAGATAGTATTGTAGTGAAGAGGGTTGTCAATGGTTACAATAGTAACATTGTTTAGCACCAGGCAAATTGAACAAAACAAACAGCCAAGAAAACAAAAGGAAACAGAACAAAAACAACACAAAGACAAAATATATATATATATGTAAAGCAAGATGAAAGATATTATAATCATTTAAAGTTTTCTTCCATGTCAACCTAAATAAACTATTGACTACAAATCATATCAAACAAATATAGAAGATCACTGTCTTCACCAATTATCATATGAGTATATGACCAGCCTGCATGATGGAAAGCATAAAACCTTCCGCAAATGTAATCCAGCTTTTGTTTCGAACCAAAATCACACTGACTCAATCACAAGCCTGAACATTTTGACTCATTTCTAACTCATTCTCATGTTTCAGACGCATATTGCGTAAGCCAAACGTAAATTTAGCCAACAAGCAGCAGAATATCAAGATCTACAATACCACACCACAAATCTAAGTTTGATCTGCCATGCAGCCTGATTACTATGAAAGAAATTGTTCTTTGTCTTTTATTGGTAAGTAAAAAAATAAATAAATAACATATAAGTTAGTCTCTTTCAAACCCTTTCAGATCTAGTAAAAACAAACCCGTCTCAGTATCCCAATTAAACCACCATATCTATGCTAGAACTCAAATAAACTAAAACCATTACTGAACCAAACCTGATATAGTAGTTTTCAGATTGGCATCATAATTTAATTTCCTGAGAATAAAACAACAAAACCCAATTCACATTAAACCAAAATTTCCTTTCTTTCCCAGGTTTTCTCAGCAACCAAATACTTTTGCTATGTGAAACATATGGATTGCTTGTCACCACTTTTTTTTTTTTGATAAGTGATTGCTTGTCACCACCGAAATGGGAAAATCCTCTGAATCAGGAGTTCACCATTGACAGTGCAGCCAAAGGACTCTACAAAAACTAACAGCAACCCAAAAACAAAATCAAAGCAAAAATCACAATCACAATCACAATCCAAACAACAACCAAGACCCACAACAATTTCACAAATGCAAGAACAAACCCACCAACTGCAAAAAATCAACTTTCGGAAGCCCAAACCCAAACCCGAAATTTCTAAAGTTAAAAGTGAGATGAGAGAGAAATTTCTTTACCTGATTTCCAGTGGTCACCGGAGTAACGAGGGGTGTCGTAACCACAGGAGCGAGCAAGCGAGTGAGAGAAAGAGAGGGAGTTGCAACAGAGAGAGAGGGAGGTTGAAGGAGCTACATAGAGCAGAGGGAGTTGAGCCCGAGAGAGTAAGAGAGAGAAAGAGTTTTCAGGTTTTGAAAGTTTTGAGGCGGGGAGATATTTTTCTTCATTTTAAGTGGAACTCATCTTTAGAAGAGACAAGTTTCAGCTGGAACTTGTTTCTTCTAAAGATGAGTTCCAATTTTGAATGCCTCATACCACGTTTGCACGTTCACGCTGGGTGGCAAAAATTTAAGTTGGAACTTGTCTCTTCTAGAGACGAGTTCACAAAAAAGGCTATTCCCCTCAATTGTTTTAAAACAGTGTTATCTTGCAAAATAGTATTAAAAATAATATTATTAAGCAAAAAAAATCAATGGTTTGCTCCTCTCTATGGGTAAGATCAAATACAAGAAGAAGAAAAAAAAGAAAAAAAAAAAAAAAAAAAAGCAAAAAAGAAGAAGATCATATTTAATTACCGGCAAACAGGGAGGATAATCCACTAGGGAATACTACAGATGACTGCATGGAAATCTTGAGACATAAAATTCCACCTTGTTCTTCCAAGTCTCTGTAATGTTCTGTCCGGCTTGACCTAGCCTTTGCGTATTGATAAATATTTATACTGAGTTACAATGAGGTGCCGTGAGGAAAAGTATAGCAGCAGAGCAAGAAAAGAAACAAATGATACCTATGCTTTTTTTTTTTTTGAGGAAAAAATGATACCTATGCTAATTACACGTGATTCACTTGAATAACATATTGCTTAATTATAGGACATATGCTAAGATGCCGAGATCTGAGGAGATTTGATAATATCTTCCAATCGTCTCCATCTGCATTAATTTGAAGGTTTTTTGTCAAAGGCCTTTGCTTTTGTAAATAAGTTTTTTTTGACATTTGGAAGATTTTTTTTTTTCCTCCTAACAATCACTGTCACATAAACATATGAATCGTCTTGGATCCAACATTTTATGTTCTTCATACTTACCTTTAAATTCATACAGATTTTTTTTCTTCTTCACATTTTCAGTAATACTTCACCCAATTCTTTTGGGCATGCAAATACTAAGGAATAGAAACATATTAAAACCAAGTCTTAAGTCATATTTTTTTTAATCTATTTATTTATTGATAGAAAATGCTCTTTAGTATCTCAAAAGATTTTATGTCATATAATGAAGATTTTTTATAGTAAATAAATATTATGAATATACTGATCTCACACTTATATATTATACTTTTATAAATATATTTTCCCGTGAATGGCACGGGTTTACGACTAGTCAATAAAATATGTTGAATGGCAAGCAAGCATTTATTCATTTTCCAACTGCAAAAAATCCATCATTGCGGGAGATTCTTCATGTGGAAGGCTTTTTTTAAGGCTAGATTTTGTTATTGCCTCTTTCTCTTTGCACCGCACTTCGAGAAGAGAAATGACCCTTTAAACAATACAATGCTTAATGATAACGATTTCAAATATCTTTCGACTTTTGGCAAATATTATTTGGATGATCACTCCATGCTTAAGAGTATTGTGGTTTGTGACTCGGAGAATCAAGGAAAGGTGCGCATGGGAGAAGAAGACTTTTACATTGCAAAGTGTAGGAGTTCGCCGACATTTCAGCTTGGTCATCGCTTGAATGGCAAGATGTGGAATGTGCATGTTTTGGAATTGGAATTTCCAGTGCACAGATACACAATGATTGGAGCGATACTTCATTTGATCTCTCCAACCTACTTGTCGTTGATTGAAAAAGAGGACGTCTTGAAGAATAAATATCACTAAATTAATCATTATCATTTATATGTAGAATAATTTTTATTTTTATTTATTTTTATTTTATGTTTTTATTTTGAATTTAAAAAAATAAAAAGAAGAAAATTACATGATATGGTGCCCAAGATGGCATCGCTAATGCTTGCAGAAAAGGTCATAATAGCCTATAATAAATACTTTTCAAAAAGATTTAAGGTAAGTTGTTCAACAGTAATAGCAAGCGACACACAAAATCAAACACAAATATCAATTGACACAAGATATTGAATCACACAAAAATGAAATTTCGTAAATCGAAATTAAGTTAGAAAATTGAGTTCTAATATGAACATAGAAAGGTAGAATTTTAAATTTCTCTCTCTATAGACCACGAAATTGAATTGAAATTCCAATTAATTAAAATTTTTGCTGGACAAATAAAACTGAACAATTTTAGTTGACACTTAATATTTTTTAATCTCTTTTAGACTTCAGACACATTTTCAAAAAAAGAAAAAAAGAAAAATTAAGTCTCATTGTTAAACCTAAACATGCGCTTAACAATAAACATATATCTTAAACATATAAAAATAATAAATATTTTTCATGCCCATTCCATATGCCGTTTTTTTTATTTATTTATTTATATATATATATATATATATATATTGCACCAACACTTTCAAACTTTTGTCCAGTTGCATCAACACCCTCAACCCAAAGCGGTTTGTACATGAGGTGAAGAGGCATCCGCTAGAGAGAGAGGCGGTGTCATTGACACCACTATAGCTATTTCGATTTGAGTCTGTACAAATAAACTAATATATAGTTGCAAGGACCCGAGATAGCCAGTAAGTTGTAAGAAATACTACAAATGCAACACATAATAAGAAAGAAAACTAATATTAATGCAACACAGTTGGACCGCTAACGTCTTTCTTCAATTCTACAAAAAAATATACGAAGTGTGACAAGATTTTATATGGATAGTGCACGGATACACCATGAAGGAAGACACATTTCATTTCATTCCCTTTATCTCTCATTAACCACTATTAATTAAACGAAAAGACATCTTAAACAATAATATATCACAAAATTAGCATCATTATCATTTATTTGTAGAATAATTTAAAGAATTTTTATTTTGAATTTGAAAAAGAAGAAAAAAAAAAAAGAAATTACTTGATTTGGCCTATCACAAATAGTTTGCAAAAACCCATTTTAAGGTAAGTTGATAGTAAATCACAAGTGGCACTCCAAATCAAATACAAATATCAATTGACACGATATTTTGAATCACACGAAACAATTAATTTTGTACAATGAATTTGAGCTTGAAAATCAGGTCCTAATATGAACAAGAAAAGCAAGAATTTTCAATTTTCCTTCTCTATATACCACAACATTCAACCGAATTTCCAATTGATTAAAAATTTTGATAGAAAAATCAAACTATAGAAGTGTCAATTCACTCATAATATTTTTTAATCTCTATTAAACTTAAGCCACATTAAAAAAAGAAAAAAACTTGTGACACATTTTGAAACATAAACATACATTAAACCATAAATATGCACGTAATCATAAACATGTACATTAAGCATATGAAAATAAATATTTTTTGTGCTCATTCCATATGTGTAATTTTTTTTTAATGGGCATAATGCACCAACAAATTTAAACTTTTGTCTAGTTGCATCAATACTCGGTTAAACTAAATTTGTAGTTAATTTAGTACTTGAACAATTAAGAACTAGAAATTAGCTCCTCCTATTAACATTCTATCTAAATTTCTGTATCTTAGTTATCAAATGAAAATCAAATAACTATTACAAAAGGAGGGAAGAACAAATGAAAATAAAAAATACCTTAGTGGGTTGTTAATGGGTTATGATACTGGTGAGTTTTTTGTGTGAATGTTTTTTTTGTTTTTTTGCACTTTTTCCCATGCAGCGCTCAACAGATTACGAATTCCTAATTGGTTTTGACACTATTAATATTTTTTAAGTGCTTCTTGTGCACCTCTCTCTATGTAGCTTTCAGTGGGTTACGTATTATCTTGGGACTTGAAAACAAATCAAAATTTGAGAATACTAAATAACCAAAAAGAAAAGAACATAACTTAAACTAGACATAAAAGGCTCAATCAGCTCATTGAATGTTAAATTTATTATAAAGGGTAAAATCTGGCCCAAGGCATAATGAGATTGTTGACACTAATCAAAGCGAGTTGTATATGAGATGAAGAGGCTTCCGCTAGATAGAGAGCGACGTCATTGACACCAATTCAACCCAATAAGTAGCTAAAATCAACAATGGAATTGGAGTAACCGCTATCATCAAGGATCTTTTGAACATGAGTTGTTCCTATACTATATTTGAATCTCTTCTTCCCATTGAATTAGTCATCCATCCTTCAATGGCGTCGTCCATGATGGGAGCCATAAGGGATAACCATAGCAACACTACTTTATTCAAATGTTCTTCGAAATAGGGTGAACCCTAAGTGATTGCACCCACATTTAATTTAATGTAAGTATTATCGTATTAATCATTTTATTTTATTTTTTACAGTAAGTAGATGAAGAGGATTTAAATTAGTGGCGAAACAATGAAGTTTTCGTTACTGCCTCTTTCTCTTTGCACCACACTTCCACGAGAGAAACGACCCTTTAAACAATACAGTGCTTAGGAATGAAGGCTTAAAATATCTTCACTTTTGGCAGATATTATTTGGATGAAGCCTTACTAAGGCATGACTATGTTCAAGATATAATTTCGGATAATCATTGCAAGCTAAAGAGTATCGTGGTTTGTGACTTCGAGAATAGAGGAAAAATGTTTATAGGTGAAGAAGAGATTGCGGCGTATGTGTAAGATTTTGATGACATTTCTGCTTGATCATCGCTTGTAAGGCAAGATGTGGAATGTGCCCCTTTTGGAATTGACAATGCATTGATACATAATGAATGGAGTGACACTTCATTTGATCTCTCCAAATTATCTGTTGTTGATTGAAGAAGAGGATGTCTTAAAGAATAAATATCACAATGTAAATCATATATCATATGACTGGGTTTGAGATACTTACTCGTTGCGGAAGACCCGGATCTATTTGGTTGGCTTGTTACACTGCTTTTCCTTTTGATCTTATGAATCCCTCTATACTCTCGTGTTCATCCTTGTTCTCGTGGGTTGAGCTTGACTACTAGAGTTGCCCTTTCTTCCACGAACTAAATTCTAAGAGATTGTTGAGAGTCTCACACTAGTGAATTAGAGAGTTTTCTCTCTGTATAATATAAATTGTTATTTCTCTCTTTTTGGTCTTCTCTACGTATAATAATTATATTCACAGAGAATATAATATATTAGATAAGAGTACATCCCTTCTTTTAAGGGATTTGATAACCACTATCTCATGATTTGATCCAATTCAAATCATGGATAGTTATCCTTATCACATGATCAAATGGTCATGAGCTCGGGTCTATCCTAACCCATGAAATTATAACAACTCCCACTCACCCACACAGGATGAGGCGTCCACCCACATTAGGTGAAGCAATCTCTCAATCTTTACAATAATCTCCTCATATTAGAAAATAGTTCGTGCGACCTCACGAGAAGAACGTACAGTCTCAAGAGAAACAATTATCAAATCATCTCTTGACCAATAAATGTGCATTATTCGAGAGCATCTCGATTATACCCTAGACAGTTTGATTATACCAGATTAAGCACTCTTCATCCCTCATGGTAAGCAGTGCTTTACCCCAAATATGTGATGTACTCATGTCCTATATTGCAAACACATTACAATATAGACGCTGGCCAACAATGAGTTACATAACATGGTATATTATCAAACAGTCTTCCCTAAGTTCTCATGTCAATTAAATTGGGCTCAACCACTTTCCCAGACATGCCTCGTCAGACCGAATCACTCATGGTCCTTGGTTTGCATGCTAAAGGAGCGACATTACGTTTCCTCTTCATGACATAGTCTTAGGTCGACAAAGGGTAAAGGAAGGATCATTGATCCATGTGGCTCATACAGTGACAAAGCAGGGATCATTCATCACTCCCATTGTCGATCGGCATAAAGCACATACAGTATGAATTGTATGCTATGGCGTTATCTCATAAAAATGAGCATGTCACTATGAATGGGCAGAAACGCCATACGAATCTAAGTCTAGTCGCTATGCAAGCGCCTAACCTGAGTTTTTAGCCCAGTCACTCTCCAAGTGTCTGCCTAAAAAAAACTCACATTCGGCTATAATTCAGGCTATATAGAGTCTTGGCATCACTCTATGTTCGACCTATCAGGAGGTCTCATCTTAGCTCCATGCACCAAAGATATAAATGTCTTAATTCGCTATCTTAGCGCTAAATGACATAAATGTCTCATCTTGCTCGCTATCTAAGCGCCAAGGTGAATCACCTGTGTGAGAGGGTCGATTCTTGCCTGGTGACATATTTCAAAGATGTGCTATCAACAATATTTCACATAAGAATAAAGCTGATAAAATGAATACTCATATCATAAAACAATAACAATAATGTCGATACAAAAACAAAGTATCTAAGCATATCATATCCTATGGAGTCTCATACTCTTAGTATGAGAGAAGAACAAATCTCTAGCAATAGGCTTGGTCAAAGGATCAGCCACCATGCTACTAGTAGATATATGTTGTAAGATCACTTCCCCTTGTGAAACCATATCTCGAATGTAGTGGTACCGAAGCTCAATGTGTTTGGCCTTCCCATGGTACTTAAGGTCTTTTGCATACGCTAGGGCTGATGTACTATCAGAATATAGTAATACAACATCCTCTGCATGAGCTGTAACACCTAAACGTTGCAAAAATCTCCTTAGCCAAACAGCTTCTTGGACAGCTGCTGAACAAGCCACATATTCTGACTCCATGGTAGAGAGTGCAATGCATGACTGTTTCTTACTACACCAAGAAACAGCTCCACCTCCTAGTATGAATGCATAACCTGAGGTGGACTTGCGCTCATCCTTGTCACTGGCCCAATCAGCATCGCTGTAACCTATCAATCTCAGGTTCCCGCCATGATAACATAGAGCATGATCAATGGTTCCACGAAGGTACTGTAGAATCCTCTTGACCGCTCTCCAATGAGTAAGTCCAGGATTGCTCTGATAGCGACTAACCATGGCAACTGCAAAACATATATCTGGACGTGTACACAACATCGCATACATCAGACTCCCAATTGTAGATGCATATGGCACTTTGGACATTTGATTCTTTTCCTTATCATTCTTAGGACACTAGTCTAGACTAAGAGTGCATCCTTTTTCCATTGGAGTGTCAATGGGTTTGAAGTTATGCATATGAAAACGTTCAAGAATCTTCTTGATGTAAGTCCCTTGGGATAAACTAAGAAGTTTCTTTGAACGGTCTCTAGTAATCTTAACTCCCAGCACAAAATTTGCTTCACCCATGTCCTTCATCTCAAAAGTAGAGGACAACCACTTCTTAGTGGTGACAATAGAATCCATATCATTTTCAGCTAGCAAGATGTCATTAACATATAATGACAAGATTCGAATGCTTCTCTTGGATCGTTTAAGATACACGCAATGGTCTTCTTCAATCATCTCAAAACCAAAAGAGGTAATGGAATCATGAAATCTCAAATACCATTGCCTAGATGACTATTTGAGACTATAGATGGAACATTTGAGACGAGACACTTTGCGCTCATGTCCCTGGACTTCAAAACCCGCTGGTTGAGCCATATAGATCTCTTCATCTAGTTCTCCATTGAGAAATGCAGTCTTAACATCCATTTGGAAAAGTTCTAAATCCTGTTTTGCTACAATGGATAGGATCAGGCGTATAGAGGCAAATCTCACCACTGGGGAGAATGTATCATCATAGTTAATACCCTCTTGTTGAGTATAGCCTTTCGCCACGAGGCGCGCCTTGTACCTGTCAATTGAACCATCTGCCTTGCGTTTGACCTTTAGAACCCATTTGTTTCCAATGGTCTTGCGCCCAGGCGGAAGATCAACTAACTCCCAGACATTATTCTTGTCCATGGAACTCATCTCTTCCTGCATAGCAGTCATCCACTCATCCCTATCTGGTGAATGGAGCGCTTCACTGAAAGAAGCAGGCTCATCCACATCTTTAGCATCGCATAGGAGAACATTCCCCTCAATCTCAAAATGACGACGAGGAATGTGGCCTCTGCTGCTAACTCGGCGGGCTTGAGAATCTTGATCTAGTGTAATACTCCCACTAGGTTGAAGATCACTCCCACTATCTTCAGCGATTACAGGACGAGGAACTAATCCCCCACCCTCGCTTGAAGATGGTAAGGTGCCTTCATCTTCCTCTAACTCATAGAGGTCAAGATCTCTGTTAGCATCGCCAATGCTAGGAAATCAGTCTCGATGAAATCGATATCGCGCGACTCTATTTCAGTCATTCCTCCATTGGGATGTTCACCATACATGACATATCCTTTCGAGCTATCAGAATATCTTATGAAGATATGCTTCCTAGCTCTAGGGCCCAATTTTCCATACTTATGGGCAGTGCTGTGTACAAAACCAGCAGATCCCCAAGGGCGTAAATGCTCCAAATTGGGCTTTTCGCCTTTCCAAAGTTCGTATGGGGTGGAAGAAACTGACTGAGAAGGCACACGGTTAAGTATGTAGGCAGCAGTCAAAAGTGCATCCCCCCAAAAAGATATTGGGAGGTTAGCTTGCGCCATCATAGATCTAACCATGTCTAACAGTGTTCTATTCCTTCTCTCCGCTACACCATTTTGTTGCGGAGTGTTTGAAATAGTAAGTTTTCTGCGTATCCCCTTTTTCTTCACATAGATCCTTAAATTGATCAGACAAGTATTCGCGCCCACGGTCAGTTCGAAGAGCTTTTAGGCTCTTTTCATGTTGATTCTCAACCTCTGCTACAAAGCGTTTGAAACAATCCAAAGCTTCATAGCGGTGAGCGATCAACTGAACGTAACCATATCGCGTGTAGTCATCAATAAATGTGAGAAAATATGAGGCGCCATGACGTGCCTTTACATTCATAGGTCCGCAAATATCTGAGTGGATTAACTCAAGCGGTTGAGTAGCTCTCACAGCCTTACCAAAAGGCTTTCTACATGCCTTGCCTGCCAAACAAGGCTCACATATAGGTAGGTCGACCTTAGCGAGTGGGCCTAAAAGACCTTCTCTAGCTAACCTGGTCATCCTATCTTTCCCTATGTGCCCCAGTCGGGCATGCCATGTAGATGAACTGATAGTCATATTACAATCAATTACAAAAGTAGATGAGGTAGAAGATTCAAATAAGTCAATTTTAAATAAACTTTCACAAATTGACCCATGTCCAAAAATGACATCATCCAACAAAATATCCAGACCATTCCAACTTAAATGAAAATCATATCCTAACTGCAACAATGTAAAAACAGATAAAAGATTATAAAGGACTCCAGGCACATAAAGGACGTCATGGAGAAGTAGTGTGCGCCCTGTGCGCAAGTGAAGTTGGTACGAACCCACTCCTAATGCTTCTTCATAACTTCCATTTCCCATGTACACAACATGGGTCCCAGCTGGAATTTTTCTATAATCTACGAACCCTGCTCGATCTCGAGCTACATGTCTTGTTGCTCCTGTATCTATAATCCAATCAGAAATAGATTTAGCAACAAATACATGTGAGCATACAAAAATGCTACTTGGATAGCATACATAAATGCTACTAAGATCGAGTGAAAGGGATACCTTTTTCGGCTCAGTGCAATCACGAGCGAAGTGTCCCAGTTTGTTGCAGTTGTAGCACTTCATTTTGGATATATTTTTCTTTGCACTGCGTTTGCCCCGCTTGTGCTGATTTGCACCCTTGTTGACTTTGGGAGCATTAGTGCTAGGCCCACCCTGCCTTGCTGCCTTGCCCTTGTCTTTGCGCTTAAACCCATTTGGTTTGCGCTGCCCACCATGGGCGATAAGGGCTGCAGATTTGGTCGCCTCTTGGCGCTCCGCTTCCAATTCCACATGACGAGATATATCAGCAAAGTTTTTGATATTCTCATTATGGGTCATGATTTGTTTCATGCTAATCCATGAATCAGGAAGGGATCGTATTACAGCTTGCACTTGTTGCTCATCAGTAAGGACATTTCCAGCAGCCTTTAAGTCACGAATCATTCCAGACATCATTCTAAGATGTTCAGTCATCGTATGCTTTGGATCCTTACGGTACACCTCAAACTTGAGGACTAGGCTCCTTAGCCTAGTGGTAGATGTACCACCGAAGTCAAACTTGAGTTGGTCCCACATGTCCTTGGCATTTTGGAAAGTCTCATACTCTCCAATCAGATCATCGTGCATGCTGCTTAGCATAGTAAAGCGCGTGCTTCGATCTTTTTTAAACCAAGACTGGTAGGCTTCCAAATCACGTCTGTGTTGGGCCGTATTCCCATCTTCAGGTCTGGTCATTTTACTGGACAAAGTTTCCAGGAGCTCTTGCTCATTAAGAAGATACTGAATCTTCCTATGCCAGATGTCATAATTGTTGCCAGTTAATTTGTCGCCCCTAGTTAGATCAGCTACTACATTTTTGGCTGCCATTATATCTACATTCAATTCACAAAAGGGTCGACTTATTAGTTATTTTGCACATCTTTATCTTATTTAATCGAAAATCCAATTAATAAATATTATCTTTCTACACATTTGAGATCGAAACTCTGCTAGGCTCGGAATCATCTCCCAAAATATGTGGAATGAGAATATATTTATTAATTAATTTTCGAGTAAATTTATATATTAGGGGTATAGGACCTCGCCTAATATTTGCCATTTTATTATATTAACAAATAATATAATCATGCATAACATTGTATATTAACAGATAATATATAGTCATGCATCATTGGTTTGCGCCATACACCATTCATTGCGCAAGAATCCCATGTGGATTCTTAAATTGACAAATTAGCTTATGTTAAGAATATTCCACGTATAATGTTGGCGTGAAACACATCCCCTTACAAGTTTTTCCCTTAAAATAATACAACCTTATAATTTAAATTACATTGCCAAAAATTAATCCCTACTACAAAAGGATCTAATTTACATTAAATTAAATGGGAAAATGGGGATGTCACGTTTCACATTATACCTCATGGAATATTCTTAAGCCATACACGCATACAAGAACATAAGCTTAAATAAATTGTCAATTTTGCCCATCCATTAATCCTAGAACTAATATGCTTGCACATCAACAAAAATATTGGTCTTTTAATGGATGGGACGGTCCAAAAAAAAATTCTTTAGGGCAGCAAGCAAAAGACAACACATATCATGCTTTCAATCAATACAAAAAGATTGTAATAGCTACACTAAAATTTTTAGATTTTAATCAATTTTCCATAATTTTTAATCAGAATAAATATTACAGAAAATTATACATTATTACATAAATCTGGAAAATGATATATTTTGCTCTAGAGATGTATACAGAAACATATAAAATAATTGCTAAATATGTGCAATGCAATTTTTTAAATAGGCCGTGTGGCCCATTAATTAGCAACATAGTTTATTGCTTAGAAACTAGCATTCCAATGATGCACTTAGTCTAGCAATGGTCTATGCACTTAATCAGTAACACTAATCACTTGCATCTTAATCAAGCAACTAATGCTTATCCATCTGGGATATACAGTACAAGGATATTCATACCTATCATATACATTCTTTATATATGAATTCGGCATGGAGTGTAACCTTATAAAACTAATAAGATCACAACTAACTTTAAAAGACTTCATATTCAAGAAGAGTCCGACCAACTAGATGATAATCATCTGTGATATGTTAACTTAACTTTTAAGTGTCAGGACTCATATTAAAATTACTGCTACCTCATACATGTGCTTTAACGTGGTAACTTTAGATTAGAACTCCTACTTCAGCACGACATTCAATTAATTTTGAATACTAAAACATGTGAATAACTCATATATGGGACAAACATATATCAAACGTTTACATATAATTGTAACTCCACTTCACCAAACATAATACATGGACATAAAACATTTACAATTCCCACATTTTAATGCGTACGGCCAGGGGGTATAACTCTTACGGAATAACATTTTTATTCCAAGTTTTCTGTTAAATCTTTGATCCGTTTTAAACAAAGTTTTATTAGATTATTCCTTTACTCATAGGAACATAACCACATAAAAAGTTTTACATAAAAAACTTTACAATTTTAACAATGGTTTAATCCAATAAAACATAGCATCAAAGAACATCATAGCATAAAAAAAAAATAGCGAAGCAAGCCAAACTATAGCTCTGATACCAATGTAAATCATATTTCATATGACCTGGGTTTGAGATACTTACTCGTTGCGGAAGACCCGGATCGATTTGGTTGGCTTGTTACACTGCTTTTCCTTTTGATCTTATGAATCCCCTCTATGCTCTCGTGTTCGTCCTTGTTCTCGTGGGTTGAGGTTGGCTACTAGAGTTGCCCTTTCTTCCACGAACTAAATCCTAAGAGATTATTTGAGAGTTTCACACTTGTGAATTTAGAGAGCTTTCTCTCTGTATAATATAAACTGTTCTCTCTCTGTATTTTTGGTTTTCTCTACGTATAATAAATTATATTCACAGAGAATATAATATATTAGATAAAGAGCACATCCCTTCTTTTAAGGGAT
>OU015761.1:32742516-32801731 GCA_907173295.1 Fagus sylvatica | reverse complement strand
AAAGTTCTTGGACATTTAATTGAATGCGATGGGAGTGTGGGACACAGACACAGTTTTGAGACAACGTGTATAACGTTAATGCACTATTGCATCCACCAATCAAAGTTATATGACTTTTAATTGATTTTAATATGGTACCTATCATTTTGGCATTTGATTACTCCATTTTAATATGACAGAAAATTAATTTTTGGATGCCATCAAATAAAGTTTGTTAAAAATTAATTTCCTTTGACTTATTAAATGGTAATTAGATAGATTACTTTATTTTAACACCGTAGTTTACTAATTCGTAGCTATAAACAAAAAATAACGGAAAAAACAAACACAAAAACATCCAATGAATTTTGGGTCAAAATAAGGAAACATCTTGATCTTCAAAATCAAATAGACCCTTGAATTTTGGAAAACATCCAATTTGCTCATTCCTTCAAAATTTCCGTGTCACTTCCGTTTCATTTTTATTAAAAAAAATCATTTTATAATATATTTTGAATAAAAATATTTTTAAACTAAAGTTTTATTATAAAATTATTTTAAATTATTAAAATTTTCAAATTAATTTTAATTTTTAAACAAAAAATTCTTCTTTATTAGAATAAAATAATAAAAAAAGAGTCCAGAACAACTTCTGCAAATATGCCTATCCACAACCCTGGTTCCCCTAGGTCGTAATTTCTTCTTCACAATGAAAAAATAATAATAATAACTTAAAAGCTATGGAATTTGGAATTTGGATGTCGTCAACTTCGTGTTGTTGTCTGACTAAACCTAAATGACTCGTTCATGTGTTTATTCTATTTTTTATATTGTAACACATTAGAAGAATATTTGACATATTATAGAACATACATAATGTTGAGCGACTTAGATTGAGTAGTTTCAACATTTTTTTGTGTAATAGTTTTTTTATATTAAATTTTTTTTAAACTATTGTTTTCGTCTATGAACTGTGAAAAAATTCTTTTTTACACATGAATTTTGTTCATGAACTTTTTTTCAAAGGACAAAATTCATGTGTAAAATTTTTTTTTTTTCAAAGTTTAGAGACGAAAAACGAACTTCATGCAAATTTTAGGAATGAAAACAATGATTTACTCTAAATTTTTTACTTGGTAACAGTAGTTTATAAGGAAAAATTAAAAATCACACTCTGAAATTTAATTCAAAATCAAATAGACTTCATGGTTTTCTAATTTGAAATTAGAAGTCTCTAAACTTTGAGATTTACCTATATTGATTCTTATATTTAAATTTTTATGAATAAATGAAATTAAAAATAAATTTTAATTAAGATTTAGTTCAAAAACATTCTAAAATGAATTTATTAATATAAATTAAACAAAATGTAATTGAAATTTAGAAAAAATGAGAAATTTAAGTATTTCTCAAAGTTCAAGAACTTTTAATTTCAAATTAAAACTTGAGAGATTAGAGGGTTTATTTGATTAACATAAAGTTCAGGGGATGTTTTTTTTCCTTCCCAATTAGTAATAACTAGATGAACATGGGCCAATAAAAAGAGAGGAAATTGCAGTGTTTCTTCTTCGCTGTTTCTTTGCATGCTTTGTTTTCTTTTCGGTCAAAAGCAGTGCACCCAAAGGTGGTTCGTTGTTTGCTTTTTGAGAAATGAAACCCAAATGAAATTCAAATGTGCATGGGGTTTTGTTTATGTCGGCCACTTGTGATTGAATGATTGTCCTTCAATCTTTAAAGTTTGAAAATTTTACTACTTTCTTATTTCCTTTTGCATTATTGATCACTTTCTTATTTCTTTTTGTTTTATTGATCAGTGGATGATTTGGTGATTTTGTTTTTTTCCACTTGAATTATTTGGAGTTCATTTGTATGGTTGTTGTCTATCACGTACATGTGTTTGTAAGATTAGAACTTTTTGATTTCTTTTCTTTTGATTTTATCCTTATCACGTACATGTGGTTGTAAGACAAGAACTTTTTGATTTCTTTTCTTTTGATTTTATACTACTGATGCATGATCAAGAAGGCTGACATATTTGATAGGTTCATGATTTGTGTACATATATAATACACACTTAATATATACTTTCACAAAATTTAAATAATATTGTTGTAAAATAAAAGAGATAACAAGAGAAATTAACTTAAAGATGAAAAAGTATTATCAGTGCTTTCTTTCTATAAGTGGTCATCCACACAAACTAAAATTCTTTGAATACTAATTGATTTCAGTTTCTCTACCATTGTATCTTTCTTTGTTTTCTGCAGCCATATGTATAGGTGAGAGAAAGTTATCAATATGCTGTGGCTGAAATCATCCATTGCAAGTGGATGAAATAATTGCAGCAGGTGGAGAAAAATAATTCAGCAAACTTTAACAAAGTTTCTGAATCCATCCGAAACATGTGGGTCCTGTAGAACCCTCCATTATAATAATTTACAACACTTCCTCTTGGATGACCACTCACAAAGAATATGCGTCGTTAAAACCTTGCCAAAGAAAAACCCAGTGGGATAAAAACTAGTGGCAAAAGAAAAAGAGTACAGTATTCTTGTGAACCTTTAAGTGCCTTTGGATTGCCTCATTAAAATCTTGTAAAGGAAAACTTAGTGGGAAAAAACCTTAGCGAAGGAAAAAGAGTACAATCAGCACATATTGTTCTGAACATTTACTCCCCCTCATGAGTATGTAGATCTTTAAGTCGACGCATGCCAATGTTGTACACGATCTTTTCGAATGTTGTAGTCGGTAACGACTTAGTGAATAGGTCGGCCAAATTGTCACTTGAGCGTATTTGCTTGACATCAATATTACCGCTTTTCTAGAGCTCATGTGTATAAAAGAATTTTAGTGAAATGTGTTTAGTTCTATCACTTTTGATATATCCTCCTCTAATTTGAGTGATACAAGCAACATTGTCTTCATATAATGTTGTCAGACTTTCTTTGATTGAAGACAATCCACATTTTTCTTGAATATGTTGAATTACCGATCTCAGCCAGACACATTCACGACTCGCTTCATGAATTGCGATGATCTCTGAATGATTTGAGGAAGTAGCAAATATTGTTTGCTTGACAGATCTCCATGAAATAGCAGTATTGTTATAAGTGAACAAATACTCTGTTTGTGATCGGCCTTTGTGTGAATCTGAAAGATAACATGTATATGTGTATCCAACTAACTGTGGATTTGAGCAGTGTAGGTAAAATAATCCCATGTCAGTCGTTGCCACGAAGGAAACGCAATACATGCTTGACCCCAATCCAATGTCTTCGAGTTGGTGCAGAACTATGTCTTACTAGTAAGTTGACAGGAAATGCAATGTTAGGTCGTGTGCAATTTGTAAGATATATCAGAGCACCAATTGCACTAAGATATAGTACTCCAGGACCAAGAGTTTCTTCATCTTCTCTAGGACGAAAAAGATCCTTTTTGACATCAAGTGACCTAACAACCATTGGAGAGCTTAAAGGATGAGCTTTATCCATGTGAAAGTGTTTCAAGACTTTCTCTGTGTAGGCAGACTGATGAAAAAGAATTTCATTCGAAATATGTTCAATTTGTAGGCCTAAACAAAATTTTGTTTTACCGAGATCTTTCATCTCGAACTCATTCTTTAAATAATTTGCAGTTTTTGTGAGCTCTTCTGGAGTATCCACAAGATTCAAATCATTCAACATATACCGCCACAATAGCAAATTCCGGATTCTGACTTTTTAATAAAAATGCATGGACAAATTGAATTATTTTCAAATCCCTCTTTCAATAAATATTCACTAAGGTGATTGTACCACATGCGTCCGGATTGTTTTAATCCATATAAGGATCTTTGTAACTTGATTGAATACATGTTTCGAGATTTCGAATTATATACTTCAGGCATTCTATATCCTTCAGGGATCTTCATGTATATATCATTATCTAATGATCCATATAGATATGCTGTAACCACATCCATCAAGCGCATATCCAAATTTTCTATAATTACCAAGCTAATCAGAAATCTGAATGTAATTACATCCATAACAGGAACATATGTTTCTTTATAATTTATATCAAGTCTCTGCGAGAAACCTTGTGCCACTAGTCACACTTTGTAGCTCATAATTTTGTTTTTCTCATTATGTTTTTTTAGTAGCCTCAAGGTTTTAATACCTATTAATTGGCTAATTAATCCAAAGACATTTATGTAATTTTGATGATAACAATAATATTAAGAATTATTTATAATTGATATTTTTCGTGTGAACTAATGATAATGTTGACTAGTTTATTAATTGGACTAACATGGTCAATGAAGTATCAAGCAAATGCAAAGTCAACATAAGTACAAATTCATTGAAGATCAAGTCATCAAGACTCAAGACAAAGGAATCAAGCTCAAGAATTATATTCCAAGATATATGAGAAGTAAGAGTTGAGTTTTTGTAAAGTTTATCAATATTTCATCTTTATGGCTCAAACTTTAAAAACCAACTCAAAATGGTTTTCAAAAATAATCTTTTAGTCCAAAACTCATTTTATAAATAATATTTAAAGGACTAATACATTTTCAAGAAAAATTAATCAAACCGCTCAAAAAGATAAAATTATGAAAGTTTGATTAATCAAAATGATTTTCAAAATAATCATTTAGTCCAAAATTCATTTGATAAATAAATATTTATAGGACTAACATATTTTCAAATAAAATTAATCAAACTGCTCAAAAGGATTAGAATATGAAGGTTTAAATACCAATTTGGTCCTCAACCTTTGGTCTTTGTGTTAAATTGGTCCCTAACCTTTCAACTGTGTCAAATTGGTCCATCAACCTTTCAACCTTGTGTCAAAATGGTTCTTGCCGTTAAGTAAGTATTGGATGGAAAATGCTGATGTGGCTAACAGTTTATTTTTTATTTAAAAATATATGATGTGGCATGCCAACTCAAATTTTAATAAAAAAAAAAATACCAACTCAAATTAAAAAAAAAAAAAATATATTAATATGAAACTCAATTAATTTTTTTTCAAATCCCTAATCCCTTGCACATCCATTCACCGCCTAAAGTCCCCGGTCGGCGTGCAGTAACTCTTCCAAAATTGTAACTTACATTATAGGTTAAAATATTGTTTTGATCCTCAACCTTTGGCCTTTGTGTCAAATTGGTCCCTAACCTTTCAACTGTGTCAAATTGGTTCTCAACCTTTCAACCTTATATTAAAATGGTTCTTACCATTAAATGTTGGATGGAAAATACTGACGTGATTAGCGGTTTATTTTTAATTTTAAAAATATATGACATGGCATGCCAACTCAAATTTTAATAAAAAAAATTGCCAACTCAAATTAAAAATATATATATATATATATATATATATATATATAAATATATATATGAATATTAAACTCAATATTTTTTTTTCAAAATTCCTAACCCCCCCTTATACAGCCATTCACTGCCCAAAGTACCAGGTGGCGTGAAGTAGATCTTCCGAAAACGAAGCAAGCAATTTTAGATAAATTTACATTATAAAAAAAAAGTCTTTGCAAGCTATCTTTTTCTCGAGCCATGTGAAGGTTCACAAAAAGTCTCCAGGGCCATTTTGTAAGTTAATGACATTTTTTGTTTGATTATGAACTTCATGAAGTGTTTCTTTCTGGTCTTGGATTAGATTCATACTTTTCTTTGCCTTCTTATTTTTATTCAATTATTTGCAGTGGTGTTATGTCCCTTGAGTGTGATGGATGGTTGGGCTTTAGAGGTTGTTAAATTTGCTCCAAGCTTAGAAGTTCTTCAATATGTAGGTGATAAGAAATACCGCCGCAGTCTACGCTGGACACTGTATGAACATTTGAAAGAACAGTACTCATCATATAATCTAAGTTACAATTTAAACCTACTTACCTTTTTTGAAAGAACAGACCTCATCATATCATATAAAAAGCCCAAAAAGGTTCCGCAAAGTGTTACACTAGTCTTTCATAGTAATCATTTTCTCGGGAAAACTCCATATTGTGGAAGTGGTTATGAGTTATAAGATAGTCACGCACTCATGCCTCGTGCCAAAAAAACATTACAAACAAACACAAAAAAACACAATGTTTCACATCTCTTATTTAGTCACGGGTGAGGCCTCGGAATTGTTAAATTCAGTGTGTGGGGCTGTTGGGGCTGAAAACGATGTATTGAATGATTTGAGTCACATCTTTCATTTTACTCTATTATAATTTTGTCATTTTGTCATGTTAAATCAACCATGTTGCTGAGCAAGACCATTAGCAATATGAAATGAATCCTATATTTATTTATTATTTTTTATTTTTTTTAATTTAAGGGAAAATAAAAAGAATTCGAATTATGATTGTTGTATTTTTGGGCCTTGGTCAGGCCCAAATGGCAAATCATGCTGAGCCTAAAAAAATCAATGCCAGTTAAAATTGGTTTTTGTTAACGAATGCTCTAAGAATATTCGTTAAGGAAGAATTTAATATTTTCATTTTATGAAAAATATTGAAATTTTAATAAAATAATAAGAAAAAGACTAAAATACTCTAATGATTTATCTTTTTGTTATTTTAATGTTAAAATTTCACTACTCCTCGTAATAATGAAAATATTTAATATTTTCTTAATGGATGTCTTAAGGATACCCATTAATTAGACCCTTACATTATATGATGAGGACTGTTCTTTCAAATGTTCATACAAGTGTCCAGCGTAGACTACGGCAGTATTTCTTGTCACCTACATATCGAAGAACTTCTAAGCTTGGAGCAAATTTAACAACCTCCGAAGCCCAACCATCCGTCACACTCAAGGGACATAACACCACTGCAAATAATTGAATAAAAATAAGAAGGCAAAGAAAAGTATGAATCTAATCCAAGACCAGAAACAAACACTTCATGAAGTTCATAATCAAACAAAAAATGTCATTAACTTACAAAATGGCCCTGGAGACTTTTTGTGAACCTTCACATGGCTCGAGAAAAAGATAGCTTGCAAAGTCTTGCCTAGTCCCATCTGCCAGTGACTGTATTAGATTCAAAGCACACTAAACAAAATTTTGCATTGATTTCTACACTTTACAGGCTTCTTTTTTTATAATGTAAGTTTATCTAAAATTGCTTGCTTCGTTTTCGGAAGATCTACTGCACGCCACCTGGTACTTTGGGCGGTGAATGGCTGTATAAGGGGGTTAGGAATTTTGAAAAAAAAAATTGAGTTTAATATATATATATATATATATATATATATATATATATTATATATATTATATTTTTAATTTGAGTTGGACATTTTTTTTATTAAAATTTGAGTTGACATGCCATGTCATATATTTTTAAAATTAAAAATAAACGTTAACCATGTCAGTATTTTCCATCCAACACTTAATGGTAAGAACTGTTTTAACATAAAGTTGAAAGGTTGAGGACCAATTTGACACAGTTGAAAGGTTAGGGACCAATTTGATACAAAGGCCAAAAGTTGAGGACTAAATCGGTATTTTAACCAAATATGAAAGTTTGATTATTTAAAGAAAGCCAAAATTAGCCTAAGGTTGAAAATCCTAGATGCAGGCGATTGCATCATGGATCCAGGCGACTGAATCCTAATCCAGGTGACTAACTGTTGGCCCAGATGACTGAAAAATCAATCCGAGAGTTTCTATCCAAACTAGGCGACTGATTCATCAATACAGGCGACTAGATATATTGGTGCTAACTGAGTCTGCTGAGAATAATGCCATATGAATCAATAAACAACATTGCAATATAATAATATGCTATTGCTTTGTTAGTGTAATAAAGGTAATTAAAAATTCGTTCCTTTTTTTTTTTAAAAGTATAGATCAATCATTACCTGTTGCTTTGAAGACTCCAAATCGGCAAACAGACAATGAATCTAGGTTGGCTTGCACAAAATATTAGTTGAATTTTAAAAGCCATCACTTTCTTCCATCAACTTTAGAACTTTATTATGAGACCCCCCACCTCACTAAGCTTTGTTATATTTAAAATTATCATAAGGTTATATGGCCACGGTTAGCAAGGATTGCCACAGAGCAAGGTGCTCTCTCAATGACACTACAATTCAGGGTCCTTAAGGTATTGTCTTCAATAGACCCATCCATGGCGTATTTCCTATGGAACGGGAGTATCATAAGAGAAGTGAAGTTTGTCGAGTGCAAGCGTGCAGATATCCTCGTGCATTAGCTTGGGTGGGGAAATTGCAGTAAAGGCATTCACCATTTTAGCTTCATAATTTTTTCAAAGTGACTAAACGAAAGAATAACGTCTTGGGAGTAAGAGCAAAATTATCTAAGAGCCTAAGACCCATTATTCTGCTTTGTCTAGTGCTCACATTAATCTATTAGGACTAGAAGTCTAGAACCCTGCTCCACCCCAATAATCAAAAGGCCAAAAGGCCTATTGCCATTAGCATTTGATGATTAATAGCCAGCCAGCCATCCACCTTCTTATGCTTAATGCATTGGCACTTTTTATTTAAAAAGATTATTTGAATTTTTAAAAGCCACACCAATATTCAAAAGGCCGAAAGGCCTATTGCCATTAGCATTTGATGATTAATAGCCAGCCAGCCATCCACCTTCTTATGCTTAATGCATTGACTCTTTATTATTTAAAAAGTATATACAATCATAATTGTGATCTTTAACTAATAAAAAATTTCAAATTCAAATTTCGATTAGTGGGAACTTGAAAGTTGCTGATCAAATTTTCTTAAGTCGGTTGATAATAATCAAAGCAAAGAATTGAACTATATATAAAGAGAATAGAAGAGAGAACAAATACAAGAGAATACACAAGAGAAAATCTATAGAAAGAAAGGAAAACATCATTCACATCAATCTATCATTTCTTCAAGCTTATATTTTCAAATCATTCAAAAATCATTGATTGAAAATTAAATCCTTCAAAATACTTCTTGAGACATATTGATCAAATCTTTGATACACTATTAGTGTGAGCATATTGTATACTACTACTCTTTGAGAGAGCCATTATTGTATACAACAAATCATTTGTTGAAAAGGTTTAATCTTCACCTATAAGAAGATTGTGTGTGGTTACTCTTCACCCTTTAAGGAAGATTTTGTAACGGTTTAATCTTCATCCGTAAGAAGATTGGGAACGGTTTGATCTTCACCCAAAAGAAGATTGTGAAAGGTTTGATCTTCACCCGTAAGAAGATTGTGTAACGGTTTGATTTTCGCCTGAAAGAAGATTGTCAAATAGTGAATTTGGGAATCCTCAAGAAGTGTTCTTGAGGCGGGGACGTAGGTGGGGAAGCCGAACCTCGATAACAATCATCATGTTTGATTCTCTCTATTTCTATCTCTCACTTATTCAATTGCTTATATATACTTGTGCTTGATTTCATATTCATATTCTATATTGCAAATTGAATTGTGCTCTTATAATTGCTTAATCAACATTTGCTATTTAAGGATGGTTTTTAATTCCGCATTTAAATCGAAAAATTTTGCCTCAACCTAAATCACTCCCCCCTCTTAGGTTGATATTTGGTTAACACGTTTGCGTACAAATACCCATTTGTATCCAACAGGTATTACACCTTCAAGTGTTTGGACTACAGGTCCAAATACTTCACGTTTTACTAGTGAGTTTAGCTCTGCTTGAATTGCTTCTTTCTATATTGGCCAATCATTTCTATGTCGACATTCTTCAACGATTTGTGATTCAATCTCATTATCATTACTTCTGGTAATGTCAAGAGTGATTTTAAATGAAAATATGTTGTCGTCAATAGTTTTATTTCTATCAAATATTTCTCCTGTACTTACATAATGTATCGAGATCTCGTTGTTTTCAGGTACCTATTACTTTTTAGGGGATAACTCTTTAGTAGACACCTCTTCAGGAGGTTTATTTTCAAGAGATTTTTATGCACAAGTTTTGGATAGATCAACTATTTCATTTCCTGTTTAATGAGTGTAGCCTCTTCAGGGGCTGTGACTTGATTTTCTTGTATTTCTTCTTCTGTGGGATCTTATCTTTAGCACCAATAGGTCTTCCACGCTTCAAGCGTGCCTTAGATTCATTTGCTGTTATATTAATCAATTTTCCTTCAAGGACTTCAATCCGAGCTAGAATATTAGCAGGGAATATGAGATTTCACTATTTTCTTATTGTCAATAAACACATCCGATAATTGGTTTGCTCTACCTTGCCAATGTATAATCCTCTGAACTTTCAGTTCACATTGATTTGTATGTGGATCAAAATTAGATAATATCGAAACATTCCAATTAATCTCTCGTTGTGCTTTTGGCAATGACTTTTCTCCCCCTAATGGTGGGAAGACTGTTTCATTGAAGTGACAATCTTCAAAGCATGCCTTAAAAACATCACCAGTTAGAGGTTCAAGATATCTAATTATGGATGGAGAATCAAAACCAACATAAATTCCAAGTCTACGTTGAGGACCCATCTTAGTGCGTTGTGGGGGTGCAATGGGAACATATACAGCACAACCAAAAATTCTCAAATGAAAAATATTTGGTTGTTGACAAAAAACAAGTTGCAATGGTGAGTATTTATGATAAGCAATTGGCTTGATGCGAACTAATGATGCAACATGTAATATAGCATGTCCCCAAGCAAAAACAGGTAGTTTGGTTTTCATAAGTAAAGGACGAGCAATCATTGGAAGTCTTTTAATAAAAGACTCAACTAAACCATTTTGAGTATGAGTATGAGCAATAGGATGTTCTACATCGATCCTGATTGACATGCAATAATCATCAAATGCTTTAGATGTAAATTCACTTGCATTATCTAAAGGGATTTTCTTAATTGGGTAATCAGGAAATTGTGCTCGCAACCTAATTATTTGAGCAAGGAATCTAGCAAATGCAACATTTCGAGTAGAAAGTAGGCAAACATGTGACCATCTTGTTAATACATCTATTAATACCATAAAATACCTGAATGGTCTAGATGGTGGGTGTATAGGTTCACAAATATCCCTTTGGATTCTTTCTAAGAAAGATGGAGATTCAATAGAAATCTTTAAAGAAGATGATTTGATAATTAGTTTACCTTGAGAACAAGCACTACATGGATAGTCACTTGGTAAAAGAATCTTCTGGTTCTTTAAGGGATGCCCATGAGAGTTCTCAATAATTCGACGCATCATTATAGATCTCGGATGTTTAAGGCGATCATGCCAAAGTATAAATATAATTGGGTTATAGCACTTCTGGTGCACTGCAACATTTGCTTCAATTGTTCTCATGGTGGTATAATATAACCAAGAAGAGAAAATAGGCACTTTTTCTAATACAAGCTTCTGGTTCGAAATCATTGAAGTAATATAGAGATATTCTTTACTTCCTTCGTTATTGGTTTCGATATGATAACCATTATCACGTATATCCTTAAAGCTAAGTAAATTTCTTCTAGATTTAGAAGAGTACAAAGTATCATCAATACGATTTTTTGTACACTTTGGTAACATAATAGTTGCTCTTCCGGAGCCTTCAATTAGGTTCGATGAACCTGATATGGTATTGATTTTAGCTTTGCTTAAGATTAATTGTTGGAAATATTTCTTATCTTAAAGGATTGTGTGTGTTGTTGCACTATCTGCTAGACAAAAATCTTCACCCATCATATTTGAATTCAAGTCATCAATAAGACACATGCAAAACATAGATTAAAATTCATTACTTTAATAGGAAATAAAAACATAGCAAAATAACATATTGAATTCATTGCGATAACTAAGCAAAAATACTTTGAATATAAAATATACATATTGCATATTGTACAGATGCATCTGCATGCATCTGCAAAAATAAAAAAAAAAAAAAAAAAAACCATATGATCAGAATCAATTGAGATTGCTAATAACAATGAGACACGTTTTACTCCACCCTTTAAGATCAATTCATTAAGGTATCTCATGACAGAAGAACATCATTTTACATAATTATAACTAGAGTCATATAACTCACGAAAAAATTTCATATAATAATTCAAATGAATATTTTAAAAACATGAGATTCCGCCTCATGCTCCTTTTCAGTTTTCACGAAGGCATATTGTCATACAATGACTATCATCATTGATTTAACTTTTACAGCAAAAAGGAAACGAAACTTTTATGGCCAAACCACATATATAGTTAAAGTATCATTTTTCGACGTATCTGCAAGTATTAATAGCTATTTAGCATTCAACTTGGAAAAAAACTCAACCTAATTGTAGCAGTTTATAATCTAAACAAATCTTTACTCTTTAAATAAAGAAAATATAATTTTCAAATATGCAATTATCAACATAGCAAACACATAGAAACTTAACCTGAGAAAAGACGAAAATGAAGGTAATACTTATGTAAACTTTATCTTGCCCAAGCTCTTATTTCCACTTAAATATTAAATATTAGAAAATAATTATACAATAGTAAGTAAATTAGATGCAAACAAAAATAAAATATGCAAACAAAAAGAAAATATAATATAAATTGATACAAACCCAAAGATTGAACCCAAGCACTCACAAATGGGTTAGACTTTTTGGGGAGTGAAATGACCATTGGGGCAAATACTCAAGTTGTAAATTAAAAGTATATTTAAAATAATATATATTGTGTTTAACAGATTTGATTGGAATATATCTATTTATATCTGAATTAATTAATAAGACTATTTAATTTATTAAATATGAGCATTTAATTGGATAGTGGGTATTTAATTTATTAATGGTGTAGTTTTATTATGGAGTAGTTGGTATTTAATTTAGTTTATTTAATTCATGTGCCACCTAAGATGCTATGTGTCAAGTAAAAGGCATTACCATACATGCCACATGGCAGAGATATGGCAATGTCTTTTGTTTTAATTTATATATATAGATATAAATGAATATAAAATGAGATAATAAATATGATTCGTATTTAATTTGTAGATGATAGGAAAACCTATTACAATACTTGACTTTTTTTAGCCATAAATATTGTCAAAACTAGGTTTTGCAACAAAATAAAAGGTAATTTTTTAATGTACTTTTTTATTTTTGTATATTGAAAGGGAAATTTCAAGAAATTTATTACAAAATCAATCATAAATAAAATTTGGAATTCAAAATAAGGCCGAGTTCTATTTTAATAGATAATTGAATTGAAATGTATTTTTTATTTATTGAAATGAATCAGAATGTACAATAAAAGTAATAGAAACATAGTAATCTTTCAACTACACCTGTTAATTGAAATGTATTAAGAAACAATTATTCGTTTTTTTTTTAAAATATTTTTTATTCATATTTTGTGAATAGTTAATAGATGTTAGTTTGAATTTTGATATATTAATTTAGTTTTGAAACCTTAGTATGTTTCTTGAAAGATGAAATTTGTTTGTTTCATGCTTTGGATTCTCCAATGTGATCTTGACTCCGTCCTTGTCCCCGCAGCTGGTATGAAATGGAGAAAGGAGTGCATACTACGGACCCAATTAAGTGCTTTAATTCGCTCCACACAAATAATTGTAGCTTTCTGGTGTGAGGGTTGTATGATGATGGTGATGCTCCATGTACAATTGTGACATGTAATGTAATTCAACCCTGGGCAGCAGGTAGTTGTCTTATTTATTTATTCTTTTAATAGAGGTCGTTCTTGGTTGTCTTCTTAGCTTTCTAATTTTTCCAGCTTTGCCTTAAATGTGCTACTCTTCGATTGGTCGCAGCTAGCAGGTATAAAATGACCAAATATGTTTTCCCAACTTTATCTTGTTTGTTTGTCCTTACATTATCTAAAATAAAATATATAAAATAGGAGATAATTTACGGCCAATTTTCCCAAAAAAAACAGGAAAGCATTTTTTTATGTTTTTCAATCAACCTATTTTTCAAATTAACATCAATAGGAACATGTTTGGCCGAAAAGCTATAAAAAAGAATACATTTTTTGACAAATTTGACCCATAATTTATCTTCAACCCGGTTTAAAGGAATTCTCCTTCAACTCATTACGAGTCAATTAAATAGACTATCCACATATATTATTTGAAAAAGTCACATAATTAATTAAAAATGTCATGTGATTAAAAGTATACGTAGATGATCTATTTACTTGCCACGTAGTGGGTTTGAGAAGGATTCTCCAAACCGGGTTGGAGGTAAACTATTTCCTATAAAATATTCACCTTGTTTTATTTTTTTATTTATTTTTTATAACATTGGGTGTCTGGACCAGCATTCCGTAAATACACGAATATCAACTAATTCCATGGGGAAGTGTAACAGCCTAATAATCACGTGTACCATGACAGATGCAAGATTTTGCCCTAATAATATGCTTTTCATAATTATTTGACTAAACATTACGATTTCAAAATAATTTAGAAGAATAAACTTTCTTTTTGTTCTCGTTAAGAGAAGAGTTCCATTTATATGTGTTTCTTTTTTTCTTTTCTTTTTTAAATGGTCACATCAAAAAAATCTGTTTTTTTTTTGGCTAAAATCACATCAACAAAATCATAATATCATATACACGAAATTCATATCGTTTCTTGAAGAGACCAGTCCTATATATATATTCCAAATAACTTTGAAGCAGTGTTGTATTGCTTTTGCCAAATCAAAGTTCTTGGACATTTAATTGAATTTAATATAGTAGGTGTGATTTTGACTTTTGATTTGATGAATGCGATGGGAGTGTGGGACACAGACACAGTTTTGAGACAACGTGTATAACGTTAATGTACTATTGCATCCACCAATCAATGTTATATGACTTTTAATTGATTTTAATAGGGCGGCACTATTTCCACACCCTTTCTTGTTATTTCCACTTTGCGGAAATAACAAGAAAATTGATTTTAATATGGTACCTATCATTTTGGCATTTGATTACTCCATTTTAATATGATAGAAAATTAAGTTTTGGATGCCATGAAATAAAGTTTGTTAAAAATTAATTTCCTTTGACCTATTAAATGGTAATTAGATAGATTACTTTATTTTAACACCGTAGTTTACTAATTCGTAGCTGTAAACAAAAAATTATGGAAAAAACAAACACAAAAATATCCAATGAATTTTGGGTCAAAATAAGTAAACATCTTGATCTTCAAAATCAAATAGACCCTTGAGTTTTGGAAAACATCCAATTTGCTCATTCCTTCAAAATTTCCATGTCACTTCCGTTTCATTTTTATTAAAAAAAAATCATTTTATAATATATTTTGAATAAAAATATTTTTAAACTAAATTTATTATAAAATTATTTTAAATTATTATTAATTTTCAAATTAATTTTAATTTTTAAACAAACAATTCTTCTTTATTAGAATAAAATAATAAAATAAAAAAAGAGTCCAGAACAACTTCTGCAAATATGCCAATGCACAACCCTGGTTCCCCTAACTAGGTCGTAATTTCTTCTTCACAATGAAAAAATAATAATAATAACTAAAAAACATTGGAATTTGGAATTTGGATGTCGTCAACTTCGTTTTGTTTTCTGACTAAACCTAAATGATTCGTTTGTGTTTTTATTCTATTTTTTATATGGCAACACATTAGAAGCATATTTGACATATTATAGAATATAATGTTGAGCAACTTAGATTGAGTAGTTTCAACATTTTTTTTTTGTGTTAGAGTTTTTTTATATTCAATTTTTTGTTAAACTATTGTTTTCGTACTTAAACTTTGTATGAAGTTTGTTTTTCGTCTATGAACTGTGAAAAAATTCTTTTTTTACACATGAATTTTGTCATTGAACTTTTTTTCAAATGACAAAATTCATATGTAAAAAAGAATCTTTTTCAAAATTTAGGGACGTAAAACGAACTTCATACAAATTTTAGGAATGAAAACAATAGTTTATTATAAATTTTTTACTTGGTAACAGTAGTTTATAAAGGAAAAATTAAAAATCACACTCTAAAATTTAATTCAAAATCAAATAGACTTCGTGGTTTTCTAATTTGAAATAAGAAGTCTCTGAACTTTGAAATTTACCTATATTGATTCTTATATTTAAATTTTTATGAATAAATGAAATTAAAAATAAATTTTAATTAAGATTTAGTTCAAAAACATTCTAAAATGAATTTATTAATATAAATTAAACAAAATGTAATTGAAATTTAGAAAAAATGAGAAATTTAAGTATTTCTCAAAGTTCAGGAACTTTTAATACCCATAATTGAATATTGCCACCCTTAGTTTTAAATTTTAACTACATTTTATTGGATTGAACCCTTCGCTAGGAATTTGTGAGATTTCAACGTTAGGGTTAGGTTGTTGATTTAATTTTTGTGGTTTTTTAATATTTTGATTATAAATTCTATAAATTGATCATACAAACATGTAATTAATACCCATAATTGATGATTTACATGCCTAGTTTGGTGAGAGTATCAAACTTGGAGGATTTAATTAAATAATTAAAATTTTAGGGTTAGGGTTTCATGAACCAAATTGGGTATTCAACATATGATGTGAGAATAAATAGATCAAAAAAAAAAAAAACAATTTTAATTAAACTACGAATTTATGATTAATTAAATTAAACTCACTAACCAATAAGTCATTAATTAACCACTCACAAAGAGTATCCAAAGGAATAAGGCCTTACCTCACTACACATAAAGAGTTATAAAAAACACTCATTACAACATCAAATGCATAAACCAAAAAAATGCACGTATCATTTACTAATTCTTTCATTGAGACATTTTTTCAAACAAATAAAGTGTAAATGAAAAATATAATAACAAGATTACAAAGTATTCAACTATAGAGCCAAATCCATCTAATACAATGTGAGTCTTTTTAGAGGTCTATTACACATATTGTAGCTTAAATTGGGTTTTGGTTAAGTCAATGTGAATGCTATATGGTAAGTAAATTTAGGATTTTTTTTTTTAATTTAATTGGGTTTGTTAAAGAAATAAGTCATTGGTAACCAGTTGTAAGTATTTGAGTTATTTTTGTCATTAATGTTGTTGTTATCTAGTTTAATTTTTGTTATTGTTATTTAACTGTTTTTTAAGAGTTGAGTGAGCTGAGTCTATTGGGATCTCAAGTCACAGGGTTCAATATTTTATTTCATGGGTTTACTACTGATATAATTTTTTTTTTAAATTAATAATTCAAAGGGGTTCATTTGAACCCTATGAAGTCTAATTGATGAGGTGCGGTGCGATTTTCTCCAGATTTATGCACCTACATCTTATAGTGCGGTTTTCCTATTATACACACCTACACCTGCATCTATTATGATCGGTTTTGCCTTGGTTCGGTGTGGTGTAGGTGCGGTCTTGTAGTTTGGGTTGGACTCATTTGGTCGAATTGGGCCAGCCCAAATGTTAGTTTTAATCTAAAAAGCCTCAGTCCAGTTGCGTTGCATATTAGTCGCACTTGGGTTGTGTATTAGTCGCAAGGAGATTACATAGACCTTCATAAGAAATCCACCTTTACAACAACTCAAAAGTGTGGCTAACTATAGCATACAAATATGAATCATAGTTTTCAATCTCAATCAAAATATTTAAGAAAAAAATTATAACATACCTATCTCATTGAATGAATCATAATTTTCAATCTCAACCTGTATATATATACCATCCTAGCTTATACAAATATAACCCAAACTCAACATTCACATACTATTAGCATACAAATATAACATAACATCACCTACACATACCATTAGCAAACAAGTATAACATACCATAAGAGATTCAAGCTTATGGACAGAAAGTCAAGATTGAAGTAACAACTAACAAGTTTGTGGTCAAACCATTGATGCTCCTGCTTCAATAGCAGCTAGAAATGCATACCAGTACTACAAGTCTTCCACTTATAGGTTAGGTTTTTGGCCTCAAGGGCGTGTCCACTGTTGAGATAGAGGAGAGTTTGACCAGATCTCACAATGGAGTGAGAACAAAAAATTGTCTACTAATTTAAAGTTTAAATTACAACCCAATAACAAATGGTATACTTGAAAAACATAATAAAAAAAATAAGATAACATGTTGTATCCTTTATTCATGAAGCAAGCACAATCCATTCAATCTCCAACTCCAAGGCTCCCAATTTCATTCAAATATTAGTATTAACATTAGGTAATTATAGGAAAAAAGAAAAAGAAAAAAAGAAATGTTAGTAAATAAATAAACAAGTGAAAAAAAACTTATAAAGAATTGCACATATAGATATAGTATAAATAAATAACCCAATTCAAGCTCTTCATGATCAATACTTTGCACTTCGTCCATGGCTTCCTGAAGCTTGAGTAGTGAAGATGTGCTTCTTAACCAATTTTGACAAAAAATAAGAGTCTTAACGATTAATGGAGACAATGAACTCCTAAAAGGATCCAAAACATGACCCCCTGTGCCAAAGGCTGACTCAGATGCAACGATAGACACCAAAACTATCATGACATCTCGTGCTACATGGGAAATGATTTTTATATTGGGAGGAATTCACCTTCCACCAACTCAAAATATTAAAATCCAAAGCACATAGTGGCTCACTTGCTTCCAAAATATACCGGTCCACCTCAGTTTTGCATTCACCATTATCCTCTTGAGTCAAGTGTTGCTAGAACTCCTCAATAGCTTACTTCCATGGATCATGTGTATCATTAGCACTTGACATAGATATTGAAGCAACATCACAAGTCACACAACTACCACTGCCACTAACAGTAGAACTTGAGGATGCTGTTTCAAATTCAATTGCATAATAGGCATACAACCTATATATAGCTCCCCTCATCTTCTCAACCATATTCTTTGCCTTTGGTTTAACATACCACTTATTGAACCAATAAACAATATATTTCATCTTGTATCTTGGATCAAGTACAACAGCTACAAACAGCAACAAATTCATCTTCTCAATATTTCGCATATTTTATCTTCATACCTTCAGCCATCCTCTTCAAGAGAGAATCACCATCAAGACTGCACAATTTATACAATTCATTTTGAATGCCTACAAGCTCATGAAAATAAGAATTAGAGGTGACAATTAATGATCCAGAGAAACGTAAAGTTGCTTCATAAAAAAGTCTAAGAAACTTGCAAAACAACCGAGCATTTTCCTAATTAAGAGAACGGGGAGGACATTTGGGGTTTTTCCCATTTCACTAGGTTCTTCAAAATATTCCATGTATTGATCACCATCAATGACCATCCTATCAAAAGCTCTCTCAAACTTCTCAGCCGCCTCTAGCATAAGATAAGTGGAATTCCACCTGGTAGGAACATCAATTAGATTCAATATAGTGCACAACATCTCAAAGCCAACTCTTCCTCCTTAAATAATCAATAGCCACATCATTAGAGCTTGCATTATCAACTGTAATTGTTAAGACAATATCTATACCCTACTCCCTCAAACACTTCTCAACCAATTTCCCATTTGTTCCCCCCTTATGATTAGGAATTAACAAAAGTTCAAAATTATCTTTTGATACTTCCAATCACTATCAATAAAATGGCATGTCAAAAAAATGTAGTTAAGGTTTTGCACGGAAGTCCAAATATCAGTAGTTAACCAAACCTTTTGCCCCTTGGTACTCAAAACATCTTTCAATTTTTTCCTCTTGTTAAGATAAATTTTTATACAATCTTTTGCTACTGTGACACGAGAGGGAATAAAAAACCTAGACTCAACCACGTTCATATAGAAATTAAAACCTTCATGCTTCACAAATTTGAATGGTAGTTCATCTACAATGATAATCCTAGCAAGAGCCAACCTTATTTTCTTAATGGAAAATTCTTTCTTTTCATTTCTTTAGTATCATTCTCTCCTTCAACAACAGCCTTTTTTGTAATGTTAAGCAATTGTTGATTGATTCTTGTCCCTTTTTTTTTTTCTTCGTATTCTTCTCACACTTTCTAACACATTCCCCATAAGGTCGAGGTCCCATTCTTTCTAGAATGACAATTGTATGTTTTTTTTTTTTTGTAATAGTTACATGCTGCCCTAGGGTCTTTGAGATCACCTCCACCTAGCTTAGTAAAATGATCTCAGACCTTTGATGTTGGCTCTTTAAAGTGTTTCGTATTACTTAGAACAGGTTATGATTCTGTGGGGAGTGTGAGTTCATCTGGTATAAAAATAGGGTCAGTCGATGTAGATTGATTTGGTTCATTTGGATTAGGTTTGAAGCAGTATCCATCTAAGGGCAAGGTCATTGAAAAAGAAAAAAGTCACAATCTCTATAAGAGCAACAATATAGCACAATAGTCAACTACAAGTAGTGCAACACAACAACAACAACCAAACAAGTAGAGACTTGTATATTCTAAAGCAATAAAGTTTATCATGTACTTTCTATTTCACCAGCTTTTGTTGTATTTGATTATTACAATTATCATAAATAAAAGCAACTAATGCTTATTTTGTAGGGGAATTAGCTACAAAGTTGAGAAGCTATAAAGCAAAAATATCACATACTATTCTTTACTGCAATGTGCAATCCAAAAAAAAAAAAATGGCAACACCCACAGAGTTGCTAAAGTTGGAACAAAGTCATTATGTTGATCGTGTAACATTCCAATGGTGAGTGAAAGATTCAAAATAAATTGAGACATAAAGGAAAGGAGGATAGAGATGCACATGGAAAGGTTCTTATCTGATTTTGGACTTCATTACCAAGTAAATGCAAATGAGATCTGAAAGCAAATCTTTTAAGCAAAACAATCAACATTAGAGTACATGAAAATTAGTCAAGGTATTGAATTCTAATTCAGGCCTCTTGGAAGTCTGTAGGGTTTATCTATTTATTTACAACACAAATCATATATCATAGAGTTTAAGAACCAGCACAAACCTTGTACAAAGCATAAACAAAATTGAGAATATGCATTCTAACTTTGCTATTAGATATGATCATATGAATGAAACATAAACAAACTCTCCAAAATTCGAAATATGAGTTTCTAATTATAATGATTCCATAATTCCAAAATTTGAAATATGAGTTTCCAATGATTCCAAAATTTCTAGAATTTCTAAAAAACCTGTTAAGTATTGACTATTGTTGGCTTGTTGCTGTGATAGCGTGAGGTGAGGTGCGGTGTGGCGTCACTTGAGGCTAAGGGAGATTAGATTGAGAGAACGAGAGAGAGAGGGCTGCGGTTGAGAGTGAGATGAGAAATAAATAGTAAAATCAAAGTATCGAACGATTGAAATATGTGCACCTAATCTAGGGCTACGATGTGCGCGAGTAGTGCGACATTGGGTAATTGGGTTATTGGCCAAGCTTATTTACTTATTGGGAACTTGGGGTAAAAGGGGAAATATAAAAATAAAATTGTAGACAAAACTCAGTGTGGTGCGGTTCCAGTTCGCCAGCGGTGTGCAAAATCCATCACTGCACACCGTGCCGTACCAATTGGTGGTGGGTTTTTCCCTGTCGGTGATCGAGACCGACATCTTCAATAGTCGATGGCTGAGGGGCGGCTCGGGTCGGTTCTTACAGTTTCGTCAGTGTTTTCGGTGCTGCTTAAACCTATACATAGAACCAATACTTACCATCTAGCTAATGTAAAAGATAAAAACTTACCACCAATAAAAAGAAAGTCAAAAAGGGACAAAGTTAGAATTGGGGTACATACTTGGATTTCCCACTTATAGATACATCTTGAAAATACAAGATTGCTCGGACTTATTTGAGATTTGTCAAACATGTCTTCCCTTATCTAGATTTTTTTTCTTCTTAAATCCATTTATTAAAAGTAATGGAGCAACGTTAGGGACACATTTTTTAACACTATTTTTCACAACATATTAAAATTACAAATTTTGGTTAGAGAAACACCATTATTATATTGATACATTATAGACATCATTTTCATTATGTACCAATCCAAATGAGAAACATTTTGTGAAGTGAATATTCACAACGAGTCACATTTTATGAAGTGAATATTCGTGTCAGTAATAAATATACACAATAGCAATTGAACTTGGGGTATTATACCATCCACATGATTGGAATGCCCCTTAGACTACATCCATTGACCTCTATATTTCTAGTTTAAACTACATTTTAGTTTAGAGCAATGATAGGTTCACAATATCCTTACACCATTTAAAAAAAAAAAAAAAAAAGTGAATATCAATATCCATAATTTATGCACATGTTCACAATTTGTTGAGATTGATGTCCACATTTAAGGAATATCTTAGTATAAGTGATGTGAAGTAATATTTACACTTTGTTTTATTTTCTTTTTAATTCAATAACTACACACTATAGTCTATATCACTCACATATGTCCTCATTTGGTTGATCTAGTTTTACCTACATTTTCTTTCCTTTTTAATTCAAAGAACTAAGTATATGTCCTCTCACTAGGTTTATTGTAAAGTAATAATACATGCACACTAGCAATTAGATCGAACTCGCAGTATTATATCATTTGCACAAATGGAATGCCCCCTTAGACTACATCCATTGACATTTTTATTTAGTTTTAAGTGCATATTACTTTATGGAAAAAGTTTACTTCGAAACCAGTTTGGAAAAATCTTCTCCCAATATACTATATGACAACTCATAAGACCCTCCACTTGTATTATTTAAACAAGTCGTGTGACTCTTTAAATGGGTCATGTGACCAGAGTTGGCCCAACCCAAGCCTTAAGCCAATTAAGCCATGGCTTGAGACCTCCAAATGGAGAAGGCCCCCAAATTTTTATGACTTAGGTGCAGTAAATGAAAAAAAAAAAAAAAAAAAAAAAAAAAAAAGAAAAAAAAAAAAAAAAAAAAAAAAAAAAAAAAAAATAAAAAAAAAAAAAAAAAATAAAATTTTATAGCCCATTGACAAATTTCCAGTAAATTAAAAAAAAAAAAAAAAAAAAACAATTTTTTGCCATAATAAAGGAAAAGGATCTCTCATTTGAAATGAAATGAAAGAGTCCATTTCATGATCCAGATTAAATATTACATATCTAATCGTGTATAGGCCGCCACATCATTTAAAATTTTAAATGACGTGGCAACCTATACACGATTAGATATGTAATGTTTAATCTAGACCATGAAATAGACCAAATTGAGAGATTTTGAAATGGAGAGAATCCTATTCCGTAATGTAGAGAGAGCCCTAAAAAAAATCACACTCCCACGGCTTCCCACTGTCTGATAGAGAGAACCAGTTAAATAGAGATCGTCAGAGTATTCCCTTCATAGGCTGCAAATTGCCATCGCCGATCTAGACTTATTGTTGAATCTGGTTTTTACCTCTCTCTCTCTCTCTCTCTCTCTCTCATATATTGCTTATTTTATTCGTTTTTATTTTACCATCCTTTTGACTCTGTTTGGAAACAAATATCACCGAATGAATGGTGGTTTATTTGTTGAGTCATTTGTTTACTTATCTCTTTTGACTTTTCTTTTACCTCACTGTGTACTGTGCCTTTGTAATTGTGGATTGTGGCTTTGTCCTTTGTGAATTGTTTTTATGTTTATTTTTTAGCTAAAAGTACTTTGTGAATTGTGATTTGTGAGTTGTAATGAATTTGTTTTTCATATATATTTTTCAAATATAAATATGGCTATGAATCTTTCCAAAAAAAATTAATTAATTAATTGAATTAGGTGAAAATTTTACAATTGCACACAAAATTCATTTTAAAAAAAAAAGAGTTAGAAGATAATACAATAATACAATTGAAAGATTGATTATAAAAGATAAATAATATTACATCTAAAAATAGCAAGAAAAATGAAATTTTATTAAAAAAAAATTCATAAATATTAATTTAATCTCATCAAATAATTCATAAATATTAATTTAATTTCAAAAGACGCCTTAAGAGATAAGAGATGCCCATTGCTTATAAATTGCACAAACCAAGAATACTTGATCAATGTGAAACTAGACTCTCACTTTAATATGCCCCCTCACGTGTGGCGGACCAACCAAACATGTGAACCATAATAGGGGGGAGATCTGCCCAACACCTAAGGGGTGGCTCTGATACCATGTTAAAGTCCAATATATGGGCCTAACTGATTAATCTCAAAAGACGCCTTGAGAGATGAGGGATGCCAATAGCTTATAAATTACACAACTCAAGAATTAATACTTGGTCAATGTGGGACTAGAATCTCACTTTAATAATATAGAATTTCCAAAGGGTCCCAATTTGAGATTTTGCTTAAGGACCCCAAAATAATTGGGCTGGCCATGCATGTGACTAATAATACACGTGGATAGTCTTATAAATTGTCACATAGTGGGTTGGAGTAAGATTCATCCAAACTGGTTTGGAGGTAAACTTTGCTTATTTTTCTTTTTTCTATTTTTTTTTAATTTTATTATTATTTTTTTTAATTCAAAAACTATCCACACTTATATGATAATACTCACATATGTCGTCTCATTTGGTTTATCTAGTTTTAATTAGGGGTGACGGTTCGTGTTGGCTGGTCATGTTTGTGTTATGTTAAAGTAGAGATATTTTATTATATGACTTAACCCTAACACAACCCATTTAATAATCGTGTCAATGCACCTCAACCCTAACAAGACTCATTTATTAAGTAGGTTAACATAACATGACCTGCGTAACATGCTTAATAAGCAACCTGTGTTGAGTTGACACAACACGACTCATTTCAACCTGTTAATAAAAATGTTTTATTTGATTGACATGGATACCACCCATTTCAACCTATTAAAACATATAACCTAAATTATTAACATATTTTTATATTTTGTAAGCACATAAATTATAATAATTATAAACAAATAATGAGCTAGATCATTTTGGGTTGATTGTGAGTCAAGTAGGTTAACACAGAATTGACCCATTTATTAATCGTGTCAAAGCGGGTTGAACTATTTTGACGCGAACCCATTTACAATAAATACTAACCCACAAAAAATTATGTCTTGTTCGTATTGTACTAGCAGGTTGTGTCAAATATTGTCACACTTAGTTTCAATTGCATTTTATTGGATTGAACCCTTCCCAGTATGTCATCCAACCCATTCTTTAAAGATTTTAGGTCAAATGCACTTAATCCTAAGTGCTTTGGTAGGAATTTGAGAGATTTCAACGTTAGGGTTTGGTTTTGGGTTTATTTATTTATTTTTTTTTTTTAAATTATAAATTTTGTAAATAGTGATCATACAAACAAGTAATTAAGACCCTTAATTGATGATCTACTCATTTATGGTGAGAGTATCATACTCGAACTCTAGGCCTCTTTTGCTTGCTTAATAAATTTTGGGGAAATTTCTTTTTTTAATTTTGGACGTGTGTTTCTTATCTTAGACTTTCAAAATATTTTTAGTTTTTGAATGTTTCATTTAAACTTTTAACTTCCAAAATTTTCATTTAACCTCAAAGATTCTAAAAACGTTTCATTTAAACCTTATTTCACAGTTTGTTTTGTTAACACCATTACACATCATTTGAAGAGTTGGTTTAAATGAATTTTATTTCGAATTTTGAGATTTAAATGAAACTTACCAAAAACTATAAGGTTTTTAAAAAACTATAATCTAAAATTATAAGGTCTAAATGCAAAATACACAATACTTTAAGGTTTACATGAAAAATAATAAAAGTTTAAGATTTAAATGAAACATACCAAAACAGTAAAGTTTAAAAAGTAATTTACCAAAAAATTTTTTTTTCATAAAAAAAAAAAAAATAATTTATCGTAAAAAAAGAAAAAAGAAAAAAGAAAAAAGAAAAAAGAAAAGTGGACAAAAAAGGGTAAATTACATTTTAAAGCATATAGTTTAGGGGTATAAACAAATTAAACCCTATAATTTCCAAAGTAACAAATTATTCCCTGAAGTTTAAAAAAGTAACAAATTAAATCTTGAGATTTCAAAATTAGCATTTTAAACCTTAAATTAGCCAACCTGGACATAGTGCACTCCGATGACACTCCCCAAACCCAGCCTCCAACCCAAAGATCAACACTTTTCATGTCTCCACCACATACTACATCTCTATCCCTCCTTCAACCTGCAATGTTGAGCAAAGGGACGCTGCAACTAGCCCATTGTGATCACATATCACAACACTCACACCAAAAGACCAGTCATCCATTTTATTTTTGCTTTGGCTTTTCTGCTTTGTTTAAGACATTCAAGCGGTTTCCACAATCTAAAGGTTATACCTATGATTTTTCTTATTTGTTTTCTATTTCCTGGCTATATATGCTTGGTGTTCGACAAAAGGCTTCCAAGAACAACTTTAATTTCTTATTTTCATCTGATATGTCTCTTTCTATTTTTGTATAGATAAATCTTCATGTTTTTTAATTTCGTATTCTCATATGGGTGGTTGTGTTTTTGAGGTATGGTGCCCTTCGCTCCCTCAAGCTCTTTGATTCTGACGCCCCATCGCTTTTTCGACTGTAACATATTCCTTCCATATCATTGCCTCTAACTACTTAAAAAAAAAAAAAAACCTTTTTCAAAAGGGAGCAGAGTTTGGTTACAAACCAGTTTGTATTCAGCTTACTACAACCCACTACATGGCAGCTAATAAGATCATCCATGTGTACTTTGGTCACATGACCTATTTAATGAGTCATGTGACTTCTTTAAATAATATATGTAGATGGTTTTATAAGCTGCCACATAGTAGGTTGTAGCAAACTGGTTACAAACCAAACCTTGTCCGACAGAAGGTATGTGTTTTTATTTAAAAAAAATTTCATGTTTGGGGTATAAGCGAAAATGTTTCTAAATTGAAATATTTTGTTATTTTTTCATCAGTGCATGACTTTCTTTTGATTGGTGATTAGTATGTTATTGTGTATATTTAATTTCAACCCAGTAAAGCTATCACTAAAGAATTTTTAAAACAACGGTCATTGTAAGAGTGGCAAGACCGTCCTCATCGGTTCATTTGTAATTCTGTGTGAATTCTGCTTTAATGTAGTGATTTTAATATTTCCGCTAGGGCTGTTCCTTGGCCACTAAAATTCTCAAATCAGTTGTATGATCTCTTCCACACCTTCTGTTGTAAAAGTATTCCCCAATTTTGGTTCTGTGCTGATATATAACTGGGAAGCATTGAATTTGTAACTGTTGTGACTTAAAGGAAAGAAAAGCTTTTTGTTATGATTTTGGTTTTCTTGCAGATCTATTACATTGTTTTGTTATGATTCCCATACTCTTTTAGATGATATAGTTAAGCATGATATTGAGATGAAGTTGTTTGAGCTCCTTCTTAATTAATTGTATGTATTGTTTCTAATTGAGATATCTACGTTTTTTTCCCTTTCGAATTTGGTTTTAAGGTGTCAAAACCTTAATGGCTCTTCTATCTTGGAAATTAAATGCAAACTGTTTTCTCAATAGGTGATGTTAAGGCAGTTTTCTCTATTAGGTGACTCTTTTCCATTATGATCAAGAATATTTGAACTAACATTTGAAAATCAACATACTGTCTCAACATTTAGTTGATGCTAGAGTTTCTCTATTAGGTGACTTTTTTCCATTAAGATCAAGAATATTTGAACTGACATTTGAAAATCAACATACTGCCTCAACATTTAGTTGATGCTAGAGTCCTTACATAATGCATATAATGACAATCTCCTTGCAGCCCTATTACAGTCTTTGTATACATGCTAAAATAAAACATTCTCAACATGCTTAAAATATTCTTTAAATTCTTGAACTATGTGGCCAAAGCTTGGGTATGATCATTTTTCTTTCAAGTTTCAACAAAAAGGACAATGGTAAGACTTAGTGCAACAAGGGACCCGAAAAATTCAATTGTAAGCTGATGCGGTTTTGAATAGGAAAAAAAAAAAGGGACATGTGATTGAATTATGAATTTTAAGCAATAATGTTAATGTAAATTTTGACATTGAATTGTGGTTGCATTAAAGGAGATTTTTTTACTAATTACAGTCAAATTAGGTGTAACACAAATATCCATAAATCAACTTTAATTTGAGTCCTTTTATTTTTTTTTTAAATTTTATCGGCTGCCAAATTTCCATTTGTGTTATAACATATGTGTTGAAGATAATAGAATATACATTGATCTCATTCATTTTTTTTTTTTATTCATACCAGTGTGCTTGGTGGGATAAGCAATTAATTGAATTGATGGAATTTTAGGACATGCAACTTTGGGAATTTTAGGACTTACTAGGCAACTGGGATAAGCAATTAATAATACTAGTCGCAAATCCGTGCGATGCACGGAAATTTTTTTTTATTAAGGTATAATAATTAATACATATATAAGATGGAATTATGCACAAAACTCCATTGTGCATAATAATTAATACACACATACATATATATATATATATAATGGTATTATTTATATGTTTTAATTATTATATAAACTTAATCAATCATAGAAAAATGGAATTCCTTCAAAATAAGCATTAGGCACACTACCTCTCTCAAACATCAATAATTAAAAAACTTCAAGTTGAGTAAAGAGCCTTATAGCTCAACTAACACTTCCTGTTATTTCCAACAGAGATATCCAGGGTTCAAATCCCCCATCTCCTAAATATTGAATTATAAAAATAATAATAATAATAATAATAATAATAATAATAATAATAATATATACTTGTACAAAATAAATCTTTATTAGACTAATAAATTTTAGAGATCTAATATAATTTTGTTTTAATCTTTGTTCATATCATAATTGCATAAAGCAATTTCACAACCCACAACCCAAACACTTTTTCCAATTCTTTTTTATTTTTCTCTCTTTCTTTTCTTGTCCACTCATTTTTTTGGTCTCTATCTTCATATAATTTTATTTTTTATTTTCTGTTGGAATTTTCCTCTGCCACATCTTTCTATCTACCTGACCTTTTTCATTTTACTTTTAATCCTTCACACTCTCTCTCCCTTCCTCCCCTCCAGAATCTTCTTTCTTCCTTCTTCCTCATATCTTTCTTATTTCATTTTTCTTCTTTCTTCGTCACCCTTACAGTGAGAGGGAGTTGCAACTTGCAAAGGTAATAATTTTCACTCCGTGCACTGCAGAAATCCCGAGTTAGCTCCTCGTCTTTGCCAATGGTTATTGAACTCTCTTTTCTAAGTACCAAGCCTATTTGTTCAGTTTTCTTTCTTAGTTTTTCTCCTTTTAACATCATCTGTGAATTTTTGCTTTGGAATCTTGGTTGCTACTTTAAAAAAAAATAAAAAAAAATACGAAGAGTGAATATTCCGACTCGGAATGGTCGGTACAATCCGGAATGGTTTGGTATTTAAAACGAGACCAAATAGAGGTGTACTTGTACCGAGATTGAGTACTAATTGTGCATGAAAAACACAATTTCAATTTGAGCGTTAAAAAAAAAAAGGCAGGCATAAAACCAACGGAACAAAGAACACCAAAAGCCCAAAAAAAGAAGAAATTGAGCAGAACAGAAAAATCAAATAAAAAAATAAATAAAAAGCATGAAACCCGACAAAGCCAATTATAAACCAAAGAGGAAAGAACGCATCTTTGGGACTCAAACAACAATAGAACCATAGGGACCACAAGGGGTGCAATTAATTGGAGAGATGAAGAGGTCAAAGAGTTCAAAAGGTGAGAGGGAGAGAGAGATGGATGAAAAGTTGAAGTAATTAATTGAGGAGATGAAGAGATCAGGAAGTTCAAAAGGTGAGTGGGAGAGAGAGGTAGATGAAAATGTGAGTTAGAGGAACAACCATGAGAGAGAGAATTTTTATTTTTATCTTGAATAAAAGTGTGAGAGAGAATTAAATAGAGGTAAGGGAAGGTAGAAGTGTGTGAAAGCAGCAAATCTAACGTGGCGGTATTTGGGAAAGTCTAAAATTTTTCTCTCAGTTTCAGATTTTAGTTTATACTAGTCGCAAACTCGTGCGATGCGCGAAAAACTCCCAATGACATGTAATGTTTTCAGACTAAACTACAAACATAACTATGACCCTATACAATTTTAGTCACAATGAAATACAACTTAAAGCTCCTAGGTGAATACAACAACAAAAAATATACAAAGAAACTAAAGAGGAAAGAACGCATCTTTGAGACTCAAACAACAATAGAACCATATGGACCACAGGGAGAGTAAAAAAAAATACTAGCACAAGATTTAAATAGGTAATTGGGAGTGCAATTAATTGGGGAGATGAAGAGGTCAGAGAGTTCAAGAGGTGAGGGAGATAGAGGTAGATGAAGAGGTGAGGTAGAGGAAGTGAGGAACAACCATGAGAGAGAGATTTTTTTTTTTTTTTGAATAAAAGTGTGAGAGAATTAAATAGAGGGAAGGGGAAGGTGGAAGTGTGTGGGAGTAGCAAATCTGATGTGGCCGTATTTGGGGAAGCCTAAAATTTCTCTCAGCTTCAATTTTTAGTTTATATTATAGATTATAGATGTTTACAACGATAATCTAAATTTGCTTAACAATTGGAAAATGCCATAGAAAGCATTCTTGCTAAGAAAAATTAAATATATGATTATAAATAATTACAATTAGGGTTAATTACAGTAAACCCTCCTGTGGTTGGACCGAGTTTTACTTTGCCTACTCGTGGCTTAAAAAGTGTCACTTTACCCACCAGAGGTTTAAAATGCTAGCGATTGTTACTCACCTAGCCCTTTTTTGTTAATAAAAACAAGTAAAAAGGTTTTAATACCGTTTTGGTCCTCAACCTTTGACCTTTATGTCAAATTGGTCCCTAACCTTTCAACTGTGTCAAATTGGTCCTCAACCTTTCAACCTTTTGTCAAAATGATTTTTGTCATTAAGTGTCAGATGGAAAATGCTGACGTGGCTAACAATATTTTTTTAATATTAAAAATGTCTGACGTGGCATGCGAACTCAAATTGTAATAATAAAAAATTGTCAACTCAAATTAAAAAAAAAAAGAAGGTCAAATTACACATTATACCCTTTATGTTTGGTCAAAGTTCAATTCAGTCCTCTATGTTTTGACTGTTTCAATTCAGTTCTCTAAGTTTCATTATGTTTCAATTGACAATTTTCGTTTAATTTTTGTTAACACCGTTAGTTTTTAATTTAAAATTAAATTTCTGGATTTTTAATTATACATTAAAAACTAAACTTGGTTAAAACTAAAAATTTCTATATCTTGATCCCCACCATCTTCATCAGAATCCACACCCACATCCCCACCATGAACTACTCCTCTAGGGACTTCACCAAATACTTGAATTGTCCACCATGTCTGGACCAATAACGAGGCATGGGAAGCCCCCTTTTTGGTCTTCAACGTAGAAGCATCAACAGAGATAACCAACCCCATGATGTCCACGGCGTAGAACTTTCCCTTAGAATAAGCAATATCATCGTAACGAGCTCTCTCTCCCCCATCATATATATTAGTCCATTGCTAATGAAGAAGGTTGGGTATAGCGATGAAGTTTGGGTTTTGGGAATTAGGGATTTCAGAATGAATTTTGGGATTAATTGATTGTTTTACTGTGATGTTGTTTTGGTTTAATCGGGTTAGTTTAATTGGGTTGGGTATGGGTTTAACTGGGTTTAGTTTTTGGCTTTTAATGTTTAATTAAAAATTCAAAAATTCAATTTTAAATTAAAAACGAACGATGTTAAAAAAGAATAACGGAAAATTGTTAGTCATGTCAGTATTTTTCATCAAACACTTAAGGACAAGACCATTTTGACATAAGATTGAAAGGTTGATAACTAATTTAATACAATTGAAAGGTTAAAGACTAATTTGACATAGAGGCCAAAGGTTAAGGACCAAAATGGTTTAAACCAAACTTAAAATATAAAATAAAATAAAAATTGGAATAAAACTTTTTTTTTTTTCCAAAAAATGAAGAACATCTAGGGTTTACTGTACTCTCTTTCTCATCTCAGTACTCTCTCTCATCATCTCATTCATGGACGCTTGAGGAACTCACTCTCTTCACAGAAACTGTTAGCAAGATTGGATTTTGGTGGTCTTGATCGATTACCCAAATATATGAAGATATGCTTCTTTTTTTCTTTTTTTGTCTTTTCTTCTTACAAGAACCCGTACCCCCCTTTCTTTTATTTTGGCCTTCTTTCTTCTCAGATCCTTCCTTCTTCTCCTTCCCAATTCATGTAGCTATTACATACTCATTCATCATAACAACCAGCAACCCCAAGTCAAGGAAAGGAAAATCACCTATAATTTCATTTGACCCAAACCCCAAATCTGTGTGTTCCACATCCATGTACAAGATGAATGTGGATTCAACCAAGACCCACTACCCATCTCAAGATCTACCTAAAACCACATTCAAACCTTCATTTCATCGAGATTGAACACAGCGAAAGAAAAAGAAAAGAAATAAAGAGAAGAGACTTTTATTTTTGGTTGTGTTTCTATTATAATACTCAAAGAGCTTGGCCATGATTTGCTCTGATCTAAGGTGAGAGAGATCAATTCGAGATGGTGAGGGGCGGAACAGAGAAATAAAGGCGGTGAAATTGTGGTGGTGGCGAGCAAAGGCGAGCTTAAGTGGCGGGTCTCTCTCTCACTAATCTGGGGTCTTTCTCGGATAGTTCCTCTCCTCAGATGTATCACTCTCAACTAAGAGATCTCTCAGTCTCAATTAGATTTTGGTTGGTTTTTCTGTTGCTGGAGGTGGTGGTGGTGGTGTTCCATGTTTGGTCATGGTTTGATGAGAGAGAAGCTGAGATGATGAGAAACCCTAGATATTCTTCAATTTCTGGAAAAAAATTGTTTTAATGTGAAGTTTGATCCAAATTTTTTTATATTTTTAGTTTTTAGTTTTTAGTTTTTTTTGGTGAACGGAAAGGGGTGAGGTGGGTTACGGCTGCTAACGTTTTAATCCTTAGGTGGGTAAAGTGACACGTTTCAAACCACGGGTAGGCAAAGTGAAACTCGACCTAACTACAGGGGGGTTTACTGTAATTAACCTTTAAAATAAAAAATAGGAATTTATTGTTGTTTTGGTCCTCTATAATTTATGTACATGCATTTCTCTTTTTGCGCTAAATCGATGTGCAAACCACCATTGTCGAAAAAGTTATGGATCAAACTTCTCCTATTTTTATTTCTATAGCTTTGTTAATTTATTTAAGTAACTTTGGCCTCAATAATCACCATCCGGCGGCCTCTACACTTTATAAGAAGGAAAAGTAGTTGCATATGAACATAGAAATTAGAAACCTAGCAATACACAAACACACAAAGTATATAGATTCCGATGTGTCCTTTATACATATGAACATAGAAAATTAATGATCACAACTTCACAAACCAAGAACCAACAATTACATAGATCCCAATGTGTCCTTAATTTATTTTATGTACAAGAGAGAGACTAACTGTAGAGGCTAATACCAATTCGCATTTCTCTTTCTTATTTCAACCCACATACATGCAAAAGATACAAAAAGTAAAAAAACAAACTACCAGAGAGATAGGTTGCAGAATTGCTGGAGAGAGGAATCACACATGGTGGTGAGAGAGGACAAGACAGGACAAATTTAGGTGCTACTACTACCTTCCCTTAGATTTGAAGATGAAATGATGACATGTGAACAAGTAATACCTCATGTAGAGCTTGTAGGGAGGCAAAGTTGGATCTAAAAGCAAAAGACTGAAATTAGAGGTACCATGATAGAGCTCTGGTTTTATTAGAGTACAGGAAAGTTTTCCTAAGAATAATAGGTCTTAGTAAAAAATACGAAATGGGGATAAGAGAGGAAGACACGATATATGGAAGCCATGAATTTTCATCCATGACTGATTTTGTGCCGTCTACAAAGGCTAGGACCATACAGACAAGGGACAATTCAGTTAATACCAAGGAAAATATTATTGGGTATGTGACACGGGTAGCTTTTGCTAAAAATGGATACGCAAAATTGACAAAAATTGAGACTGCTGATAACCCAAAAGCCAATGAGTCACATATCAGAAAATTTATGAAAACCTCTTTGTTGCTTAAAATTGCCAAACCATTCTCGTTGAATCCACCAGGCACTTGGAATGCTGCTGCAAAAGTGACAGTTGCAATTAATGATTGTGGCGACCAGTAAATTGACGTTGGCCATATCCTTGACATCATCTTGTTTACGTTCTTTGGCTAATCTCCTATCATTTTCCTCTGAAATATTGGCTGCATCAGTTCCTGCTCTGACTTTTGTATCCTCTTTCCTTTCCGTTTCTGGCTTTTCTTGGGTCTGCTCTTTTGTAGTCTGTCTGTCAACCATTTTATGCAAAGGTCGTAGAACGTTGTGTCTCTTCAAACGTGACATGATTATACGCTGCAAATGTTTAAACCGAAATGTCATTAACAAGATCAATAATGCTTACAAATTAATTTTTATTCTCTCTCACAACTGGTTGAATTGTTCACCTGTTACTATGTCACTCACGCGCAAAGCTAATAGACCAAAGGAAGGACCATCACCTATTAATCTACCAACACAGATTGTTGAGGTGGAAGATTATGATTAATGCAACATCACTTTCATTGAGATTATTACTGATATTACTTATATTATATATCAATCATATTCTACCTATTTTAACAGTTCTGAAATTTGTTATATCACTTGAGTAATTTTTAATCTACTTGGTTATCAAAATTAAGTGGGATTCTAGTCACTTCAATTTTAGAACCTATCTCACCACAAATAGTCATCAAAGAATTCCAAAGGAATGGCCTTGTCCCTCATGAGTTTTCGTTTGGTAAAACTTAATTTATAATTTTGCATCGATAGATTATACTATGTCTATTCTACTTCAAGATTCACAAGCCTTACCTTTTCATTTGACATCAGTTGATTATCTGATTTAATAATGTCGAGAATAGTTTTCCCTTTGTTGTTCACAGCCCCAGCGTTGTTCGCGTCGCATAGAGTCGAGAATAGTCTTCCCCGCGACAAATGGTGGCTCCTGACATCTACCGGCAAAAATAATAGTCCATAATGCCCTTTTGTGGCAGCTAGATGAAAAGGCGTGTTTCCTTCATCATCTTGCTCATTCAAAAGATCTTCAAACAATAAGTTCTGTACGAAAATTTTAACTGCTTCTGTCCTTCCACTTTCCGCAGCGAGATGAAGAGCTGTCCTTTTTCTTTTGTCTAAAAATTCACAAGTATGTGGATATTTTTTAATGAAAACTTTCAATACCTCGACATGTCCTTTCTTAGCAGAAATGTGAAGAGCACACATGCCTTCTTTATCCTTTTTGTCAGCTAGGGTAATATCTTTTTCCAAAAATAGTTCCACAATTTCTGCCTCACCAAAGTGTGCAGCATAATGAAGAGGAGTCCATCCAAAGTCATCTACTTCCGAAATTGCCTTTGGAAATTTTTTTAGAATTTTTTCCACGAAATCTGCATACACAAAGAAAGAAGGATTTTGCTAATGAATAGCTCAAAATATTTTTAGGTTCTGAATTTTCACATTTCAATTCATCAAGAGTACATAGGGTAATATTTCTTGTTTATTTAAATCTAGAGTGGAGAAAATTGGTTTGAGTGGCAAATCTTTTATTGAAAACTAAATCAAGACATCGATTCCCTAGGAAATTTATGAGATTTGTTAATGAATCAAGGCATTGATTGCTAGAGAAAATAGTGGGTTTGAAGCAATCAATATGCAATTCAAATTCAAATTATCATTGACTTTAGTATGTAATCCCAATTATAAATATGGATTTTATCGTATTGTATTATCAAGAACAGTGAATGAGAAAATGTACTACTTGGGCGATTGTCTCATGGACGTAGGCCACAAGGCCAGACCAAATAAACTCTCATGTCTTCTATATATATTCTCTTTTATCCCTCACATTGTCACACTCTATTTTTAAAAAGAAACATTGTCACTTGTTTATGCATATTGAAATTTTTTCCTATTCAATTCTCAGATCCTAGTATCCTGCCTCATAGCAAAGGATTTCATCACATTAAATTTTAGTGACATCTTAATAGGAGAGTTTTTTGCAGATTTGTCGTTGAGGGGAAATTATCAATGTAATGGCATTATTATTTTCATGTGACGTTGAACACATAAATTGGTTCATACAAAGTTTAACTTTTTTTTTTTAGTTAATTTTCTTGAACTCCAAAAAAATAAAAAAAATAAAAGTACAAAACTTTGGAAGAGATATCTAGCTTTGGATTTAATTTATACAAGTTAGTGAATTTTATATAACATTACTGTGAATGAGAAAATGTAGTCCTTTTTGCTTTTGGGCGCTTGTCTCATGGACGTAGGCTACAAGGTTGAATCACGTAAACTCTCATGTCTTTTCTTTTCTCTTTTATCCCTCACATTGTCACGAACTCTATTTTTAATAAGAATATTATCACTTGTTTATGCATATTGGAATTATTTTTCTATTCAATTCTCAGATCCTAGTATCTTGCCTCATAACAAAGGATTTTGTCACGTTAAATTATACTGACATCTTAATAGGAGAGTTTCTTGCATATTTCTTGTTGAGGGGAAATTATCATTTTAATGGTGTTATTATTTTCATGTGGCATTAAACCACCTATATTGGTTCATACCAAGTTTCACTTTTTTTTGTTTGTTAATTTTCTTGAACTCCAAAAAGAGAAAAGAAAAAAGAAGTACAAAACTTTGGAAGACATATCAAGCTTTGGGTTCAATTTGTACAAGTTGTGCATTTCATAAACAATTAATACACAACTTGAGGGACAATATTGCAAATTATAAGTCATTTTCCACGTCGTTAAAGACCAAGTCAAGACATTGATTAATTCTCAAAGAAAATTATGGGATTGGTTAGTGAATCAAGTGATTAATTGCTAGAGAAAATCAGGAATAAAGCAACCAATATGCAATCCAAAACTATATTGGGTAACATATCCCAATAAAGCATTTAAAAAAATATTAATAAGATGCATTATTTAGATTCTAATATATGAATGAAATTAATTTAAACCTATAAATTATATCTAATGTAAAAATTCAGATTTCAATAGTTCTTAATTTGGTGTTACTTGTTTTTTTATTTTTTATTTTTTAACTAAAAAACTATTTGGTGATAATCTTGTACTACTTTTTTTTTTTTTTTTGATAATAAACGATAGCTTTATTAAAGTGAGACTAAATCAAGATTAACAGTGGGGAAGAGAAATGATGGACAATCTTCTAACCAAACAGATTGTTCATCATTCTTTTTAGAAAACTCAACCAGGGAAAAAGCTACCCTGTTATAACTTTTGGGAACATTACAAAAAGAAATAGAACTAAACAAAGGCAGCAACTCTCTAATGTCTTCTATAACCCATCCTAGCTCCGAAAAAACATCTTGACCAGACTTGAGCAAAGAAATAATGGATGTATCAGAGCATTCTATTACCACAACAAAGAAACCAATTGACAAACTGAATTTTAAAGCATGGAAAACTGATAAAGCTGAGCTCCACATCAGGTCCCCTTTTGCATCAACCTTTTCACTAGAGGCAGCCATAAATTCACCTTTGAAGTTCCTTATCACCACTCCTAATCCCACTGCTGGGCTTTGAAATCAAAGGAGGCTACATTAACTTTGACAATTTTTGGATTTGGAGGAGGGATCCATCTGTGCACACCTGCTTCTCTTGGACCTGGAGTTTCAGTGACAGCTTCTATGTATTCCAGTGCATATTAGGCTGCTCGGGAGGGAATCAAGCGGGCATTTGGCTTGCAAGAGTTTGACCAAATCTCATTGCGATGTCTCCAAATAAACCATGCAGTAGTGAAAAAAAATCTCAATCTCAGGAGAGCCACATTGAGTCAAAACCTCTTCAACCAAATCCACAAAGTCTGTGTGTGATCTTGACAGTAGTTGGGCAAAATGAGTGTGGATGTTCCAGGTTGATCTCGCGATTTTGCACTCCATGAAAATATGAGCAGTAGTCTCTGCTTTTTCAAAACATATTGGGCAGGAATAGTTAGACCCAATCTTTCTTTCGAAAAGCCTTGTACATGTTGGAAGAATATTGGAGCACGCACGCCACATGAAAATTTTGATTTTATGTGGGACCTTTGCTGACCAGAGTTTTTTCCAGAAAGAGCTCCATCTCAAAGAAGAAGATGAGCCACATTTCACCTTTTTTTGGTCCTCAACCCCGAGTTTGTAAGCACTTTGGACTAGAAAAAACCCCGTCTTTGTACCATTCCATACAAGCTTATCTTGGCGGTCTCTTCCCCTCAATGATATGAGTTTAATATATTCTGCTTCAAAAGGTAGGAAGACCTCATCCACAAGGTTAGAGTTCCAACCCGAATCGGAGAAAAGATCACTCACCTTTGCGTTATCAGGGAGCACACTTTGAGGGGAAATGACCTTAAATCCCCTTTCCCTAGGGATCCAGTTATCTTGCCAAATCCTGATTTTGTTACCATTTCCCACACACCACCTAGAACCCTTGACTATTAAGTCTCTTGCAGAAGCTAGGCTTCTCCATATAAAAGATGAGTGGTTAGGAACCTTGGATTCAAGAAATGAGCTATGAGGGTAGTATTTGGCTCTGTAAATTCTGCCAATGAGGGAGTTAGGGTTCTGGTTAAGATTCCACCCTTGTTTAGCCAACAAGGCCTTGTTAAAGAGGCGAAGATCATGGAAACCCATACCTCCATCCTTCTTTGGAGAACAAATACGGATCCAGCTTCTCCAATGCACCTTACGCTCATTTTCACATTGACCCCACCAGAAGTTACTCATCAATGAATTGAGAGAGTCGCAAATACCATCCGAGATTCGAAAGCAACTCATTGCGTAAACTGGGATTGCTTGGACCACGGCTTTTATCAAAACCTCCTTGCCTATTTGCGACAAAAATTTCTCCTTCCATCCTTGAAGTCTCTTCCATACTCTTGTGGTGATATCCTCAAATGCCTTGATTTTACTACGCCCAATGAAAGAGGGTAAACCCAGATATTTTTCTATGGAATGCGTATTCGATGCTCCCCATAGGTCCCTTATCGCTCCTGCAGTATCTGGAGAAGTATTGGCACTAAAAAATAAAGCCATTTTTTCACAGTTCAATTTCTGCCCTGATGCTGTCTCATAGACCCAGAGGATTTCCTTGACAACTTGACATTCTGAATTATTAGCCCGAAAAAATAGCAAACTATCATCTGCGAAAAGCAAATGATTCACTCTCGGACCTCCCCTGCTAACTGCTACGCCACATAGCTTATGATCCGCTTTTGATTTCTGCAGGAGTGTCGAAAGGCCTTTCGCACATAGGAGGAAAAGGTAGGGAGAGAGTGGGTCGCCTTGACGTAAACCCCTTTCCGGGATGATAATATCAGTTGGCTTTCCATTGAGAAGGGCCGAATAACTCACTGTTGAAATGCATTTCATAATAAGCTGCACCCAACTTGCATGGAAGCCTATCTTCAACATCAAATCTTCCAAATACCTCCATTCAACTTGATCATAGGCCTTACTCATGTTGAGTTTGGCCGCCATATGGGTAGTCCTTCCTTGCCTCTTTGTTTTCATATAGTGTAGGGTTTCGAAAGCTACCATGATGTTGTTTGTGATCAAACGCCCCGGAACAAAGGCGCTTTGACTATCTGAGATAATAGAGGGCAAAATAACCTTGAGTCTGTTCGCCAAGACTTTCGATATGGTTTTGTAAATTACGTTGCACAGGGAGATTGGACGGAACTGGCTCAAAGATTCTGCAGACTTTGTTTTAGGTATCAAGGCTATATGGGTGAAATTCACATTATGTAACATACACCCTGTATTCAGGAAATCCAATACAGCTAGAGTAAAATCATGCCCAACAATATGCCAATAAGTTTGAAAGAAAATAGCTAACATACCATCGGGTCCCAGAGTTTTTGTTGGCGGCATTTGGTACAAGGCATGTCTTACCTCTGATGCAATAAAATCTCGTACTAGCCACTGATTCATGTCCTCCGTTATTACCCGGTCAATCAGATCAACAACCTGTTCGGTACTCACTGGGTTGGAAGAGTTGAAAAGATTTTGGAAGAAATCCTTTGCCAAGCTTCCCTATTCTCCCTCCTACGATACCCAATCTCCATGCTGGTTGAAAAGGCAAGAAATACTATTCTTCCGGTTTCTTTGAGTTGCACAGGCATGAAAATACCTTGTGTTTTGGTCCCCCTCTTTCATCCAGGAGATACGAGAGCGTTGTTGCCAGTAAATCTCTTCCTGAGTTAGAAGATTATTGAGAGTTTTCCTGGTGTCGTTACGGTCTCTCATAATTTCTTGGTCATTCCAAGATGATTGCAGGTTGGCTTCATAGTTTGCAAGCTTAGCCTAGGCTTCTTTAATTTGGTGTGGTAAGGAATGCACGTCATTCTTACTCCACTGTAAAAAAGCCATCCTACAGGATTTGATTTTCTGGCATAGCTGGAACATTCGTGATCCACTTTGGGGTAATGACCAAGCTTCACGAATAACATCTTCACAACCTTCTCTTTTGATCCATGCAGCTTCAAACCTAAACAAGTGTTTCTTAGGGGGACTCCTCTCAACTCTTGCCTCAAAATCCACCATCACCGCATGGTGATCCGAGAAGGCAAAGGGGAGGTTTCGCACACAAGCATCTGGGAAGAGAAGACGCCACTCAGAAGTGCTAACTCCCCTATCCAGCCGAGCGAAAACAATGTCCGGATAGTTTTGCATATTGCACCATGTATACTTGGGCCCTTGATATCCTAGGTCCGATAGTCCACAATCAGAGAGAGCTTCTCAGAAATTTCTCATCCGGCTTTGAGACCTATCGTGAATTCCTAACTTTTCCCTAAAATCCACAATTTCATTAAAGTCACCACACACAAGCCAGGGGAGGGAGTTAAATTGAGCTAACCAGCGAAGTAAATTCCACGACTCCGTTCTTTTGTGGGCTTCTGGATTCCCATAAAATCCCGTGAATCTCCATGACACACTATCAGAAAGCTTAACAACAACATCAATATGACTGAAATAGTAGCTTTTAATAGATAAATCTATGTCCTGAGACCACAACAATGCTAACCCACCTCCATACCCATGTCTTTGGACTCATAATGCTCCTCTCATACATAACTGAATTTTGATCCATTTTATACTATTAACTTCAAGGCGTGTCTTTGACAAGAACACGACTTGGGGATCTTCTTTCGTCACCAAGAGGCGAAGTTCCCTCATTGTCTATGGGTTCCCAAGCCCACAACAGTTGAGACTTAAGAGCCTCATTGAGACCGGCGAGGATGCAATGCAACCTTCGCCGAAATAGGAGAGGAAGAAAAAACATTGCCGTCGAGGCGGCGCTGCTTGGGTGGTAGCGTATCATTCTCCAAAGGGATGGGAATTAGGTCTCCAGCTTTCCTTTTTGTTGGTCCTTCAGGAATCGGATTTGGGGTTGGAGAAGAGGGGTGTGGGTTGGCACGAGCTAACTTTTTCCACTTGGGCTTGTGAGGGGGTTGAGGGAGTCCACATGACGTGGCAGTTGATTCACCTGGTATTGAATCACTCGGACTAATACAGTTTAGCGGATCTCTGTTACTGGTTTGGTTTAAGGTGTGGGTTGTAGTTTGATTGGGCTTGGGCTTTGGTAACTGGGGCAGTAGTGTTTGAGGTTCATCCTTTATAGGCTTAGCTTGGCAGATTGGGTCGAATGTACAGCTAGAATTAGAAAAAACTATAGGTATACTGGGATTAGGATGAGAGAAAGATACATTCACCTTAGGTTTGTTGTCGCTTTCCAACTTCTGGACGCTGATAGGGCTATCCTTGAGTGGTGCAGGGATTGTCCACACTGTTCCATCGTGCATCAGTGTCCTACATTCCCTTTGGTGCTCTGGTGTAGAGCTTGATACTAGAGGGGACAACCCACTAGTGTAGATCGTTGTGGTTTGTTCCTTAGCTTTTTTGTCGTCTACCCCCAAGAACTCTCCCCGTGCCTAAGTCTCTCCCTAATTTTCCTTCTAATCTTAACTCGCCTGAACAACGACAGCAGCTACCTCCGGTTGTTGGGACGCCTTTTCGAGCCCTTCCTCTATCACATTGGACTATCTATCATAAACCCTAGGGGGGATCAGAAAATTCTCAGTCCTCATCCACTGACCATAAGCCAAGAACTTAACCCCAAACTGATTAGATTGTTTCAAAGGGTTAATGCCACAGGTCCTACCATCATGGTCTAAGAGCCCGTAATTGAAACAAGTGTCTGGTAGTTTTTCATATTTCAAATTGATCCACAAATCATTTAAACCCGGTCGTGGCAAGAAAAAACCAGGGAGTAGAGGTTTTGTGATATTAACATCGACCCGAATACGGATAAACCGTCACCCTTGGCAAATGTTTTCCCCAACGGAATCAACTTCCTTCACCCTTCCAGCCTTTCCCCCAATTCTTTCCAAATTTTCCTTATTTTGCCAACATGGAGGTAATCCGTGGACTTGAATCCAAAAAGTAGGCCAAGAGAAATCGACCTCTTCCCATGTTAAATCTGGCCTCCATTCTTGGAGATTCAGGTGGGCTCCTTTCAAAGTCCAAGGTCTTTTGTTGTAACCAAAATGCATGTCTACCTCATGTTCAAAAGTAAAGACAAAAAGGTTTTTCCCTACCAGATTTACCTTAAACGATCTCTTAGGATTCCACGCCTTTGTAACAATCTCTTGGACTGCACTGCTATTGAAATTTCGTGGTGACCAGATTTTTCCGATAAGGGTATGTGCGATAGATTTTGGGAGTTCATGGTTTGAAGAGAGCTCTAAAAAGTTGTCTTCGAAACTAAATCTCTCTGTTTTAGAGATGATTTCTGAGAGTTGATGGTTGGAGATTTCGTTTTCCAGGCGTTAGATAGAGAAGAGGGGGTTTGATTCGATATTGATGAGTGTTGGGTAAGAAAGGTGGGTTTCATGGAAATGAGGGAGGATAGGTAATAATGGGTATGAAAAGCTAGCAGAGAAAACAAGGAAGGAGAGGTATGATATAGATTGGGTGAACGGAGAAAGCTTGATAATAATGGGAAATGGGTAATAGTGAGCACTAGGAAAAAGAACTCAAAAGGAACAGAAGAGAAAACTCCCAGAGAAAGAGAGACTAGGCTCTCAGGGAAACTTAGGGGAACTTATTTAGTCAAGGAAAGAGTAACAACAAGAGTACAACTTCAACTTATCTTAGTACTATTGACTCCACCTTTAGTATTTTTTTTTTTTTTCATTTCCTAGTGGGGAAAATCTCTAAAAATCTCAAAATTTAAAATATATATAGTACATATTTTTTTATTTTAAACTTTAGTGGGGGTCAATTGACCCCACTCAAGACTACCTAGCCCCGCCCATGAAGAGGACCATAAACCGGAGCTATGGGCTGGAGCAGCTGATGCCTAGTGCATAGCGACTCCTATAGTCACTCATAATTCCTTGTCTTGTGTAACAACTTGATCACCACGCTGCCAATGCCAGCGTCCTCGTATCCATGTGCTTCAACACTTCATACGATAAATTTTCGTCTAAATTCACAAACCCACTTCCCTCTTCATCTCTTCCTCAACTCTAATCCTCTTCATTTTCTTGTCCTCTTCTTTATTCACTACTTACCCATGCTTCTTCATCTAATTGAACTTGTCTCACGCTTGGTGAATTCGTGACGATTCGTAGGTTAATTTGTTCAATTGTAGGGTTTTGCTGTAGATTTGGTCGTGGCGACTAAAGGGTGGTTAATGGAAATTTTGATTTTGGGTAGTTTACCAGTTGATATGTGTGGGTGCAAAATCTGTAACTTCGCACTGCTGCTAGATGAATGTTTGAGAGGGGAACGATTAGTGAGACCAAAACTCTTATTGGAACACAAGTTTGTTCTAGCAGCTATCGGTTGCACCTTTGGGTTGGCAATGGGCCCAAGTTTGGCTTTGTTTCTCAAGAGTTGGATTGAACAGTATAAAAGCTTGTAACTGATATAAAAGAGTTGGGCTTCACGGTGAAGTATTGGACTTTTTTTGAATAATAATGGTAGCCATTGTTACAAGATATGGAAAATATTACTCTTTCCAGCATATCTAAAAGAACAAGATTAAAAGTATTTAAAGAGGATGGATCTCTCTAGACTTAGCTATCTGGAAAATGTTGTCCTCTCCATGGGTGCTAACCCCACATTTTATAGGCTTGAGGCTTCCTTGTAGTATGTGGAAGACGCTCCCTGATGTTGATAAATCACCGTGAAGCCATCGAGGTTCTCACTCATGGTAGGCTTCATTCTTGTGTTGAGTTCCTTTTGAGGGAGTAAATGAGAGTCGAACCATTCTCTCAAATAGAAAGGTTATCTTCCTTTGCAATCTAGGCCTCACGCCTAGCTTGAGTCAATTGGTCATCAACGACTTTTCCAGAGTCATCCACGCCTGAGTAATGCTTACAGCAACGACACTTTCACACGTGGCAAAGGTGCCTTCCCCGATCCTTCCTCGATCTATGCTATAGAGCAACCCCGTTTATCTTGGGGTAATTATTAGGTACTCCGGGAGTACATTAAATGCGTACTCCCTTCTCTCACAGAACTTATGGGTCCCGCTAATTAAATTCATGATGGGACCCACCACTTCTGTGAGAGGAGTGAGTACGCATTTAATGTACTCCCGGAGTATCTAATAATTTTCCTTTATCTTGGATGTAGCTAGCTTCCTTTATGGTGAAGTTGTGCTTAGTTCAGTGTGGCGGTGCAAATCTAGACACACTCTGTCGTGCTTAATGCCATGCCGCGAAGTATATTTATCCCAACAACCTTTCCTTGGTCTCTATTGATTACACCTATTTTCATATAGGCAGAAATACACTTTTGGTTCCTATATTTAGGGGGTATTTTCAATTTGTTCCCTATATTTTAATTTCTTTCAATTGAGTCCCTGTGTTTTTAACCCGTTTTCAATTATACCCTTGGCGTCATCTCCGTTAGAAATTACCTACGTGACAAACGGAAATTACTGACATGGCTAACTGTGTCATTTAAAAATAATAAAAAATAATTTAATTAAGCCACATCAACACCACATATTTATTCTTATTATTTTTTTCTTTTCTCTTATTTTTTCTTTTTCTATTTTTCCTTTCTCTTTTATTTTTCTCTCTCTCTCTGTTCTTATCCCTTCCCAAATTTCTTTTCTCTCTCCCTGTGTCATCCATTCATTTCCTTTTCTCTAAATCTCTCTCTCCACCATTAAACAAAGATCGAAGACGACCGGCGAGGTGAGATTGAGATGGAGCTTGACTGGGTGCAAAGGAGGTAGAGCTTCTAGAACCCTCCCTCTCTCTTTAACCTCTCTCTCTCTCTACTCAAACTAAGCCACCGCAACTCTTCAAGTTTCGCCATTCACCACCTCAACTAGTTATCTCCGCCACCTCCGCCACCTTAGCGGTGGCTCTCTAGCTCGATTCGACCGAATCTCTCCCCACCTCAAACTTTCTGTTCTCACTTGCTTAGACCGAGCAAAGCCCACTTCGAACCACCACCACTCTCTGTTTGCACAGAGGAAGATTGAAGAGAAGCTAGCAACAAAAATGGCCAAAAGAATGGGGCTAAATCTGATCTGATTGGGAGAGAGAGATTGGGTTGTTAGCTTGGGGTTGGAATGGGTTTTAGGTACATATGGAGTATTGCCAATGTGTAGATCTCTGAGTTTTTGGGTTGAAATGGCTTGGGTTTGGAGACTTGGTTGGTTTGGATTGATTGGGTTTGGGGATCTCTCTCTCTCTCTCTCTCTCTCTCTCTCTCTCTCTCTCTCTCTCTCTCGGAGTTAATCTCCCATTGTTGCCAGTGGTTGTTAGGTTCACCATTTCAAGCTTCCCCGAGCTCACGGATCTGTTTGGTTCCTGAGAAAATGAAGTTAAAGTTTGGATCTTTGATTACATATTCTTCTCAACAAGCAAATTGGTTTGATTTTTGTTTGGTTCCGAATTAAATGAGGGAAAATTAAGGGTTTGGATTTTTGGTTTGATCTCTGTGTAGTGTTTGGTTTCCAAATGTTTTGTTGTGATCTTGTTTGGTTGTCCAAAAATTGTGGAATCTGGGTTCAGTAATGTTGAATATGTATTAGAGAAATTAAAAAAATGAAGATTAAGAAAAAGAAGAAAAAAAATCTGGGGAAGAATAAGAACAGAGGAGAGAGAAAAGAAAAAATAAAAGAGAAAGGAAAATAGAAAAAGAAAAAATAAGAGAAAAAAAAATAAGAATAAATACGTGGTGCTAACGTGGCTTAATTAAATTATTTTTTATTATTTTTAAATGACACAATTAGTCATTTCAATAATTTCTGTTTGCCATGTAAACAAATTTCTAACGGAGATGACGCCAAGGATATAATTGAAAACGGGTTAAAAACACAGGGAATCAATTGAAAGAAATTAAAATATAAGGACTAAATTAAAAACACTCCCTAAATATAGGGACCAAAAGTGTATTTCTGTCTTTGATATAAGTGGCCTTAAATGGTTATGAGCCACTTTACCAAAGCCTTGGCTTTGGGCTTCTGTTGTGTTGTTTGGCAACCACACACCTCTTATGCCCCAAACGTTTTGGGTTGGCAATTGGGCTGTGGGCCATGCAGACATGAGTGTTTGCAATGTTGGGATTCAAGAGCCTCATAATTTGATTAATAGCCCAGGTTCTAAGACCTTGGTTTTCTTTGGGCTATTCATTTTGGCAATGGGCACATGCTCAAGGGCCTTGGTGTGTTTGGGCTCTAGGACCATTTTTTAGTTGTGTTAGTGACCCTATAGGCTCTTGGGCCTGTTTATTTGAGTAAATAACTTTTATAGATGTTGGTCATAGGCTCAAGGGCCTTTGTATAATTTTCTTAGGTTTAGGAGCCTATTGTTTTGGGTCAATAACCCATGAGTTCATGAGTTCACTTTTGTGGTTTTTAACCTTGCTATGAGTGGTTTGCCATGGATTGGGCCTTGACCACTCTTGTGTTGGTTGGGTTCTGGGCCCACAAAATTGACCATAAACAATGTGTATCATTGTGCTCATGGTTTTTGGTATTTTGATTTGTCTTCTCCTCTCGTTACTTTTTTCTTCCAAATTTATTTCTATATATGATTGAGCTATGTTTCTTTAAGTTTCAATTGCGTAAAACTTTGTTTAGCTTTTTTTTTTAATGTGTTTTTCTCTCTGAAGATTATGGTTCGCTGATTATAGTTGTTGTGAATGTTTTTCTACTTTACTATTTTCGCTTTTTGATTTAGCTTTTTGTCTTTGCATTTTCGAATATATATATATATATATATATATTAGTTTGTTCAAGTCCTGATTTTTTTTCCCAAAATATTGTTTTTGTCTCTAATTTGCATGAAATTTTTTTGTCTCTAAACTATTTTTTTTTTTTTCGTCCTTCAATTTTGAAAATGTTATAATTTATGTTCTTCAGTCAACCCTCGTTAACTTGAGTCCTATATTTCCTAACAAAATATTGAGATGGTTTATTTTTAGCATTAAATAATCTAGTTGTGACCGATTCATTTAAAAACACAAAAACAAAACAACATGTGGCACCAAAGAATTGGTCTCACGCACTACTGATGTTAGAAATTGACAAACATCACTCCTACGCAGATCGACAAAATTTACTAAAAAAAAAAATCCCTAATTCTTGATTTATGGCTTAGAGAAAAACCCAAAATTCTTATAGAAAAGGAAAACCCCAACTTTGAGAGTTAAACCAATCCTCCCTTTAATATCAATGTTGTTGTAGGAGCTTATATTTTGTTGTGTGTGAAAGCTACGCTTAGCGGAACATCCAAATGTTCTGTGCAATGAAGGACCATTCTATAATACCGACACTTTTTTTGTATGGATATGATATCTAATCAAATCTTAACTACAATTACCATCAAATGTGATGTTGTTACCATCATAATATAATTCATTAATTTGTCATAGAATAAAAAAAATAGAGTAGCATCCAGAAGGGAGATGGATTACCTTTTTTCGTGATAGGAATTTTATTTCTTCGGTTGAAAATTTTTCTAGGGAACTCCCTTTGATACAAGCCATCTACCAGGGCAAGTAGAACATCACTTATAAGAGACCAAAGTACTTCTCTCAGGAATGAAGCAATACCTTTTCGGGACAGAAGAGCTTGTATTGGATATTTGAACAGATTGCCTACAAGAAATAAAACAAGATTAGCGGATCGTATATAGTGAAATGACATAACAAAGTTATTAACACTATATATAAGGGTTGGCTTAGATAAATATTGATAATTTTCTCGCACTACCCATAAGACAACACATGAAAATTTGCCTTTCTTTTGATCTATTTTATAATACTAGTCTATATTAATTTCAGATCTCAACTACGAAGTCTATGAACTATAGCTAATTATAGAAATAATTTTCACTAAGTTTATAGTTTTGGATGTGTCAGTGAACCTTAGGGAAACAGAAGCTTCTAAGTCTAACAGATTTTTTGGGAGAGGAGAATAGTGGGAATGAAATGGAAAGAAAAAGAATTTTGAAAGAATATTATTTTCATTCCCTCCTCTGAAAGTTTAATAGTAAACCTATTTTTTTAATCCCTCCAAATTTAGGAGGAATATGAGGAAATAGAATATGTTTTAATGAATTTTTATTGAAATCCCCATAATACCTTTTTTTTAAATTAAAAAAAAAAATGCTTACACACCTATATATTTTTATTAAGAACATGCAAAAGGTAATAATATTGTAATAAAATGATTCATTTACATTTATTTCCATTCAACTTCTAAACAAGGTTACGTTTCATTTGAACTTCCAAATAAGAAATCTATACTATAATGTAAAATCGAAACTTTTTTACTTTTGGTTAACCTCATAATATTTCGCCACATAAGCTTTTGAGTTCTCACAATTTTACACCTCATTATTTTAATATATATTTTCTAATTGAATTTAAATTTTATTCTATAATTAAACCTTCCATTAGAATCTTGACACATCATATTAATAGAAAGAATATATTGTTCTATATACATAAACATAATCTTAATAAATGTCTAATACTAGAATATTTTCTATATATAAACACAATAATAATAAATGTTTTTTAATAAATATCACGATTATCAATTTTTATTTTTAGACAAAAAATAAAAGAGAAAAAAAAAATCATATTATGTTAAACTTTCTCGTGTGTTGCATGGGTTACCGACTAATAGATAATTATTTCCATTACATTTTATTTCTTGCCTTTAATAAACTAACAAGCATAGTGAATACAATGTTTAACCATAGTAACATAAAGGAAAAACTTTGTGTCTATCGTGATATACGTGTTAGTAGGATATTGCGTATCCCCTGAGATTGGTCAATATGCTCGTATCTATGGAATGCTGAACGAACACCCAAGGTTAGAAAAAAAAAAAAAGAGAGAACTCATTGTAACACAAAGGTTTGGACAATAGTATCACCAACTTCAGATCATAAGGCTCTTTTACTCAACACAAATGGCTTGGAAGCACAACCTAGGAGATATCACCGTTTGTTCCGTTTTGAGGCCATATGGGTTAAGAAGGAGGACCATGAGACGGTAATCCGTAGAGTATGGAGAGAAGATGACCTGAACTTCCTAGTTGACTGTGGTTAACAACATTAAGTTGTGTGGAGCAGACCTCCATAGTTGGAAAAAAAAGCAATTACGACAATGTACAAAAGAGGCACACTAGGCTCTTTCTCAAGTCTACCTAATCTACACATCACGACCTGATAGTATGTCCCACATTTTTTTACCAAAAATATTGGAATGTGACATTTTGTTGTTTTACACTTCTAAGTCCTAAATACGGGCCACATTCCCTAAACCATAAAGAATACCTACATAACTTTGATCCCAAAAACAACGGATAAGGATACTCTCTATTTGAAATGAAATAAAAAGTTTCTATTTCATGGTTTAGATTAAATATCTCAGATCTAACAATATATAAACTACCACGTCATTTAAAATTTTAAATGACGAGACACTTTGTACACCATTAGATTTGTGAAATAAAATCTAAACCATAAAATAGACAAATGGAGGGATTTCCAAATGGAGAGGATCCTATTCCAAAACAACTCACCCTAAGAAAATGACAGGCTATAGCCTATAAGTTTGTGCAATGTTTTTACAAACTTGTCTTAAAAGTATTAGCAAATAGACTCAAAAATAATTCTCCCCCAAATTATTGCAGAAACTCAGAGTACTTTTGTGTTAAGAAAAATGATAATAGACAACATCCTAGACTCCTAGTAGCGTTTGAGACCCTGTATTATTTGAAAAATAAGAAAAGGGGTAAAGTACGTCAAATGACAATAAAATTGGATATTAGCAAAAGCGCATAATAGGGTAGAATGAGAGTTTTTGAAATAATAATAATGCTAAAGATGGGTTTTGATGGCAGATGGGTGAACATTATCCATAGTTGTATATCAATGGTCACTTATTCGGTTCTAATTAATGGGACCCCAAAAGGCTCTATTTGTCCATTAAGAGGTTATTAAAGAGAGAGTCTTGTCCCACATTGATCAAGTATTCTTGGGTTGTGCAATTTATAAGCCATAGACATCCCTCATCTCTCAAGACGTCTTTTGAGATTGAGTTAGGCCCATTAGACTTGAACATGGTATCAAAGTCACCCATTAGATATTTGGCAAATCTCTCAACAAACAAATGCAGCAGTCAAAATAGTGTAGCACACGAGCAAGAGTTGCACAGACTTGCATCTTTTCAATTAAAGCTTCCCAGTACCATGTCGCTGTCATCCTAGTCAGATTAGTGGATAAGGCAGTTCTACAACCTTCTAGTGTATTCCAAATTAGGATTATCTTATAACTACTTTCTATATAAATAGTATGTTGTAAGTTCATTATTAATATCTTCCACAAGGTTCTACAACCTTCTAGTGTATTCCAGATTAGGATTATCTTATAACTATTTTCTATATAAATAGTATTTTGTAAGTTCATTATTATTAATAAGAGAAAGATCTCAGTTTACAACTTTTCACTCATATACCTTTCATTGCTTTCTCTCCCAGTTTTCACTTCACAAACTATCTTTCTCACTTTGCTGAATCAAAGCAAAGTTTCAACATGGTATCAGAGCCACCCATTGGGTGTTGGGTAGATCTTCCTGCCTATTATAGTCCACGTGTTTGGTTGGTCCGACACACATGAAGGGGCATATTAAAGAGAGAGTCTTGTCCCACATTGACTAAGCATTCTTAGGTTGTGCAATTTATAAACCATGGGCATCCCTCATCTCTTAAGGCGTCTTTTCAGATTGAGTTAGGCTCATTGGACTTTAACAGAGGTCTCCGGTAAGGAGACCCTCTTTCGCCTTACCTTTTTCTCTTATGTGTCGAAAACCTTATGACATTACTTAATAAATCAAAGACAGAGGAGATAGATTACAGCTAGGATGGCTATTAATAATAGGGCATTACAACTCACACACTTATTCTTTTCGTATCATAGTATAGTACTCTACTGCCAAGCAACCGAATATAAGTGTCAATATTTTCAACTTATCCTACACCAATAAGAGCGAATTGAGATCCCATACAATACTCAAAAGTATTGCATGGGCTGCACTACCCACTCTCCCATCACAAAATTTTCACTTTTTCTTTTTAATTTTTTAAAACTTTTTCTATTTTGTGATTGAGATTAAAAGTTAACTTCTTAACTTTTAATCTCAACCATTCAATAAGTATTGCATGCAATACCTATTGTATGAGATCTCAATCCAATACGAGCAGGTGTTCGGCCAAACACTAAACAAGGAAAAAATATCCATCTTTTATAGTAGGAACATGTGAAGAAAGGCACAAGAGGGCATTGGGGATTCTGAAGATAAATTCACATGAAAAGTATCTGAGGTTTCCTTCACTAATAAGGCGTTCAGGGAAAAAAGAAATAAATAAATAAATAAAAAACTTTCTCTTGCCTTGGAGACTGTCTTGATGACGGGTTCAGAAGCAGCTTATTGATCCTAAAGAGACCTCATACACACACGGAAACAAATAATACGCTCTCCCAAAAGCTGTCAAAGTCAATGATGTGACCATGAAGTGATGCTTTAAGGAACCATCAAACCAAACATAGCAAGAAGTAAGCATATCCCGAACATCCTTGGTTATGTCATGGGTTGAGTCCAAAGAAAATAGTTATCCACATCAAGAATGACATGAATGGGGTGAGAGACCTCATTTTGAGCCATAACAAAATTTAAAATGATAAAACATAGCACACAAATGAAATTTGCACAAAAAAGTGGGTAAGGAGCACTTGGACATCAAAAAGCCAATTCTAGAAAAAGTCAACCATCGTTCAGAGACAAAGTCAACTAGGTCTAGTCAATGCATGTCGGTTTGGTCAATGGGTCGAATTGTGGGTTAGACAAGAGGTCACAGATCAGATCTCGAATCAGGTCGATAAAATGATGTGTCTACCTATTGTTTCGTAGGTCACGTAGTCTGTTGATGTGTCAATCTGACGTGGAAACTAGAGGAGGCAACACGTGGCTTGTGGCATGTGTTGAGCACATGAAGATACAGACTCATACTTGAGACCTAGCTCTCATACCAATTAAGTTAAGACTGAAAAGTTTGTATTATATTGAATGAATAAAATTGTAGAAGGGACTGCCTTTATATAGTCAGATATATGAGCCTAGTACAAGTAATAAGAATGCTATATAAGTGAGGTAAGTTAGTTGGGCTTTTATTCTAATAGTGTAAGGTCTTCAATCCGACACTTATGATGGTGGAGGCACATGTCTTCTACTATAGGATGTTCGAGAGATAGCAAGCACAATATAAAATGTCAATTTCATTCACCTCTGTAGGGAAGCCAATGAGGCAACCCATAGACTACCACGCCATGCTTGTTTTCAAGATACAGTGTGTAGCTTGATGAGAGCCCTTATTTTATTTCTAGTACTTTATTATCTGATGTAGCTCATACATCTAAAAACTCGAAGATATGAAGAACATGATGAACGAAGAATTTCTAAACAAACTTGAGGTCTAGAATTTCTTCCAGAAGTTCATTGTCAACTAAGTTAATTTGATTAAAGAAATACTTTTTTTGAAGCCCTCTTTGAAGAGACGAATTAGAGGATTAGATTCTTTTTGTAAATGTTTTTTAATGAAATTGTATTCCAATTCTGAAATTAATAAAGATTTGTTGTAAAATTTTCTAGTCCATTTAAAGACTAGAAATTTGTAGTCTACACGCTTACTAAACGATTTTTCATTTTATGCATATAAATAGTATTCCAAATTAACTGCATTTTAATCTTCTTATCAGTAACATCTTTTTCGATGGTGTTTCTATCGACAACTTTCGACGGTCATCTTGACAGTCGAAATAACCTTTTTCGAAGGTTTTTAATACTTATTTCGAGGGTTTTGACCCTCGTAAAAAGTCATTTTTTTTGTAGTGTCTTCTAATCAGTAATATAGTTGATTATTATGTCAAGTTGTATTATTATAATTATAAGAAAAATAAATTGTATTATTATAGTTGACAAAGGAATATTTTTTCTAATACCATATATATCAAACTTCAATATTTCAGTTATAACAAAAAATGTGAATGTTTTGATGTGTTTGTTACAATTGAAACATGAATTATCACTCTCAAAGTCTATATAGTATTGTATGCATTATATTTATATATTTGAGAGTATAAGATTAGACTTGGAACATATAAAGATTACAAAAATTCAAAAGTAGAGAAGCTAAATACAAAAGATAAGGTTAGTACAATAATTATATTCTCGAATATTTTTTCTTTAATCTATGAATGTTTCTATATTTTTAGTGATTAGATTTTAATGTCAAAAATCTAATCCTTAAGTAAAACATTTATAGGTTATATATCCAAACATTTATTAGTATGTACTATGTAGTAGATTTAAAGTAAGCCAAAAATCAAACTATTTAAAAAATTTAATAAAATGGGAACATAAATTGTATGTATTTGTGTTTATTATTTTGCTTGAATGTATAACCAAAATTTGATGAAATATTAAGTTACTTTTTAATTAATAACCTAAGTTAGTTGATTTTAATAATTCCTTAGAAAAGTATACTAAAATAATATAAATATACAACGAAATTGGACTTACTTTTATGCATGCGAATGATAGCTGCATGCAAGGCATTCATGCCCTTACTTCCTCCATATTCAGAGCATTTTTCATTGCTTAGGATATGGTCAGCAATTTTGAAAAGCCCTCTATCCAATGCCATGAAGAGAGGAGATTCGTTATTATCACTGATTATCGAGGTCAAGCTTCCATCCTTCTTAACTAGTGACTCCACAATTTTATAGTGTCCATTTCGTACCGCAACATGCAATGCCGTTTCATTTTTCTCATTTTTACTCCTTAATAGCGGTTCGTGTTCCTGATCATGTTCAATATCTGATTCTGCACTTTTCAATAGATGCTCTGTCATCTCTAGATGTCCAAAACTTGCTGCAATATGAAGTGGAGTGTTGCCTTTAATGTTGCGCTTATGCAAGAGTGGTGAATATGAACGGATAATCTCTTTTACAATCTTCTGGTTTCCAGATTTTGCTGCAATATGAAGAATGGTGTCCTCTGCGGATGTTAGCTGATGACGAAGATCATCTTTCTTCAAGACATTCAAAGTTCCATTAATCACAGCATTGTATATTTTACGACTCATTTCTTTGTTTTCTGCATCATCCTCAACACCGATTTCATGAAGAATGCCCTTTGGCTTTTCAGGATCCATTGTTCTGGTTTTTTCCACGTACTCAATACTCATCTCCCTGTGCATAAGCAGTTCAAAGTTAAGATATTAGGGACTAGGGGCCAAAAAAAAAAACATTTTTTCAACATTTATATGATATATAAACTAAAATTTCTTTGTCATGTGGGTATCTTATTAATTTATATATCTTTCTTACACTCCAATTGAAACGAATTCATGATTGAATTGAATTTTTATTTGATTAATTAAAAATGCATATGAATTATTATAGATGTAAAATTTAAAAGGATAAGTATGGTGCTCACCTATCTCTTAAAATTAGCTAAGCTTTTTTTTTTGGGTTGAGAAAAAGGTAAGAATAGTTTCATTAACAAAGAAAATCATGCATCAATACATGAGAAATGTCGGAGGAAAAAATTCCATCCACACTTACAAATCAATAAAATTATTTGCTCATCTCGGAAAAATAAATAAATAAATAAAATGTTTAATTACTAATTTCGTCCTCAGCCTAGCAATCTTTATGTCAAAATGATCTTTAACGTTTCAAATGTATAAATTTGATTTTTAACTTTTCATCCTTGTATTATTTTGATCTTTGTCGTTCAAGTGATGTATGAAAAATGCTACTGACGTGACTAACGAAAGAGGGACAGACAAATAAACGTAAAAATGTCTTTGTCCTATGGCCTTGGAACATTCTGTGACAGGGAAATAAATATTGTTTTTTTTTGCCATATGGATATCTTATTATTATTATTATCACACAATGGTTTTGGGTTCGCCTATCCCAATAATAAATGAACTAAAGCTACTATAAACCGTGCAAACTTGGTTGAGAAAATGAGTAATTTATACTATAATGTAAAACCGAAACTTTTTTTACTTTTGTTGACCTCATAATATTGCGCCATATAAATTGGTCTCACAATTTTACACCTCATTATTTTAATATATATATTTTAATTGAATTTAAATTTTATTCTATAATTAAACATCTCATTAGAATCTTGACACATTATATTTTCTTTAATAGAAATAATATATTGTTTCATATATATAAACACAATCATAATAAATGTCTAATACTATAATATATTTTATATATAAACACAATAATAATAAATGTCTTTTAATAATTATCAATTTTCATAATATTGCCACATAAGTTGGTTCCCACAATTTTACACCTCATTATTTTATATATATATTTTTAATTGAATTTAAATTTTATTCTATAATTAAACATCTCATTAGAATCTTGACACATTATATTTTCTTTAATAGAAATAATATATTGTTTCCATATATATAAACACAATCATAATAAATGCCTAATACTATAATATATTTTATATATAAACACAATAATAATAAATGTCTTTTAATAATTATCAATTTTCATATTTAGATAAAATATAAAAGATAGAAAAAAAAATCATATATAGACCAATAATTCTTTAGATTTCATTTTAAGTAATTTTTTCATGTTTCGCACGGGTTTGCAACTAGTTATTTAGTACTCTTGGAACCCAATAAATACGTATTCTCTCCTCTCACATATGGATCTTACTAATTAAATTCATGGTGGGACTCAACATTCATGTATGAGGAGGGAGTACATATTTATTATGTTCCAGGAATACTAAATAATTTTCTTGAGAAAAGACTTGTTATTGTTATAAAGTACCGGTAACACTCAAATTTAAGTATAAACATAACATAATAATGTTTTGATTAATTAGTTGGAGAGTATGAGACTCAATTTGGAAACATACACGCAGCGGTTGCGCATACTCACAATATGTTTATATACATAAACTTGATGTTAGATTGTTTAAATTTGTAAATAAGTTTATAAGATATCAAATTATTGTATTTAATTTATTAATAATATGAATAATCCATTTCTTGATATATATATATATATATATATCATAAGTTCATAAGTTTAAAAATAATTAATATATCAAATTAACTCAAATAATATAATCTCAACTATAATTTAATCATTAGTCATTAGTATTTATTTGTGAAGCATTAAAAAAATTTAATTATGATATTTACTTTGTTTGAGAAAGGAATAAATTAATAAGACGTGACTAATTTAGCTTGAGCTTATTCAACAAAAAATTAAACCACACCTAATATTAACATGGCATCTAGTTGAGTGATAAGATGTAACTAAACTTGTGTACTTTAAAACAAAACTAAATGAATTAATTTTGAAAGGTTTATATTTGACTTAACTTGGCTTGATTGCATCTCTGTATCCCTATATGAGAGAGAAAGAATCACAATCCATAGGAGTGTGACCGAAAAGTTCCAAATATTGATTTTAAAGTGGATATGTGTTAAAACCTTGAAGGGTAGCTCAACTAATCCAGCCTTGAGTATACTCCCCAATGGTTACTAGTTCGAGTCCCCTCAGGAACACTTACCCAAGGTAAAGTCTTACACCTATCATGATACATGTGCTAATAGGGTGTTGCGTGTGCGACACCAAAATGGAAATCCTGAGAGGACCAAGATGTAGATATGAGGAGTATAGGTATGATGGGGTCCACATGGATCTAGATCTTAAGCGTACGTAGACTATGATGTCGACAACAAAAAGATTCTGTCTTGTCGGGGACATGCAGGAATGGTCGTAAAAAGGTGTTTGGTGTACTACTTGGGTAAAGAAAACACCAAGAAAATGCTTGATTAAAAAGACTCGGCCCAACAACGAGAAGAGACTACTAAAGGCCTCAAGAATGTAACTATGATGTCATGTAGAAATTAGTGATGTAGTAAAATAGAAGAGAGAAGAGATGAGGTTTATGTGGTTTGGCCTGAAAGTTTACGTCCACAACATAAAGCCTTTAAGGAACTCATCTTTGCTATTCACTTTCTTGATAATACATTACAATTAGAGATTACACTCCGAAAGAAAAAGAAAAAAAATGATAATATGAACTTAAATTGCATGTTTATTGTTTTAATCCTACATTTTTCTCTAACAACCAATTCCTTTGTTTTTTAAGGGATTCCATTATTTTGTATGTAAATCAATATTTTAATTTGGTCTTCAATAATATAGAAATTATATTATACTTTTCTAAGAACCTAGTAGAATCTACCAATATAAATGACTTGTCTAAATTTACTAACTTAGGCTCCTTTTTCTTTTTTGTTAAATTTTAATTTTGGAGTTCTAAATCTCCTCACTCGGTAATCGTTTTCACTTTTAACCAAAATTGTCAATTTTGTACTGGAAATTGTGCCGATTTGTTTAGGGAATGATATATTTCAGTACCGGTTGGTGTATTGTTTGGGATTACAATATATATATATATATATATATATATATATTAAATGAATTTGTGTCTTATTAGTCTTAAACCAAAAAAGAATTAAAATAACTAATATTAATTCTATTTAAAAATAAAAGCAATTATGCACATAATTATGGACATAGTTTACCTCCAACCCGGTTTAGAAGAATCCTCTTTCAACTCATTACATGGCAAGTAAATGACTATCCACATGTGTATTATAAAAAGTCACATGACTAATTAAAAAGGCTATGTGACTAAAAGTACACGTGGATGGTCTATTTACTTGCCACTTACCATGGGTAATGGGTTGGATATAAACTATTTCCCATAATTATTATTATTTTATTTATAAAAGATAAAGAAGATAAGATTTTTATTACTGGACAGTGGACACTACATCTCTAGCCATTTAAATTAACGTGCACCTAATCATAAAAGGGAAACAAAAAAAAGGTACATTTATTCTAAATGTTTTACTTTTTAATTTCCCCATTCCACCTCAAGGAAAAATATTCAGTAGTTCAGGACTACAAATAAATGTGTAGTCCCTCCTCTCATAGAGTAGTGGGTCCTAACATGAATTTATTTAGTGGGACCTACCATTCATGTGGTGGGACCCACCATTCATGTGAGATGGAGATTACGTATTTATTTGTAATTCTGTATTACTGAATAATCACTCACATTTCAAATCCCAACATTTAATACTCACCTACCTATGCAATTTAACACCCCACCAAACCCTAGAAACCCTTACATCACTCTTATATTGTTTTCTTCTCCACACACCCAATCTTCCGCCTCCCCTAAAATTATCTTTTGGTACTAAAAAAACTCCAAACAACGGCAACTCTGTGAGGTCGAGAAAGGGACGTCAACTCTCTGAGAAAATAATAGCAGCGTGAGGACTTGAGGTGGAGTGTGGAGGGGAGCCGTGGATGAGTCAAAGAAGAAAGAAAGAGTCGGAGAGAGAAAGATTGATCGAGTACGTATAATACCGGTCCGGTATTCACTTTTCGGCCGAAACCCGAAATATAACCCGGTATAGCAAGGTACATCTCGATACAATCTAGTATCTGGAATTGATACGTTTCATAGGGTGATTCAGTACCGGCCTACGTACTGGTACAATAAATACCGGTCGTACCAGCCGGTACGGTAGGAAATTGATAACTTTCTTTTAACCCAAGCATACTCAATTTGCCTTTTCCAATGAAA
>OU015761.1:32691317-32742416 GCA_907173295.1 Fagus sylvatica | reverse complement strand
TTTACTTCCAACCCGGTTTGAAGGAATTCTCCTTCAACTCACTACGTGTCAATTAAATAGACTATCCACATGTATTATTTGAAAAAGTCACATGACTCATTAAAAATGTCATGTGATTAAAAGTACATGTGGATGGTCTATTTACTTGCCACATAGTAGGTTTGAGGAGGATTTCTCCAAACCGGATTGGAGGTAAACTATTTCCTATAAAATATTCACCTTGTTTTATTATTATTTTTTTATTTTTTATAACATTGAGTGTCCGGACCAGCGTTCCGTAAATACATGCATATCAACTAATCCCATGGGGAAACGTAACACCCTACTAATCATGTGTACCATAACAGACGCAAGACTTTGCCCTGATTATATGCTTTTCATAATTATTTGACTAAACATTACGATTTCAAAATAATTTAGAAGAATAAACTTTCTTTTTGTTCTTGTAATTTTTTTAAGAGAAGAGTTCCATTTATATGTGTTTCTTTTTTTCTTTTCTTTTTTAAATGGTCACATCAACAAAATCATAATATCATATACACGAAATTCATATCGTTTCTTGAAGAGACCAGTCCTATATATATTCCAAATAACTTTGAAGCAGTGTTGTATTGCTTTTGCCAAATCAAAGTTCTTGGACATTTAATTGAATTTAATATAGTAGATGTGATTTTGACTTTTGATTTGATGAATGCGATGGGAGTGTGGGACACAGACACAGTTTTGAGACAACGTGTATAACGTTAATGTACTATTGTATCCACCAATCAAAGTTATATGACTTTTAATTGATTTTAATATGGTACCTATCATTTTGGCATTTGATTACTCCATTTTAATATGATAGAAAATTAATTTTTGGATGCCATGAAATAAAGTTTGTTAAAAATTAATTTCCTTTGACTTATTAAATGGTAATTAGATAGATTACTTTATTTTAACACCGTAGTTTACTAATTCGTAGCTATAAACAAAAAATTAACGGAAAAAACAAACACAAAAACATCCAATGAATTTTGGGTCAAAATAAGGAAACATCTTGATCTTCAAAATCAAATAGACCCTTGAATTTTGGAAAACATCCAATTTGCTCATTCCTTCAAAATTTCCGTGTCACTTCCGTTTCATTTTTATTAAAAAAAAATCATTTTATAATATATTTTGAATAAAAATATTTTTAAACTAAAGTTTTATTATAAAATTATTTTAAATTATTAAAATTTTCAAATTAATTTTAATTTTTAAACAAACAATTCTTCTTTATTAGAATAAAATAATAAATAAAAAAAGAGTCCAGAACAACTTCTGCAAATATGCCTATGCACAACCCTAGTTCCCCTAACTAGGTCGTAATTTCTTCTTCAGAATGAAAAAATAATAATAATAACTTAAAAAACATTGGAATTTGGAATTTGGATGTCGTCAACTTCATGTTGTTTTCTGACTAAACCTAAATGATTCGTTCCTGTGTTTATTCTATTTTTTATATGGTAACACATTAGAAGCATATTTGACATATTATAGAATATAATGTTGAGCAACTTAGATTGAGTAGTTTCAACATTTTTTTTGTGTTAGAGTTTTTTTATATTAATTTTTTTTTAAACTATTGTTTTCGTACTAAACTTTGTATGAAGTTTGTTTTTGGTCTAGGAACTGTGAAAAAATTCTTTTTTACATATGAATTTTGTTCTTGAACTTTTTTTCAAATGACAAAATTCATGTGTAAAAAAGAATCTTTTTCAAAGTTTAGGGACGCAAAACGAACTTCATGCTAATTTTAGGAATGAAAACAATAGTTTACTATAAATTTTTTACTTGGTAACAGTAGTTTATAAAGGAAAAATTAAAAATCACATTCTAAAATTTAATTCAAAATCAAATAGACTTCGTGGTTTTCTAATTTGAAATTAGAAGTCTCTGAACTTTGAGATTTACCTATATTGATTCTTATATTTAAATTTTTATGAATAAATGAAATTAAAAATAAATTTTAATTAAGATTTAGTTCAAAAACATTCTAAAATGAATTTATTAATATAAATTAAACAAAATGTAATTGAAATTTAGAAAAAATGAGAAATTTAAGTATTTCTCAAAGTTCAGGAACTTTTAATACCCATAATTGAATATTGCCACCCCTAGTTTTAAATTTTAACTACATTTTATTGGATTGAACCCTTCGCTAGGAATTTGTGAGATTTCAACGTTAGGGTTAGGTTGTTGATTTAATTTTTGTGGTTTTTTTAATATTTTGATTATAAATTCTATAAATTGATCATACAAACATGTAGTTAATACCCATAATTGATGATTTACATGCCTAGTTTGGTGAGAGTATCAAACTTGGAGGATTTAATAAATAATTAAAATTTTAGGGTTAGGGTTTCATGAACCAAATTGGGTATTCAACATATGATGTGAGAATAAACAGATCAAAAAAAAAAAAACACAATTTTAATTAAACTACGAATTTATGATTAATTAAATTAAACTCACTAACCAATAAGTCATTAATTAACCACGCACAAAGAGTATCCAAAGGAATAAGGCCTTACCTCACTACACATAAACAGTTATAAAAAACACTCATTACAACATCAAATGCATAAACCAAAAAAATGCACGTATCATTTACTAATTCTTTCATTGAGACATTTTTTCAAACAAATAAAGTGTAAATGAAATATATATATATATATATATATATGCAAAGTATTCAACTATAGAGCCAAATCCATCTAATACAATGTGAGTCTTTTTAGAGGTCTATTACACATATTGTAGCTGAAATTGGGTTTTGGTTAGTCAATGTGAATGCTATTAGTCCCTGAAATTTAAAATGAGCTCTAAAATGAGCTCTAATGTGAGTCTCTAAAGTTTCAAAACTGATCGTTATTAGTCCTTCCATCCAATTCTTTTAGTTAGTATGCCTATGTGGCTAACGGAAACATGAGGGATAGTTTTTTAATTATGTGGCGATTTAAAAAAAAAAAATTTAAATTACACATCATTATTTAGACCCAGATTACCTAACCCGCATCCACATTCAATGATCCATTTTCACTTTATTTTTTTTTAGATTGACTGATTTAAAATCAAAATCCCCAAAATCATTGACCTTGTTCTTCATGACAAACCCATCATAAAATTTGAGTCCCATGACTTCCTCTCATACACCAGAAGATGAAAGATCACAATAAAAAGAAGCACATGCAACTTAGGCATTGATCTAAATCAAGCATAAGTCTGCATCTATCATAAAATTATAATTACATGAACCTGTGCGAGGGGTGTGTCACTACGTTGAGGAAATTTGGATTTTTATTATTATTATTTTTATAAATACGTTGAGGAAATTAAGATAGTAAATATTCAAACTTAACTTCTGTTACCTTTGTCTGTTCTTTGTCATTTGAGGTTTAAAGTTTTAAACTTTGCTTCAAGTAATTTAAATGTTTATGAGTCTCTCCATTTTTGGGGTGCAGAGCTGAGTACGACCCACAAATGATTTATTAGATCAAGAGTTCATGCTGAAAGGGAAATGGTTCCAAAGGAAAGATCTGGAGGTAAGGATCCATGCTTACTCTACCTCTTAATCTTTGAAGGTGCACAAACTTAGACACCAGTAAGATTCGAACTTGTTCATATTAAGAGGAAAAAAAACAAAAAACCATCTGACACTGTAGAAATTTGAAAGCAAGACAAAGTAAATGTGATCTTTCAGCTTCTGGAGTACGAGAGGAAGTCTTGGGACTCAAATTTTATGATGAGTTTATCATGAAGAACAAGGTCAATGATGGGGCGGTGTCGGGGTTGAGAGGGGGGCTGAGAGAGTTATCGCTGTAAAGTGTAAACTTTAATTTTGGGGATTTTGATTTTGTTCTTGTGAAAATGTGTCAATCTAAAAAAAATGTGAAAATGAGTCATTAAATGTGGATCAGTTTAGGTAATCTGGGTCTAAATGATGAAGTGTAATTTAAAATTTTTTTTTTTTTAAATCGCCACATAATTTAAAAACTACCACCTCATGTTTTTGTTAGACACGTAGGCATACTAACTAACAGAATTGGATAGAAGACAATAACGATCAGTTTTTAAATTTCAGGGTCCATTAGAGCTCATTTTAAACTTTAGGGACTAATAGCGCTCAGTGAGTAAACTTTAGGGACCAACAGTATATTTAAGCCAATGCATAAACCAAAAAAATGCACGTATCATTTACTAATTCTTTCATTGAGACATTTTTTCAAACAAATAAAGTGTAAAAGAATACAATGTGAGTCTTTTTAGAGGTCTATTACACATATTGTAGCTGAAATTAGGTTTTGGTTAAGTCAATGTGAATGCTATATGGTAAGTAAATTTAGGATTTTTTTTTTTAACTTAATTGGAAAAAAATTTAATTGGGTTTGTTAAAGAAATAAGTCATTGGTAACCAGTTGTAATTATTTGAATTATTTTTGTCATTAATGTTGTTGTTATTTAGTTTAATTTTTGTTGTTATTATTTAACTGTTTTTCAAGAGTTGAGTGAGCTGAGTCTATTGGGATCTCAAGTCACGGGATTCAATATTTTATTTCATGGGTTTACTACTGATATAATTTTTTTTTTTTTTTTTAAATTAATAATTCAAAGGGGTTCATTTGAACCCCATGAAGTCTAATCGATGAGGTGCGGTGCGGTTTTCTCCGAATTTATGCACCTGCACCTTATAGTGCAGTTTTCCTATTATACACACCTGCACCTGCATCTATTATGATCAGTTTTGGCTTGGTTCGGTGTGGTGTAGGTGCGGTCTTGCAGTTTAGGCTGGACTCATTTGGTCGAATTGGGCCAGCCCAAATGTTAGTTTTAATCTAAAAAGCCTCAGTCTAGTTGCGTTGCATATTAGTTGCACTTGGGTTGTGTATTAGTTGCAAGGAGATTACATAGACCTTTACAAAAAGTCCACCTTTACAACAACTCAAAAGTGTGGCTAACTATAGCATATGAATATGAATCATGGTTTCCAATCTCAATCTGAATATTTAAGAAAAAAAATTATAACATACCTATCTCATTGAATGAATCATAATTTTTAATCTCAACCTGCATATATATACCATCCTAGCGTATACAAATATAACTCAAACTCAACATTCACATACTATTAGCATACAAATATAATATAACTTCACCTGCACATACCATTAGCAAACAAGTATAACATACCATAAGAGATTCAAGCTTATGGACAGAAAGTCAAGATTGAAGTAACAACTAACAAGTTTGTGGTCAAACCATTGATGCTCCTGCTTCAATAGCAGCTAGAAATGCATACTAGTACTACAAGTCTTCCACTTATAGGTTAGGTTTTTGGCCTCAAGGGCGTGTCCACTGTTGAGATAGAGGAGAGTTTGACCCAGATCTCACAATGGAGTGGGAACAAAAAATTGTCTACTATTTTAAAGTTTAAATTACAAGCCAATAACAAATGGTATACTTGAAAAACATAATAAAAAAAATAAGATAACATGTTGTATCCTTTATTCATGAAGCAAGCACAATCCATTCAATCTCCAACTCCAAGGCTCCCAATTTCATTCAAATATCAGTATTAACATTAGGTAATTATAGGAAAAAAGAAAAAAAAAATGTTAGTAAATAAATAAACAAGTGAAAAAAACATATAAAGAATTGCACATATAGATATAGTATAAATAAATTACCCAATTCAAGCTCTTCATGATCAATACTTTGCACTTCGTCCATGGCTTCCTGAAGCTTGACTAGTGAAGATGTGCTTCTTATCCAATTTTGACAAAAAATAAGAGTCTCAACGGTTAAAGGAGACAATGAACTCCTAAAAGGAACCAAAAAACGACCCCCTATGCTAAAGGCTGACTCAGATGCAATGGTAGACACCAAAACTACCATGACATCTTGTGCTACATGGGAAATGATTTTTATATTGGGAGGAATTCACCCTCCACCAACTCAAAATATTAAAATCCAAAGCACATAATGGCTCACTTGCTTCCAAAATATACCGGTCCGCCTCAGTTTTGCATTCACTATTATCCTCTTGAGCCAAGTGTTGCTAGAACTCCTTAATAGCTGACTTCCATGGATCATGTGTATCATTAGCACTTGACATAGATCTTGAAGCAACATCACAAGTCACACAACTACCACTGCCACTAACAATAGCACTTGAGGATACTGTTTCAAATTAAATTGCATAATGGGCATACAACCTATATATAGCTCCCCTTATCTTCTCAACCATATTCTTTGCCTTTGGTTTAATATACCACTTATTGAACCAATAAAAAATATATTTCATCTTGTATCTTGGATCAAGTACAACAGTTACAAACAACAACAAATTCATCTTCTCAATATTTTGCATATTTTATCTTCATGCCTTCAGCCATCCTCTTCAAAAGAGAATTACCATCAAGACTGCACAATTTATACAATTCATTTTGAATGCCTACAAGCTCATGAAAATAAGAATTAGAGGTGACAATTAATGATCCAGTGAAACGTAAAGTTGTTTCATAAAAAAGTCTAAGAAACTTGCAAAACAACTGAGTATTTTCCCAATCAAGAGAACGGGGAGGACATTTGGGGTTTTTCCCATTTTCATCAGGTTCTTCAAAATATTCCATGTATTGATCACCATCAATGACCATTCTATCAAAAGCTCTCTCAAACTTCTCAGCCGCCTCTAGCATAAGATAAGTGGAATTCCACCTGGTAGGAACATCCAGTGAAAGCTAACTCTTACTCAAAATGTTTGCATCCTTAACAACTTCTAAGAATTTTTCAAACCTTTTTGGAGATGATTTCGCATACTGCACTGCATTTCTCACCTTAACAGTAGACTCATGATTGTCATTCAATCCTTCTTGCACAATTAGATTCAATATATGTGCACAACATCTCATGTGCAAGAACTTACATCCCACAATACAACTTTCCTTAAATTTCATCTTCCTCCTCAAATAATCAATAGCCACATCATTAGAGCTTGCATTATCGACTGTAATTGTTAAGACAATATCTATACCCTACTCCCTCAAACACTTCTCAACCAATTTCCCATTTGTTCCCCCCTTATGATTAGGAATTAACAAAAGTTCAAAATTATCTTTTGATACTTCCAATCACTATCAATAAAATGGCATGTCAAACAAATGTAGTTAAGGTTTTGCACGGAAGTCCAAATATCAATAGTCAACCAAACCTTTTGCCCCTTGGTACTCAAAGCATCTTTCAATTTTTATCCTCTTGTTAAGATAAATTTTTATAAATCTTTTGCTACTGTGACACGAGAGGGAATAAAAAACCTAGACTCAACCACATTCATATTGTAATTAAAACCTTCATGCTTCACAAATTTGAATGGTAGTTCATCTACAATGATAATCCTAGCAAGAGCCAGCCTTATTTTCTTAATGGAAAATTCATTCTTTTCAATTTCTTTAGTATCATTCTCTCCTTCAACAACAGCCTTTTTTGTAATGTTAAGCAATTGTTGATTGATTCTTGTCCTTTTTTTTATTTTATTCTTCGTATTCTTCTCACACTTTCTAACACGTTCCCACATAGGTTGAGGTCCCATTCTTTCTAGAATGACAATTGCATTTTTTTTTTTTTTTTTTGTAATAGTTACATACTGCCCTAGGGTCTTTGAGATCACCTCCACCTACCTTAGTAAAATGATCCCAGACCTTTCATGTTGTCTCTTTAAAGTGTTTCATATTACTTAGAACAGGTTGTGATTCTGTGGGGAGTGTGAGTTCATCTGGTATAATAATAGGGTCAGTCGGTGTAGATTGATTTGGTTCATTTGGATTAGGTTTGAGATTCCATCTAAGGGCAAGCAGAAAAAAAAAAGTCACAATCCATAAAGCAACAATATAGCACAATAGTCATACAAGTTAACACAACAACAACAACCAAACAAATAGAGACTTGTATATTCAAAGCAATAGAGTTTATCATGTACTTTCTATTTCAATTTTGTTGTATTTGATTATTACATAAAAATAAAAGCAACTAATGCTTAATTAGCTAAAAGTTGAGAAGCTATAAAGCAAAAATCAAATATTCTTTATGCAATGTGCATAAAAAAAAAAAAATGGCAACACCCACAGAGTCATAAATATTATGTTGATTTAATCTGGTGAGTGAAAGATTCATAAATTGAGACAAAAGGAAAGGAGGATAATGCACATGGAAAGGTTCATATTTTGGACTTCATACCAAGTTAATGAGATTAAAGCAAATCTTTTAAGCAAAACAATCAACATTAGACATGAAAATTAGTCAAGGTATTGAATTCTTAGGCCTCTTGGAGTCTGTAGGGTTTATATTTATTTACAACACAAATCATATATCATAGGTTTAAGAACCAGCACAAACCTGCAAAGCATAAACATGGAATATGCTTATTTGCTAAATTGCATATGAATGAAACAAAACCTCTCCAAAATTCGAATATGAGTTTCTTTATAATGATCAATTCCAAAATTTGTGGTTTCCAATGATTCCAAAATTTCTAGAATTTCTAAAAAACCTTTAAGTATTGACATTGTTGGCTTTTGCTGTGAATATGAGGTGCGGTGTGGCCCTTGAGGCAAGGGAGATTAGATTGAGAGAACATGTGGCGGACCAACCAAAGATGTGAACCATAATAGGGGGGAGATCTGCCCAACACCTAAGGGGTGACTCTAATACCATGTTAAAGTCCAATGGGCCTAACTGATCAGTCTCAAAAAACACCTTGAGAGATGAGGGATGCCCATGGCTTATAAATTGCACAACCCAAGAATACTTGGTCAATGTAAGACTAGAATCTCACTTTAATAATATTGAATGTCCAAAGGGCCCCAATTTGAGATTTTGCTTGAGGCCCCCAAAATAATTGGGCTAGCCCTACATGTGATTGAGAGTACACGTGAATAGTCTTATAAATTGTCACATATTGGGTTGGAGTAAGATTCATCCAAACTGGTTTGGAGGTAAACTTTGCTTATTTATTTATTTATTTATTTTTTAATTCAAAAACTATCCATGCTTATATGATAATACTCACATATGTCGTCTCATTTGGTTTATCTAGTTTTAATTAGGCGTGACGATTCGTGTTGGCTGGTCATGTTTGTGTTATGTTAAAGTAGAGATATTTTATTATATGACTTAACCCTAACACAACCCATTTAATAATCGTGTCAATGCACCTCAACCCTAACAAGACTCGTTTATTAAGTAGGTTAACATAACACGACTTGCGTAACATACTTAATAAGCAACCTGTGTTGAGTTGACACAAACACAACTCATTTCAACCTGTTTAATAAACATGTTGTATTGGATTGACATGGATACGAACCCATTTCAACCCATTTAAAAATATAACCTAAATTATTAACATATTTTTATATTTATTTAAGCACATAAATTATAATAATTATAAACAAATAATGAGCTAGATCATTTTGGGTTGATTGTGAGTCAAGTAGGTTAACACAGAATTGACCCATTTATTAATCGTGTCAAAGCGGGTTGAACTATTTTGACGCGAACCCATTTACAATAAATACTAACCCACAAAAAATTATGTCTTGTTCGTATTGTACTAGCAGGTTGTGTCAAATATTGTCACACTTAGTTTCAATTGCATTTTATTGGATTGAACCCTTCCCAGTATGTCATCCAACCCATTCTTTAAAGATTTTAGGTCAAATGCACTTAATCCTAAGTGCTTTGGTAGGAATTTGAGAGATTTCAACGTTAGGGTTTGGTTTTGGGTTTATTTATTTATTTTTTTTTAAATTATAAATTTTGTAAATAGTGATCATACAAACAAGTAATTAAGACCCTTAATTGATGATCTACTCATTTATGGTGAGAGTATCATACTCGAACTCTAGGCCTCTTTTGCTTGCTTAATAAATTTTGGGGAAATTTCTTTTTAAATCATAAAATTTTGGACGTGTGTTTCATTTAAATCTTAGACTTTCAAAATATTTTTAGTTTTTGAATATTTCATTTAAACTTTTAACTTCCAAAATTTTCATTTAACCTCAAAGATTCTAAAAACATTTCATTTAAACCTTATTTCACAGTTTGTTTTGTTAACACCATTACACATCATTTGAAGAGTTGGTTTAAATGAATTTTATTTCGAATTTTGAGATTTAAATGAAACTTACCAAAAACTATAAGGTTTTTAAAAAACTATAATCTAAAATTATAAGGTCTAAATGCAAAATACACAAAACTTTAAGGTTTACATGAAAAATAATAAAAGTTTAAGATTTAAATGAAACATACCAAAACAGTAAAGTTTAAAAAGTAATTTACCAAAATTTTTTTTTTTAAAAAAAAAAAAAATAATAATTTATCGCAAAAAAAGAAAAAAAAAAAAAAAGAAAAGTGGACAAAAAAGGGTAAATTACATTTTAAAGCATATAGTTTAGGGTATAAACAAATTAAACCCTATAATTTCCAAAGTAACAAATTATTCCCTGAAGTTTAAAAAAGTAACAAATTAAATCTTGAGATTTCAAAATTAGCATTTTAAACCTTAAATTAGCAAACTTGGACATAGTGCACTCCTATGACACTCCCCAAACCCAGCCTCCAACCCAAAGATCAACACTTTTCGTGTCTCCACCACATACTACATCTCTATCCCTCCTTCAACCTGCAATGTTGAGCAAAGGGACGCTGCAACTAGCCCATTGTGATCACATATCACAACACTCACACCAAAAGACCAGTCATCCATTTTATTTTTGCTTTGGCTTTTCTGCTTTGTTTAAGACATTCAAGCGGTTTCCACAATCTAAAGGTTATACCTATGATTTTTCTTATTTGTTTTCTATTTCCTGGCTATATATGCTTGGTGTTCGACAAAAGGCTTCCAAGAACAACTTTAATTTCTTATTTTCATCTGATATGTCTCTTTCTATTTTTGTATAGATAAATCTTCATGTTTTTTAATTTCGTATTCTCATATGGGTGGTTGTGTTTTTGAGGTATGGTGCCCTTCGCTCCCTCAAGCTCTTTGATTCTGACGCCCCATCGCTTTTCCGACTGTAACATATTCCTTCCATATCAATTGCCTCTAACTACTTAAAAAAAAAAAAAAAAACATTTTTTCAAAAGGGACAGAGTTTGGCTACAAACCAGTTTGTATTCAGCTTACTACAACCCACTACGTGGCAGCTAATAAGATCATCCATGTGTACTTTGGTCACATGACCTATTTAATGAGTCATGTGACTTCTTTAAATAATACATGTAGATGGTCTTATGAGCAGCCACATAGTAGGTTGTAGCAAACTGGCTACAAACTGGTTTGTAACCAAACCTTGTCCGACAGAAGGTATGTGTTTTTATTTAAAAAAATTTCATGTTTTGGGGTATAAGCGAAAATGTTTTAAATTGAAATATTTTGTTATTTTTTCATCAGTGCATGACTTTCTTTTGATTGGTGATTAGTATGTTATTGTGTATATTTAATTTCAACCCAGTAAAGCTATCACTAGAGAATTTTTAAAACAACGGTCATTGTAAGAGTGGCAAGACCGTCCTCATCGGTTCATTTGTAATTCTGTGTGAATTCTGCTTTAATGTAGTGATTTTAATATTTCCGCTAGGGCTGTTCCTTGGCCACTAAAATTCTCAAATCAGTTGTATGATCTCTTCCACACCTTCTGTTGTAAAAGTATTCCCCAATTTTGGTTCTGTGCTGATATATAACTGGGAAGCATTGAATTTGTAACTGTTGTGACTTAAAGGAAAGAAAAGCTTTTTGTTATGATTTTGGTTTTCTTGCAGATCTATTACATTGTTTTGTTATGATTCCCATACTCTTTTAGATGATATAGTTAAGTATGATATTGTTGAAGCTTTCCTTGCCATGATATTGAGATGAAGTTGTTTGAGCTCCTTCTTAATTAATTGTATGTATTGTTTCTAATTGAGATATCTACGTTTTTTTCCATTTCGAATTTGGTTTTAAGGTGTCAAAACCTTAATGGCTCTTCTATCTTGGAAATTAAATGCAAACTGTTTTCTCAATAGGTGATGTTAAGGCAGTTTTCTCTATTAGGTGACTCTTTTCCATTATGATCAAGAATATTTGAACTAACATTTGAAAATCAACATACTGTCCTCAACATTTAGTTGATTGCTAGAGTTTCTCTATTAGGTGACTTTTTTCCATTAAGATCAAGAATATTTGAACTGACATTTGAAAATCAACATACTGCCTCAACATTTAGTTGATGCTAGAGTCCTTACATAATGCATATAATGACAATCTCCTTGCAGCGCTATTACAGTCTTTATATACATGCTAAAATAAAACATTCTCAACATGCTTAAAATATTCTTTAAATTCTTGAACTATGTGGCCAAAGCTTGGGTATGATCATTTTGCTTTTAAGTTTCAACAAAAAGGACAATGGTAAGACTTAGTACAACAAGGGACCCGAAAAATTCAATTGTAAGTTGATGCGGTTTTGAATAGGAAAAAAAAAAAGGGACATGTGATTGAATTATGACATTGAATTGTGGTTGCATTAAAGGAGATTTTTTTACTAATTACAGTCAAATTAGGTGTAACACAAATGTCCATAAATCAACTTTAATTTGAGTCCTTATTATTTTTTTTTTAAATTTTATCGGCTGCCAAATTTCCATTTGTGTTATAACATATGTGTTGAAGATAATAGAATATACATTGATCTCATTCTTGTCTTCTTCTTTTTTTTATTCATACCAATGTGCTTGGTGGGATAAGCAATTAATTGAATTGATAGAATTTTAGGACATGTAACTTTGGGAATTTTAGGACTTACTGGCAATTGGGATAAGTAATTAATAATACTAGTCGCAAATCCGTGCGATGCACGAAATTTTTTTTTTTATTAAGGTATAATAATTAATACATATATAAGATGGAATTATGCACAAAACTCCATTGTGCATAATAATTAATACACACATATATATATATATATAATGGTATTATTTATATGTTTTAATTATTATATAAACTTAATCAATCATAGAAAAATGGAATTCCTTCAAAATAAGCATTAGGCACACTACCTCTCTCAAACATCAATAATTAAAAAACTTCAAGTTGAGTAAAGAGCCTTATAGCTCAACTAACACTTCCTGTTATTTCCAACAGAGATATCCAGGGTTCAAATCCTCCATCTCCCAACTATTGAATTATAAAAAATATTAACAAACTTAATAATAATAATAATAATAATAATAATAATAATAATAATAATAATAATAATAATATATACTTGTACAAAATAAATTTTTATTAGACTAATAAATATTAGAGATCTAATATAATTTTGTTTTAATCTTTGTTCATATCATAATTGCATAAAGCAATTTCACAACCCACAACCCAAACACTTTTTCCAATTCTTTTTTATTTTTCTCTCTTTCTTTTCTTGTCCACTCATTTTTTGTCTCTATCTTCATATAATTTTATTTTTTATTTTCCGTTGGAATTTTCCTCTGCCACATCTTTCTATCTACCTGACCTTTTTCATTTCACTTTTAATCCTTCACACTCCTCTCCCTCCTCCCCTCCAGAATCTTCTTTCTTCCTTCTTCCTCATATCTTTCTTATTTCATTTTTCTTCTTTCTTCGTCACCCTTACAGTGAGAGGGAGTTGCAACTTGCAAAGGTAATAATTTTCACTCCGTGCACTGCAGAAATCCCGAGTTAGCTCCTCGTCTTTGCCAATGGTTATTGAACTCTCTTTTCTAAGTACCAAGCGTATTTGTTCAGTTTTCTTTCTTAGTTTTTTCCTTTAACATCATCTGTGAATTTTTGCTTTGGAATCTTGGTTGCTACTTTAAAAATAAAAAAAATACGAAGAGTGAATATTCCGACTCGGAATGGTCGGTATTTAAAGCGAGACAAAATAGAGGTGTACTTGTACCGATTGAGTACTGGTTGTGCATGAAAAACACAATTTCAATTTGAGCGTTAAAAAAAAAAAAGGCAGGCATAAAACCAACGGAACAAAGAACACCAAAAGCCAAAAAAAAAAAAAAATTGAGCAGAACAGAAAAATCAAATAAAGAAATAAATAAAAAGCATGAAACCTGACAAAGCCAATTATAAACCAAAGGGGAAAGAATGCATATTTGGGACTCAAACAACAATAGAACCATAGGGACCACAGAAGCTGCAATTAATTGGGGAGATGAATAGGTCGGAGAGTTCAAGAGGTGAGAGGGGAGAGAGGTAGATGAAAAGCTAAGGTAATTAATTGAGGAAATGAAGAGGTTAGAGAGTTCAAGAGGTGAGAGGGAGAGAGAGGTAGATGAAGAAGTGAGTTAGAGGAACAACCATATATGAGAGAGAATTTTTATTTTTATCTTCAATAAAAGTGTGAGAGAGAATTAAATAGAGGTAAGGGAAAGGTGGAAGTGTGTGAGCGTAGCAAATCTAACGTGGCGGTATTTGGGGAAGCCTAAAATTTTTTTCTTAGCTTCAGCTTTTAGTTTATACTAGTCGCAAACCCGCGTGATACGCGGAAAACTCTCAATGACATGTAATGTTTTCAGACTAAACTACAAACATAACTATGGCCCTATACAATTTTATTCACAATAACATACAACTTAAAGCTCCTAGGTGAATACAACAACAAAAAATAAACAAAGAAACCAAAGAAGAAATAACGCACCTTTGAGACTCAAACAACAATAGAACCATAGGGACCACAGGGAGACTAAAAAAAAATACTTGCACAGGATTTAAATAGGTAATTGGGGGTGCAATTAATTGGGGAGATGAAGAGATCATGGAGTTCAAAAGGTGTGAAGGAGATAGAGGTAGATGAAGAGGTGAGGTAAAGGAAGTGAGGAACAACCATGAGAGAGAGAATTTATTTATTTTTGAATAAAAGTGTGAGAGAGAATTAAATAGAGGGAAGGGGAAGGTGAAAGTGTGTGATAGTAGCAAATCTGACGTGGCTGTATTTGGGGAAGCCTAAAATTTTTCTCTTAACATTAGCTTTTAATTTATATTATAGATTATAGATGTTTACAATGATAATCTAAATTTGCTTAACAATTGGAAAATGCCATAGAAAGCATTTTGCTAAGAAAAATTAAATATATGATTATATATAATTAAAATTAGGGTTAATTATAGTAAACCCCCCTGTGATTAGGCTAAGTTTCACTTTGCCTATCCGTGGTTTAAAAAGTGTCACTTTACCCACCGGAGGTTTAAAACGTTAGCAGCTGTTATTCACCTAGTCCCTTTCCGTTAATAAAAACAAGTAAAACTAGGTTTAAATACTGTTTTGGTCCTCAACCTTTGGCCTTTGTGTCAAATTGGTCCATAACCTTTCAACTGTGTCAAATTGGTCCTCAACCATTCAACCATGTGTCAAAATGATTATTGTTGTTAAGTATTGGATGAAAAATGCTGACGTGGCTAACAGTATTTCTTTAATATTAAAAATGTCTGACGTGGCATGCCAACTCAAATTTTAATAATAAAAAAATGTCAACTCAAATTAAAGAAAAAAAGGTCAAATTACAAATTACACCCTTTATGTTTGGTCAAAGTTCAATTCAATCCTTTATGTTTTAACCGTTTCAATTCAGTCTCTAAGTTTCATTATGTTTTAATTGACAATTTTCAGTTAATTTTTGTTAACACTGTTAGTTTTTAATTTAAAATTCAATTTCTGGATTTTTAATTAAACATTAAAAACTAAACCCGGTTAAAAATTCAAAAATTCAGTTTTAATTGGGTTGGGTATGGGTTTAATTGGGTTTAGTTTTTGGCTTTTAATGTTTAATTAAAAATTCAAAAATTCAGTTTTAAATTAAAAACGAACGATGTTAAAAAAAATTAACGAAAAATTGTCAATTGAAACAGTCAAAACTTAGAGGATTGAATTGAACCTTAACCAAACATAAAGGGTTTAATGTGTAATTTGGCAAAAAAAAAAAAAATTTTTGATCATGAAACTCACGTGCCAACTCAAATTAAATTAGTGAGTTTGATATCAGAATTTTTTTTTTTTTAATTTGAGTTGGCATTTTTTTATTAAAATTTGAGTTGGCATGCCACGTCAGACATTTTTAATATTAAAAAAAAAACTGTTAGCCATGTCAGCATTTTCCATCCAACACTTAATGGCAAGGACCATTTTGACACAAGGTTAAAAGGTTGAGGACCAATTTGAACACAGTTGAAAGGTTAGAGACTAATTTGACACAAAGGCCAAAGGTTGAGGACCAAAACGGTATTTAAACCAAATATAATAATATATAAATAAAATATATAAATTGGAATTAAAACATTTTTTTTTTTTCCAAAAAATGAAGAACATCTAGGGTTTACTGTACTTTCTTTCTCATCTCAGTACTCTCTCTCATCATCTCATTCATGGACGCTTCAGGAACTCACTCTCTTCACAGAAACTGTTAGCAAGATTGGATTTTGGTGGTTTAGATCGATTACCCAAACATATGAAGATATGCTTCTTCTTTGTATTTTTTTCTTTTCTTTTCTTTTTTGTCTTTTCTTCTTAAAAGGACCCGTACCCCCCTTTCTTTAATTTTGGCCTTCTTTCTTCTCAAATCTTTCCTTCTTCTTCTTCCCAATTCATGTAGTTATTACATACTCATTCATCATAACAACCAACAACCCCAAGTCAAGGAAAGGAAAATCACCTGTAATTTCATTTGACCCAAACTCCAAATCTGTGTGTTCCACATCCACGTACAAGATGAATGTGGATTCAGCCAAGACCCACTACCCATCTCAAGATCTACCCAAAACCACATTCAAACCTTCATTTCATCAAGACTGAACATAGTGAAAGAAAACGAAAAGAAATAAAGAGAAGAGACTTTTATTTTTTGTTATGTTTCTATTATAATACTCAAAGAGCTTGGCCATGGTTTGCTCTGATCTGAGGTGAAAGAGATCAATTCGAGAGGCTGAGGGGCAGAATAGAGAAATAAAGGCGGTGCAATTGTGGTGGTGGCGAGAGGAGGCGAGCTCAAGCGGCAGGTCTCTCTCTCATTAATCTGGGGTCCCTCCTCTCACCAATCTGGGGTCTTTCTTGGATAGTTCCTCTCCTCAGATGTATCACTCTCAACTAAGAGATCTCTCAGTCTCAATTAGATTTTGGTTGGTTTTTCTGTTGTTGGGGGTGGTGGTGGTAGTGTTCCATGTTTGGAAATGGTTTGATGAGAGAGAAGCTGAGATGATGAGAAACCCTAGATGTTCTTTAATTTTTGTAAAAAAAATTGTTTTAATGTGAAGTTTGATCCAAATTTTTTTTATATTTTTAGTTTTTAGTCTTTTTGTTAACAGAAAAGGGCAAGGTGGGTTATGGCTGCTAACGTACGTTTTAATCCTCAGGTGGGTAAATTGACACGTTTCAAACCATGGGTAGGCAAAGTGAAACTCGACCTAACTACAAGGTGGTTTACTGTAATTAACCCTTAAAATTAAAAATAAGAATTTATTGTTGTTTTGGTCCTCTATAATCTATGTACATGCATTTCTCTTTTTGCGCTAAATCGATGTGCATACCACCATTGTCGAAAAAGTTATGGATCAAACTTCTCCTAGTTTTATTTCTATAGCTTTGTTAATTTATTTAAGTAACTTTGGCCTCAATAATCACCAAACAAATATGAAATTGAAAATTAATTTTTTTAAGAGATTTTCCATGATGCCTAAATAGCTAAAATATTTGGTAAGATGATTATTGATATGTAATGTCATATGATAAATGGTTGCTCATGTCAGTGACAAGTATAATCCTTACACTAAAGAGCATTCAATTGTATTCTTCACTATTTCTTTAGGAATTATTTTCAGTAGCTTCCTGTGCATCACACGGGTTTGCAACTAGTGAAAATTAAATTCACGACTTGCTTGAGTTGTTGTAATCAATTCAAATAATTACGTGTTTATAAAATAACCAATTAAACATTAAAACCATCTTTATTCACTTAGTAGAGACTAGTGATACACTAGGCGTGTGTGGGTGCCTCACATCTTTCTACAGTGTAACTTGAATCTTGAACTCGTCCTCGGTAAATTGTAGACTAATTTCCTTATACATTGAGTCAATTAAATAAAAATGGTTTTCTTTTTTGTTTTATTTTCCTATGGTTTTCTTTTTTGTTTTATTTTCCTTTAAAAAAGTATTACTCCTTCCGTCCCAAATTGTTAGTCATATTTCAAAAACTCAATTTTGTAAGGGAACATCATTTATTGTCTTGTCTCCTAAATTTTTTTTTTGTTTTTTTCCAAAACTACCTTTAAACAAAGGACTTAATTTTGCACTTTCAAATGCTCCAGGAAATAAAGTAGGGGCACAATAAGAAGGTTAGAAAGTTAGTGAATTTTGAATTTGGAAATAGAACTTACTTGCCGGACATTTCAAAATAGAATAAATAAATGGAAATTCCTACCATTTTCAAAATTCATGATTTTCATAACCAAACACAAAATATCCTTTAAAAAAAAAAAAAGTTTCATGGGGTCTCATCCGGCGGCCTCCACACTTTATAAGAAGGAAAAGTAGTTGCATATGGAACATAGAAATTAGAAACCTAGCAATACACAAACACACAAAGTATATAGATTCCAATGTGTCCTTTATACATATGAACATAGAAAATTAATGATCACAACTTCACAAACCAAGAACCAACAATTACATAGATCCCAATGTGTCCTTAATTTATTTTATGTACAAGAGAGAGACTAACTGTAGAGGCTAATACCAAATCGCATTTCGCTTTCTTATTTCAACCCACATACATGCAAAAGATACAAAAAGTAAAAAACAAACTACCAGAGAGATAGGTTGCAGAATTGCTGGAGAGAGGAATCTCACATGGTGGTGAGAGAGGACAAGACAGGACAAATTTAGGTGCTACTACTACCTTCCCTTATATTTGAAGATGAAATGATGACATGTGAACAAGTAATACCTCATGTAGAGCTTGTGGGGAGGCAAAGTTGGATCTAAAAGCAAAAGACTGAAATTAGAGGTACCATGGTAGAGCTCAGGTTTTATTAGAGTACAGGAAAGTTTTCCAAACGATAATAGGTCTTAGTAAAATAAACGAAATGGGGATAAGAGAAAACATGATATATGGAAGCCATGTATTTTCATCCAAGACTGATTTTGTGCCCTCTATAAAGGCAAGGACCATAAAGACAAGGGAAAATTCAGTTAATACCAAGGAAGATCTTATTGGGTATGGGACACGGGTAGGTTTTACCAAAAATGGATACGCAAAATTGACAAAAATTGTGACTGCTGAAATCCCACAAGCCAACGAGTCAAATATCAGAAAGTTTTTGAAAACCTCGTTTTTGCTTAAAATTGCCAAACCATTCTCGTTGAATCCACCAGGCACTTGGAAGGCTGCTGCAAACGTGACAGTTGCAATGATTGTGGCGACCAGTAAATTGACGTTGGCCATATCCTTGACATCATCTTGTTTACTTTCTTTGGCTAATTTCCTATCATTTTCCTCTGAAATATTGGCTGTATCACTTCCTGCTCTGACTTTTGTATCCTCTTTCCTTTCCGTTTCTGGCTTTTCTTGTGCAACCATTTTATGCAAGGGTCGTAGAACGCTGTGTCTTTTCAAATGTGACATGATTATAAGCTGCAAATGTTTAAACCGAAATGTCATTAACAAGATCAATAATGCTTACAAATTAATTTTTATTCTCTCTCACAACTGGTTGAATTGTTCACTTGTTACTGTGTCACTCACGCGCAAAGCTAATACACCAAAGGAAGGACCATCACCTATTAACCTACCAACACAGTTTGTTGAGGTGGAAGATTATGATTAATGCAACATCACTTTCATTGGAACCATCACTGATATTACTTTTATTATATATCAATCATATTCTACCTATTTTAACAGTTCTGATATTTGTTATATCACTAGAGTAATTGCTAATCTACTTGGTTATCAAAATTAAGTGGGATTCTAGTCACTTCAATTTTAGAACTGTTGGGTGCACTGCACCTTTTGGTGCCAGCCCACTCAATAGCAAAGCCCATGATGGGCTTGTCTTTTAGTGCAAGCAAAAGACAAGTCTCCTATTCCTATAAGAAAGAGAAGCAATGAGGCGGCAGCTGTATGTATAAAAGCAACGTGTGTGTGTGCGTGCTTTTGTATCAAAAAAGAGAGGTAGAGCAGTGCACTGTGCGGCACTAGTGAGAAAGAAAAAAGTGAGGGTTTTTTCTTTGGTTCAAGACACACAAGGAGATAAATTGGGGTTTCTCTAGAAGGGGTTTTGGGTGCTACAACCACAGAGAGTTGAAGTATTTAAGGAACATCTTACTACGTTATTGGTTTTACTGGGTTCCAGTTTTTTTGTGGTGAGATTGTATTTATTTCTAGAGAGTGATTTCTCAATTTATTATGAACTCAAGTTTGGGCATAAACTTGAGTGTTGTAATCTCTATTTTATTATAGTGGATTGATCGGATTTGCCCCGTGGTTTTTCCCTCTACACTGGAGGGTTTTCCACGTAAATTTGGCGTGTTCTTGTGTGGTTGATTTTCTTGATTATTGCGTGATTATTTATCTCTTTATTGCTTGGAAGGTTATTTAATTTAATTCACACATAGACGGTAATTTGGCCTAACTAAGTAGTGTCAAAAGCTTCTGTCTTCCCAACAAGTGGTATCAGAGCCCAAGGTTTTTTGGGCGTGGTTGTCTAGTGTTGAATTAAATAGAATATACGTCAGGTACTATGATTAAACTCTCGGCATCAAATTATTCAATATGGAAGCCGACGATGGAGGATGTCCTTTATTGTAAGGACTTGCATGACCCTATCGAGGGTGATAGTGCCAAGCCAAGCAGTATGCCTGACAAAGAGTGGGCCAAGATGCATAGAAAAACCATTGGTTGTATCAGACAATGCATTGAAGTTAGTGTGTTTCATCATGTATCTCAGGAGACAAAAGCTGATACTCTTTGGAAAAAATTGGAAAGTCTTTATGAGAGGAAGACTGCTCAAAATAAAGCTTTTGCAATTAGAAAGCTTGCGCATTTAAAGCTTAAAGAGGGAAGATCCGTTGCCGAGCATCTAAGCGAGTTCCAAGACTTGGTTAATCAATTGACTAGAATGAATCTAGTGGTAGATGACGAATTGCAAGCATTATTGCTTCTGAGCTCTTTGCCTGACAGTTGGGAGACTTTGGTAGTGTCACTTAGTAACTCTGCTCCGAATGGTGTGTTACAACTTGCGATGGTCAAGGACAGTTTGTTCAATGAAGAAACTAGAAGAAAGGACATGGGCAAGGATGATGCACAGGCTCTTGTCACAGAGAACAGGGGGAGGAGTAAGGGTAGAAATTCTAAAGGGCGCGGTAAATCCAGAAGTCAGTCACAGACAAAAGGAAAAGTCAAGTGTTTCTACTGCGACAAAGAGGGTCATATAAAAAGAAATTGCAAGGCTTGGAAAAATAAGCAGAAAGAGGAGACAAATCAGAAAAAGGCGGATGATCATAATACCACAGCTGTTTCGTCAGATGAAGATGTGGTGGTACTTTCTATAGGAGAGGATGAGTGTTGTCATGTTGCAGATCCTTATGATGAGTGGGTGATTGACTCAGCAGCTTCCTACCATGTCACTCCAAGAAGGGAGTTCTTTACTTCGTACAAAGCAGGAAACTTAGGTAGAGTAAAGATGGGTAATAAAAGTTATGCTGACATAGTGGGAATTAGTGATATTTGTGTTGAGACCAATACTGGATACACCCTAAAATTGAAGGATGTAAGACACATTCCAGATATGCGCCTGAATTTGATCTCTGTTAGTGTTTTGGATAAAGAAGGTTATAAAAGCCATTTAGGCAACGGTAAATGGAAACTCTTTAAAGGATCGTTGGTGTTTGCCAGAGGGAAGATTTGTTGCACACTTTACAAGACTCAAGTAAAGTTATGCAGGGACATGGTAAATGCAGCTCAAGATGATTCCATGCCTGATTTGTGGCATAGGCGGCTGGCTCACATGAGTGAAAAAGGGTTGCAGATTTTGGCAAAGAAGTCTCTCATTCCATTTGCCAAAGGTATGCCACTAAATTCTTGTGACTATTGTTTATTTGGCAAACAACATAGAGTATCATTTCGTAGATCATCTACTAGAAAATCCAATGTGTTAGATTTGGTTTATTCTGATGTATGTGGTCCCATTGAGGTGGAGTCCTTAGGTGGCAATAGATATTTTGTTACATTTATTGATGATGCTTCACGAAAGGTGTGGGTGTATGTTTTGAAAACAAAAGACCAGGTATTTCAGCTCTTCAAGAAATTCCATGCCATGGTGGAAAGAGAGAAAGGGAAGTCTTTGAAGTGCCTTCGTACTGACAATGGAGGTGAATACACGTCTAATGAATTTGAAAATTACTGCTCAGAGTATGGCATTAGACATGAGAAGGCAGTTCCTGGTACCCCACAACACAACGGTGTGGCAGAGAGGATAAATCGTACTATTGTTGAGAAGGTCAGATGCATGTTAAGAATGGCTAAACTACCTAAGTCATTCTGGGCTGAAGCTGTACAAACTGCGTGCTACCTAATTAATCGGTCTCCATCAGTTCCATTGGATTTTGATATTCCAGAGAGAGTGTGGACAGGAGAGGATGCTTCCTACGCACACTTGAAGGTATTTGGGTGCAAGACATTTGCACATGTGCCTAAGGAACAGAGATTAAAGCTTGATGATAAAGCCACTCCTTGCATATTCGTTGGATATGGAGATGCAGAATTTGGTTACAAGTTATGGGATCCTAAGAAAAAGAAGATGATCAGAAGTCGAGATGTGGTTTTTCATGAGAATGAAAATATTAAAGATTTTGAGAAATCTGAGAAGTCAAAGTCTACTGTTGAAGGTGTTTCTGACCTTACACCTACCTCTTCATCCTCAGATATTGCCACAGATATAGAAGAGGTGCAAGTAGAGAATTATGGTGATGAGCCAGCAGGAGTTGATGGTGATGATGCAATAGATACAGAGGGTGTTGAGCAGGGGGAGCAGCCCATTCCACCAGAGATGGAAGAACCTCAGGTTAGGAGGTCTACACGGGAGCGTCATCCATCAACTAGATACTCCACTTCTGAGTATGTTTTGATTACTGATGAGGGGGAGCCAGAGAGCTTTCAGGAAGTACAGTCTCATAAGGACAAGCAGAGCTGGATGGAGGCTATGCATGAAGAGATGAATTCTTTGCACAAGAATAATACTTATGAGTTAGTTGAACTTCCTAAAGGCAAGAAGGCATTGAGAAACAAATGGGTGTTCAAGCTAAAGAAAGATGGTGAGAAGCTAGTGAAATACAAAGCTCGATTGGTGGTCAAGGGTTTCAATCAGAAACAAGGGATCGATTTTGATGAGATTTTCTCTCCAGTGGTCAAAATGAGTTCTATTCGAGTTATTTTGGGATTAACAGCTAGTTTGGATCTTGAGCTTGAACAAATGGATGTAAAGACTGCTTTTCTCCATGGTGACTTGGAGGAAGAAATCTACATGGTTCAGCCAGAGGGATTTGAAGCAAAAGGGAAAGAACACAAGGTTTGCAGATTGAAGAAGAGTCTGTATGGCTTAAAGCAGGCTCCAAGACAGTGGTACAAGAAGTTTGACTCATTCATGGTGGGTCAAGGGTACACAAGGACAGATGCAGATCATTGTGTGTATGTCAGACAATTTCCTAATGGTAAGTTTATCATCCTTCTGTTATATGTAGATGATATGTTGATAGTAGGACAAGATGCTAATATGGTTGGTAGTTTGAAGAAGGAGCTGTTTAAGTCATTTGATATGAAAGACTTGGGTCCAGCTAGACAAATTCTGGGTATGCAGATTCTACGTGATAGGAAAGCCAAGAAATTATGGTTATCACAAGAAAAGTATGTTGAACGAGTACTTGAGAGGTTCAACATGAAGCATGTTAAGCCAGTCAGTACACCTCTTGGTGGTCACTTCAAACTAAGCAAGAAATCATGTCCTTCATCAAATAAAGAGAAAGAAAACATGGCATCAATTCCTTATTCCTCTGCAGTTGGGAGTTTGATGTATGCCATGGTTTGCACACGGCCAGACATTGCTCATGCAGTTGGTGTAGTCAGCAGGTTCATGGTTAATCCAGGCAAAGTGGGAAGCAGTGAAGTGGATTTTCAGGTATTTGAGAGGTAGCTCAAAGTCGTGCTTGAGTTTTGGTAGCTCTAAACCAGTTCTGGAGGGTTATACAGATGCAGATATGGCAGGTGATCTTGATGGTAGGAAATCTACTTCAGGATTCTTATTTACTTTTGCAAGGGGAGCTGTATCATGGCAGTCTAAACTACAAAAGTGTGTCGCTTTATCTACAACTGAGGCTGAGTATATTGCAACGATCGAAGCAGGAAAAGAGATGCTTTGGATGAAACGGTTTCTCCAAGACTTGGGTTTGAAGCAAGACGAGTATGTAGTCCATTGTGATAGTCAAAGTGCACTAGACTTAAGCAAGAATTCTACGTACCATTCACGAACGAAGCACATTGATGTGAGATACCATTGGCTCAGACTAATTGTTGATCAACAGTTGATGGAATTAAGAAAGATTCACACAAACAAGAATCCAGCTAACATGTTGACCAAGGTTGTGCCGAAAGAGAAGCTTGAGCTTTGTGCCGGGTCAGCCGGCATGAATTCTAACTAAAGAGTTGGAATGAAGATCTCCTTCCTCAGTGGGCTGGAGGGGGAGATTGTTGGGTGCACCGCACCTTTTGGTGCCAGCCCACTTAATAGCAAAGCCCATGATGGGCTTGTCTTTTAGTGCAAGCAAAAGACAAGTCTCCTATTCCTATAAGAAAGAGAAGCAATGAGGCGGCAGCTGTATGTATAAAAGCAACGTGTGTGTGTGTGTGCTTTTGTATCAGAAAAGAGAGGTAGAGTAGTGCACTGTGCGGCACTAGTGAGAAAGAAAAAAGTGAGGGTTTTTTCTTTGGTTCAAGACACACAAGGAGATAAATTGAGGTTTCTCTAGAAAGGGTTTTGGGTGCTACAACCACAGAGAGTTGAAGTATTCAAGGGACATCTTACTACGTTATTGGTTTTACTGGGTTCCAGTTTTTTTGTGGTGAGATTGTATTTATTTCTAGAGAGTGATTTCTCAATTTATTATGAACTCAAGTTTGGGCATAAACTTGAGTGTTGTAATCTCTATTTTATTATAGTGGATTGATCGGATTTGCCCCGTGGTTTTTCCCTCTACACTGGAGGGTTTTCCACGTAAATTTGGCGTGTTCTTGTGTGGTTGATTTTCTTGATTATTGCGTGATTATTTATCTCTTTATTGTTTGGAAGGTTATTTAATTTAATTCACATATAGACGGTAATTTGGCCTAACTAAGTAGTGTCAAAAGCTTCCGTTGCATCAACAAGAACCTCTCTCACCACATTAATAGTCATCAAAGAATTCCAGAGGAATGGCCTTGTTCCTCATGAGTTTTCGTTTGGTAAAACTTAATTTATACTTTTGCATTGATAGATTATCTTATGTCTACTCTACTTAAGATTTACAAGCCTTACCTTTTCAATTGACATCAGTTGATTATCTGATTGAATAATGTCGAGAATAGTTTTCCCTGCGTTGTTCACAACCCCAGCGTTGTTCACAGCGCATAGAGTCGAGAACAGTCTTCCCCGAGTCGAGAATAGTCTTCCCCGCGACAAATGGTGGCTCCTGACATCTACCGGCATCAGTAATAGTCCATAATGCCTTTTTGTGGCAGCTAGATGAAAAGGCGTGTTTCCTTCATCATCTTGCTCATTAAGATCTTCAAACAATAAGTTCTGTACGAAAATTTTAACTGCTTCTGTCCTTCCACTTTCCGCAGCGAGATGAAGAGCTGTCCTTTTTCTATTGTCTAACAATTCAAAAGTATGTAGACAGTTTTTAATGAAAACTTTCAATACCTCGACATGTTCTTTCTTAGCTGAAATGTGAACAGCACACATGCCTTCTTTATCCTTTTTGTGAGCTAGGGAAATATCTTTTTTCCAAAAATAGTTCCACAATTTCTACCTCACCAAAGTGTGCAGCATAATGAAGAGGAGTCCATCCAAAGTCATCTACTTCCGAAATTGCCTTTGGAAATTTTTTTAGAATTTTTTCCACGAAATCTGCATACACAAAGAAAGAAGGATTTTGCTAAGGGTTAGATTGATGAATAGCTCAAAATATTTTTAGGTTCTGAATTTTCACATTTCGATTCATCAAGAGTACATAGGGTAAGATTTCTTGTCTATTTAAATCTAGAGTGGAGAAAATTGGTTTGAGTGGCAAATCTTTTACTGAAAACTAAATCAAGACATTGATTCCCTAGGAAATTTATGAGATTTGTTAATGAATCAAGGCATTGATTGCTAGAGAAAATAGTGGGTTTGAAGCAATCAATATGCAATTCAAATTCAAATTATCATTGACTTTAGTATGTAATCCCAATTATAAATATGGATTTTATTGTATTGTATTATAAAGAACAGTGAATGAGAAAATGTACTACTTTGGGCGATTGTCTCATGGACGTAAGCCACAAGGCCAAACCAAATAAACTCTCATGTCTTTTATATTCTCTTTTATCCCTCAAATTGTCACACTCTATTTTTAAAAAGAAATATTGTCACTTGTTTATGCATATTGAAATTTTTTCCTATTCAATTCTCAGATCCTAGTATCCTGCCTCACAGCAAAGGATTTATTCACGTTAAATTATAGTGACATCTTAATAGGAGAGTTTCTTGTGGATTTGTCGTTGAGGGGAAATTATCAATGTAATGGCATTATTATTTTCATGTGACGTTGAACACATAAATTGGTTCATACAAAGTTTAACTTTTTTTTTTTTGTTAATTTTCTTGAACTCCAAAAAAATAAAAAATTAAAGTACAAAACTTTGGAAGAGATATCTAGCTTTGAATTCAATTTATACAAGTTAGTGAATTTTATATTAACATTACAGTGAATGAGAAAACGTGGTCCTTTTTGGGCGCTTGTCTCATGGACGTAGGCTACAAGGCTGAACCACGTAAACTCTCATGTCTTTTCTCTTCTCTTTTATCCCTCACATTGTCACAAACTCTATTTTTAATAAGAATATTATCACTTGTTTATGCATATTGGAATTATTTTTCTATTCAATTCTCAGATCCTAGTATCTTGCCTCATAACAAAGGATTTTGTCACGTTAAATTATACTGACATCTTAATAGGAGAGTTTCTTGCATATTTCTTGTTGAGGGGAAATTATCATTTTAATGGTGTTATTATTTTCATGTGACATAGAACTACCTATATTGATTCATACCAAGTTTCACTTTTTTTTTGTCTTTAATTTTCTTGAACTCCAAAAAAAGAAAAGAAAAAAAAAAGTACAAAACTTTGGAAGACATATCAAGCTTTGGATTCAATTTGTACAAGTTGTGCATTTCATAAACAATTAATACACAACTTGAGGGACAATATTGCAAATTATAAGTCATTTTCCGCGTCGTTAAAGACCAAGTCAAGACATTGATTAATTCTCAAAGAAAATTATGGGATTGGTTAGTGAATCAAGTGATTAATTGCTAGAGAAAATCAAGAATAAAGCAACCAATATGCAATCCAAAACTATATTGTGTAACATATCACAATAAAGGATTCCATTATGATGTACTAACTAGAAAAATTAATTGGAAATGTATCGATTTGGCTTTTGTTCCATGGATGTAGGCCACAAGGTCAAACCAGGTAAACTTTAATGTCTTGTTTCTACTCTTTTCTCCCTTGCATTATCACAAAATTATACTTTGAAAGGTCGGGTGGGTTCTAAAGCATAAAGGGGTTTAAAGATTAATTACTTCTTCTTCTTCTTTTTTTCTTCTTTTTTTTAACTAAATTACACTTTTACCACTTGAAGTTTGGGGTTCTTTTCATTTTACTCCATAAAGTTTGAATATTTCTTTTTTTGTCCTAGAAGTTTTAATAATTTATTTCAGTCCCTCAACTTTGTTTCCATTTCTAGAGTGGTTTGACAATTAAATGCCAAATAAGCTCACTATGACATAGTTTACTCTTTGAAACTAGGCCGTTTTGAATATTGTTAATTTACATAAGCTTTTATTTATTTTTATTGAAATAATGAATAAAATAATGTTTCATTTTCTTTTTCTATTCATTTCTTCCATTTTCTTTTTATTCTAATCTCAATTCTCCTTCAAACTCATTCATAGATCTACTCATCTCTCTCTCTCTCTCTCTCTCTCTCTCTCTCTCTCTCTCTCTCTCTCTCTCTCTCTCTCTCTCTCTCTCTCTCTCTCTCTCTCAAACACAACACATTAGCATTAATGGCTGCCAACGGAGAAGCAACAATGTTTTGGACCACGAGGTATTCGAGGTGGTGGTTTCATGATGATGAAGTCATTCTTTGAGGGATTGGTGAGCAAATGGAGTTGAAGAAAGCCATGCATCGAGCACGAGGACTAGTGGTGTAGTCAGGAAAAAAAGAAAAAAAAATCAATGGGGATTCTTATGATATATTCATAATCCTGGATCCATGAGAAGAGTTTTTAAGTCAATACAATTACACTTGGAAAAATGATCACTAACACAAATTTATTGGATAAAAGATTAATCTTGCGATACAATCGATTTTCTTTTAAAAAATTTATCCATAGTATTAATGTCTTTATCTTTTTATTTTTCGATAAGCGGTATTATTAGCTTAACTGGACCTAAAATTTTTTTCAAAAATATTAATCAGATGCATTATTTAGATTCTAATATATGAATGAAATTAATTTAAACCTATAAATTATATCTAATGTAAAAATTCAGATTTCAATAGTTTTTTTTTTTTTCTTGGAGCTAAAAAACTATTTAGTGATAATTGTAGTACTATTGACTCCAACTCAGTAATTTTTTTTTTTTCATTTCCTAGTGGGGTCAATCTCTAAAGATCTCAAAATTTAAAATATATATAGTACATATTTTTTTTTATTTTAAACTTTGGTGAGGTCAATTAACCCCACTCAAGACTACCTAGCCCCACCCATGAGGAAGACCACAAACCGGAGCTGTGGGCTGGAGCAGTTGATGCCTAGTGCATTGCGACTCCTATAGTCACTCATAATTCCTTGTCTTGTGTAACAACTTGATCACCACGCTACCAATGCCAGCGTCCTCATATCCATGTGCTTCAACACTTCGATAAATTTTCGGCCAAATTCACAAACCCACTTCCCTCTTCATCTCTTCCTCAACTCTAATCCTCTTCATTTTCTTGTACTCTTCTTTATTCACTACTAACCCACGCTTCTTCATCTAATTGAACTTGTCTCGCGCTTGGTGAATTCGTGACAATTCGTAGGTTAATTTGTACAACTGTAAGGGTTTTGTTGTAGATTTGGTCGTGGCGACTAAAGGGTGGTTAATGGAAATTTTGATTTTGGGTAGTTTACCAGTTGATGTGTGTGGGTGCAAAATCTGTAACTTCGCACTGCTGCTAGATGAATGTTTGAGAGGGGAACGATTAGTGAGACCAAAACTCTTGTTGGAACACAAGTTTGTTCTAACAGCTATCGATTGCACCTTTGGGTTGGCAATGGACCCAAGTTTGGCTTTGTTTCTCAAGAGTTGGACTGAACAGTATAAAAGCTTGTAACTTGTTAATGTTATAATTAGTAGTCCATTGGGCTTTGGGCTCTAGCCCGTGTATATGCTTGTACAGCACATTACTTGTGCATCACTCCCTTTCCTTGTACAGCACATTACTTGTGCATCACTCCCTTTCCTTGTATATTCTCATATGCCTCCTATATAAAGGCACTCTACTGTATTGTATTATTCACTTCAATATACAGAGATTATTCATAAATCTAACATGGTATCAGAGCCATTGCTCTAAGTGTTTCGTGCAGTCTTCGTCTTTTCTGGCATTCTTCCGCTGCCTCAACCATCTCCGGTATTGCTCCGCCACCGCCGTCAGAATTCCGGTGTGCCCGCTGCCGTCAAAGGTTGAACAATCGCCAAAGACTCACTGCCTTCGTTGGAACTTCCCTCTCCAGGATTCCAATCGAAACACCTCCACCACCATTGGAAAGCTCTCTCGAAGACGATCTCAGCCGCGCAAAAATCACCGCCATCAGACGCCGGACGCGCCGCCACGCGCCGATCAAAGTTCCTGCCGTCACGCCACGTCACGCGCCCCACGCGCCTGGCTCCTTCCTGTGACGCCACGTCAGCACGCCACGTCAGCGACCGTTGACCACCGTTGACTGCCACGTCATCCATTGACCGTTGACGTTTAGGCGTTGACTTTTTGACCGTTGACTTTGGGCGTTGACTTTTGACCTTTGACCGCGTTGACTTTTTGCAACCCAGGTGTTTCTTACTCAGTTTTTCGTCCTGATTCCATTTTTGCTATCTGTTTTTGCATATCTTGTGTCTAAATGGCTCAAACTGAGATCTCTCACCCCATTCATGTTACTTTGGATGGTCGAAATTATTTTGTTTGGTCTCAATCTATGCGCAGCTTCATTAAAGGACGAAAACTATGGTTTTATGTCACTGGTGAGATGAAGAAGCCAGTCAAGGGCTCCTCTGAGGATGAAAATGCTTTCAGGATCCGTCTGATTGAATGGGATAGTAACAATCACCAGATTCTTACTTGGCTACGCAATACCTCCATCCCATCCATTTCTAATCTACTGGGAAATTTTGATGATGCTCGTACTGCCTGGGATATGCTCGCCAAACGATATTCCTCCTCACATGGCACTCGGGAATATCAACTTTCAATTGAACAGTATCAGATTCGGCAAGACCCTGGCCAGTCTATCAATGACTTCTTTGCTCGTTTCCAGTTCATATGGGACCAACTTGATCTCTCTGATCCACCATGGGATACTCCTAATGATGCAATGAAGTATGCTACCCGTCGTGATCAAATGCGTCTCTACCAATTTCTTATGGCCTTGCATGATGATTATGAGCCTGTCCGTGGTCAGTTGCTTCACCAACTACCTACTCCATCTTTAGACGCAGCACTCAATGACCTTGTTCGTGAGGAGACTCGTCTCCAGACCTTACAAGCTCAGAACAAGCTCAATGTCTTGGCTACTACATCACCTCTTGCACCCCTTCAGCAGTCCGACTCTGATCAGTCTAGCCCGAATACTCGTCGTTCAGATCGGAAATCCAACAAATTCTGCCGATATTGCAAGAAGCATGGCCACACTATTGAGACTTGTTTTCGCCGTAATCGAAGCACTGCTGCTGTTACTCATGGTGATACTGATCAGACACCCACTGCTGCTGTTGCTCCTGCACACTCTGGATCCGCCATCACACTCACCACAGATCAATTAGAAGACATCATCGCTCAGGCTCTCGTCCGGGCTGGTAATGCATCCTCTTCCTCTGCTCTTTCTGTCCTGCCTGGTAAGTTCTCCTCATGGCTCCTTGACTCTGCCTGCTGCAACCACATGACACCTTATCCATCCTTTTTCTCCCACACTAGCTCTGCCCGTCATGCACCTACTATTCACACAGCTAATGGCTCCACTATGCTTGTTCGTAGTATAGGCACCGTTTCTACTTCCAAACTCTCTATTTCCGATGTCTTTCATGTGCCTAAACTTTCTTATAATCTACTATCTGTGGGTCAATTAGCTGAACTTGGTTATCGCATTATTCTTGATTACTTTGGTTGTATTGTGCAGGATCCCCGGACGGGGCAGGAACTTGGGACCGGCCGTAGAATTGGGCGTCTGTTTGAGATTTCCAGTCTTCGTCTTCCTGCTACTGGTGTCTCTGCTGCTACCTCATCTTCACCTTCCTTATCACTTTGGCATTCTCGGCTCGGGCATGCATCATCTTCCCGGGTACAACAGCTAGTCTCTAGGGGTTTATTAGGTCCAGTGTCTAAGGACAATTTTGATTGTGTTTCATGTCAATTAGGAAAACAACCTGCTTTGCCTTTTCAAAATAGTGAGTCCATGTCTACTGGAATTTTTGACTTAATTCATTCTGATGTTTGGGGACCTTCCCCTATTAATAGTCTTGGTGGATCTCGTTATTTTGTTGTGTTTGTTGATGATTATTCTCGTTATAGTTGGGTTTTTCTTATGCGTTCTCGTGATGAATTACTAAACATTTATCGTAACTTTGCAAACATGGTCAAAACTCAATTTTCCAAAACAATTAAAGTTTTTCGTTCTGACAATGCACGTGAACTTACCCAACATGCATTTGAACACATTCTATATTCCCATGGAACTGTACATCAATTCTCATGTCCAGGCACCTCTCAGCAAAATGGAAGAGCCGAAAGAAAACTTCGACACATCCTTGACACAGTTCGTGCTCTCCTCCTATCTTCCAAAGTTCCTGTACCCTTTTGGGGAGAAGCTGTCCTCACTGCTGCCCATGCCATCAATCGTATTCCAAGTCCAACCATTTCTAATCAGACTCCTTATGAGCGCCTTTTTGGATCTCCACCCCACTATCAACATCTCCGATCCTTTGGCTCTGCTTGTTTCGTCCTTCTTCAGCCTCATGAACACAACAAACTCGAGCCTCGTTCTCGCCTTTGTTGCTTTCTTGGTTATGGTGAAACTCAAAAAGGATATCGATGTTATGATCCTATTGCTCATCGCCTTCGCATCTCCCGTCATGTTGTCTTTTGGGAACATCGTCTGTTCACTGAGGTATCTCAATTTCGTCCCTCTTTCTCCCTCTCTTCTCTCTCAGATCTTTTTCCCGAAGTGTCTCCTCCTTCTCTAGAGTCGTTTCCTCCCTCTCCAGCAAGTGTCTACCTCCATTCCACAGACTGAGTCATCTGACCACTCTTCTGGCTCATCCTCTCAAGAGACGCCTCATTCTTCGCCTGAATCCCCGGCTCCTGCACCTTCAGAGGATCCTGCCCCTGCAACCACACTTCGTCGTTCCTCTCGGGTAACAACTCTTCCCTCTCATTTACGTGATTTCCATTGTTACACTGCCCTTGCTACACTGCACGAGCCTCACTCCTATCGTGAGGCCTCCTCTAACCCTTTATGGCAGGCTGCAATGGCTGAGGAACTTGATGCATTATCTAGAACCCGTACTTGGGACCTGGTTGATCTGCCTCCTGAAAAATCTGTGGTTGGTTGTAAGTGGGTGTTCAAAATCAAAACTCGGTCTGACGGATCCATTGAGCGATACAAAGCTCGTCTTGTTGCCAAAGGTTTTACACAGGAGTATGGCATTGATTATGAGGAAACCTTTGCTCCAGTTGCTCGCCTTTCATCTGTCCGCACCCTATTGGCTGTTGCAGCCTCTCGTCAGTGGCAGCTATTTCAGATGGATGTCAAAAATGCATTCCTCAATGGAGACTTGAGTGAAGAAGTCTATATGCAACCTCCACCTGGCCTTTCTCATCCACCTGACAAGGTGTGCCGACTACGTCGTGCCCTTTATGGTTTGAAACAGGCACCTCGAGCTTGGTTTGCTAAGTTTAGCTCTACAGTTTCTCGACTGGGTTTTTCCATAAGTTCTTATGATTCTGCCCTCTTCCTCCGTCGCACCGGCAAAGGTACCATTTTGCTTCTTCTTTATGTTGATGATATGATTATTACAGGTGATGACCTCAGTGGGATTCAAGAACTTAAGGCTTTCCTAAGTCAGAATTTTGAGATGAAAGACCTTGGCCACCTCAGTTACTTTTTGGGTCTTGAGATTACCTCCTCTGATGATGGTTTCTACCTCACTCAAGCCAAGTACACCTCCGATCTTCTGTCTCGAGCTGGCCTTACTGATCATAAGATTCTTGATACACCGATCGAATTTAATGCGCGCTTGACTCCTTCCTCTGGAGAACTATTGCCTGATCCTACTCTTTATCGGCAATTGGTTGGCAGCCTAGTCTATCTCACAGTCACTCGACCAGACATCTCATATGCAGTTCATCAGGTGAGCCAGTTTATGTCTGCTCCTCGATCGACTCACTATGCTGCTGTCCTGCGCATCCTTCGATACCTTAAGGGCACTCTTTTCCATGGTCTTCACTTCTCTGCTCAGTCTCCACTTACTTTGAGAGCCTACTCTGATGCCGATTGGGCAGGGGATCCTACTGATCGTCGCTCCACTACTGGTTATTGCTTTCTCCTTGGCTCCTCTTTGATCTCTTGGCGAAGCAAGAAACAGTCTGTTGTGGCTCGCTCTAGTACAGAAGCTGAATATCGTGCCCTTGCTGATACCACATCTGAACTCCTCTGGTTACGATGGTTACTACAGGATTTAGGTGTGTCCATTTCTTCTGCTACTCCTATCTACTGTGACAATAGGAGTGCTATTCAGATTGCTCGCAATGATGTCTTTCACGAGAGAACCAAGCACATTGAGATCGATTGTCATCTTGTTCGGCATCACCTTCTCCAGGGTTCCCTCCAGTTGATCTCTGTTTCCTCTCACGATCAGTTAGCCGACATCTTTACCAAGTCACATCCCACTGGACGTTTCCGTGATCTGGTCTCCAAACTCCAGTTGGTTTCTCATCCTCCACCTTGAGTTTGAGGGGGGCTGTTAATGTTATAATTATTAGTCCATTGGGCTTTGGGCTCTAGCCCGTGTATATGCTTGTACAGCACATTACTTGTGCATCACTCCCTTTCCTTGTACAGTACATTACTTGTGCATCACTCCCTTTCCTTGTATATTCTCATATGCCTCCTATATAAAGGCACTCTACTGTATTGTATTATTCACTTCAATATACAGAGATTATTCATAAATCTAACATAACTGATACAAAAGAGTTGGGCTTCGGGGTGAAGTATAGGACTTTTATTGAATAATAATGGTAGCCATTGTTACAAGATATGGAAGATATTACTCTTTCCAGCATATCTAAAAGAACAAGATTAAGAGTATTTAAAGAGGATGGATCTTTCTAGACTTAGCTATCTGGAAAATGTTGTCCCCTCCATGGGTGTTAACCCCCCATTTTATAGGCTTGAGGCTTCCTTGTAGTATGTGGAAGACGCTCCCTGATGTTGACAAATCACTGTGAATCCATCGAGGTTCTCACTCATGGCAGACTTCATTCTTGTGTTGAGTTCCTTTTGAGGGAGTAAATGAGAGTCTGACCATTCTCTCAAATAGAAATGTTATCTTCCTTCCCAATCTAGGCCTCATGCCTAGCTTGAGTCAATTGGTCATCGACGGCTTTGCCAGAGTCAACCACGCCTAAGTAATGCTTACAGCGACGACACCTTCATGCGTGGCAGAGGCGCCTTCCCCGATCCTTCCTCGGTCTTCACTATAGAGCAACCCCGCTTACCTTGGATTTAGCTAGCTTCCTTTATGGTGAAGATGTGCATAGTTCAGTGTGGCGGTGCAAATCTAGACACACTCTATCGTGCTTAATGCCATGCTGCGAAGTATATTTATCCCCAACAACCTTTCCTTGGTCTCTATTGATTACATCTATTTTGATATGAGTGGCGTTAAATGGTTGTGAGCCACTTTACCAAAGCCTTGGCTTTGGGCGACGCCTCTTATGCCCCAAACGTTTTGGGTTGGAAATTGGGCTATGGGCCATGCAGACATGAATGTTTGCAATGTTGGGATTCAAGGGCCTCATAATTTGAATAATAGCCCAGGTTCTAGGACCTTGGTTTTCTTTGGCTATTCATTTTGGCAATGGACCACATGCTCAAGGGCCTTGGTGTGTTTGGGCTCTAGGACCATTTTTTAGTTGTGTTAGTGACCCTATAGGCTCATGGGCCTGTTTATTGGGTAAGTAACTTTTATAGATGTTGGTCATAGGCTCAAGGGCCTTTGTATAATTTTCTTGGGTTTAGGAGCCTATTGTTTTGGGTCAATAACCCATGAGTTCATGGGCTCACTTTTGTGGTTATTAACCTTGCTATGAGTGGTTTGCCATGGACTGGGCCTTGACCACTCTTGTGTTGGTTGGGTTCTAGGCCCACAAAATTGACCATAAACAATGTGGTTCGTTGATTATAGCTGTTGTGAATGTTTTTCTACTTTTCTATTTTCGCTTTTTGATTTAGCTTTTTGTCTTTGCATTTTCAAATATATATATATATATATATTAGTTTGTTCAAGATCCTTGATTTTTTTTTTTCCGCTAAAATTTTGTTTTTGTCTCTAAGTTTCGCATAAAATTTGTTTTTCGTCTCTAAACTAAATTTCTTTTTTATCATCTTTCACTTTTGAAAATGCTATAATTTATGTTCTTCAGTCAACCCCGGTTAACTTGAGTCCTATGTGTCCTAACAAAATGTTGAGATGGTTTATTTTTAGCATTAAATAATCTAGTTGTGACCAATTCATTTAAAAACACAAAAACAAAACAACACATGGCACCAAAGAATTGGTCTCACGCACTACTGATGTTAGAAATTGACAAACATCACTCCTACACAGCTAGATCGACAAAATTTACTATAAAAAAAATCCCTAATTCTTGATTTATGGCTTAGAGAAAAACCCAAAATTCTTATAGAAAAGGAAAACCCCAACTTTGAGAGTTAAACCAATCCTCCCTTTAATATCAATGTTGTTGTAGGAGCTTATATTTTCTTGCGTGTGAAAGTTGCACTTAGCGGAACATCCAAGTGTCCTATGCAATGAGGGGCTATTCTATAATACCGACACTTTTTTTGTATGAGTTTGATACCTAATGAAATCTTAACTACTATTACTATCAAATGTGATGTTGTTACCATCATAAATTCATAATAAAACAACATGAAAATTTGTCATAGAATAAAAAAAAGTAGAGTAGCATCCAGAAGGGAGATGGATTACCTTTTTTCGTGATATGAATTTTATTTCTTCGGATGAAAATTTGTCTAGGGAACTCCATTTGATACATGCTATCTACCTGGGCAAGTAGAACATCACTAAGAGAACAAAGGACATCTCTCAGGAATGAAGCAATACCTTTTCGGGACAGAAAAGCTTGTATTGGATATTTAAACAGATTGCCTACAAGAAATAAAACAACATTAGCGGATCGTATATAGTGAAATGACATAACAAAGTTATTAACACTATATATAAGGGTTGGCTTAGATAAATATTGATCATTTTCTCGCACTACCCATAAGACAAGACATGAAAATTTGCCTTTCTTTTGATCTATTTTATAATACTAGTCTATATTAATTTCTTATCTCACCTACGAAGTCTATGAACTATTTCTAATTATAGAAATAATTTTCACTAAGTTTATAGTTTTGGATGTGTCAGTGAACCTTAGGGAAACAGAAGCTTCTATGTCTAACAGATTGTTTGGGAGAGGAGAATAGTGGGAATGAAATGGAAAGAAAAAGAATTTTGAAAGAAAATTATTTTCATTCCCTCCTCTGGAAGTTTAATAGTAAACCTATTTTATTAATCCCTCCAAATTTAGGAGGAATTTGAGGAAATAAAATATGTTGTAATGAAGTTTTATTGAAATCCCCATAATACTTTTTTCTTTTTTTTAATTAAAAAAAATGCTTACACACCTATATATTTTTATTAAGAACATGCAAAAGGTAATAATATTGTAATAAAATGATTCATTTACATTTATTTCCGTTCAACTTCTAAACAAGGTTACGTTTCATTTGAACTTCCAAATAAGAAATCTATACTATAATATAAAACCGAAACTTTTTTATTTTTGGTTGACCTCATAATATTGCGCTACATAAGCTTTTGAGTTCTTACAATTTTACACCTCGTTATTTTAATATATATTTTCTAATTGAATTTAAATTTTATTCTATAATTAAACATTCCATTAGAATCTTGACACATCATATTAATAGAAAGAATATATTGTTCTATATATATAAACATAATCTTAATAAATGTTTAATACTAGAATATATTCTATATATAAACACAATAATAATAAATGTCTTTTAATAAATATCATGATTATCAATTTTAATATTTAGACAAAAAATAAAAGAGAAAAAAAAATTATATTATATTAAACTTTCTCGTGCGTTGCACGGGTTACCGACTAGTAGATGATTATTTCCATTACATTTTAGTTCTTGCCTTTAATAAACTAACAAGCACAGTGAATACAATGTTTAACCATAGTAACATAAAAGAAAACCTTTGCGTCTGTCATGGTATACATGTTAGTAGGGTATTGAGTATCCCTTGAGATTAGTCGCTGTGCTCGTATCTATGGAATGCTAATCCGAACACTCAAGGTTAGAAAAAAAAAAAAAAACTCATAGTAACACAAAGGTTTGGACAATAGTATCACCACCTTCGGATCATAAGGCTCTTTTACTCAACACAAATGGCTTGGAAGCACAACCTAGGAGATATCACCGTCTGTTCCATTTTGAGGCCATATGGGTTAAGAAGGAGGACCACGAGGCGGTAATCCGTAGAGCATGGAGAGAAGATGACTTGAACTCCCAAGTTGACTGTGGTTAACAACATTAAGTTGTGTGGAGCAGACCTCCATAGTTGGAAAAAAAAGCAATTACGACAATGTACAGAAGAGGCGCACTAGGCTCTTTCTCAAGTCTACCCAACCTACACATCACGACCTGATAGTATGTCCCACATTTTTTTACCAAAAATATTGGAATGTGACATTTTGTTGTTTTACACTCCTAAGTCCTAAATACGGGCCACATTCCCCAAACCATAAAGAATACCTACATAACTTTGATCCCAAAAACAACGGATAAGAATACTCTCCATTTGAAATGAAATGAAGAGTCTCTATTTCATATATTAGATTAAATATCTCAGATCTAACAATATACAGACTGCCACGTCATTTAAAATTTTAAATGACGAGACACTCTGTACACCATTAGATTTGTGAAATAAAATCTGAACCATGAAATGGACAAATAGAGAGATTTCCAAATGGAGAGGATCCTATTCCAAATACAACTCGCCCTAAGAAAATGATAGGCTATAGGCCTATAAGTCTGTGCAATGTTTTTACAAACTTGTCTTAAAGGTATTAGCAAATAGACTCAAATAATTCTCCCCCAAATTATTGCAGAAACTCAGAGTACTTTTATGTCAAGAAAAATGAAACAGACAACATCCTAGACTCCTAGTAGCGTTTGAGACCCTGTATTATTTGAAAAATAAGAAAAGGGGTAGGGTACGTCAAATGACAATAAAATTGGGTATTAGCAAAAGCGCATGATAGGATAGAATGAGAGTTCTTGAAATAATAATAATATTAAAGATGGGTTTTGATGGCAGATGGGTGAACATTATCCATAGTTGTATATCAATGGTCACTTATTCGGTTCTAATTAATGGGACCCCAAAAGGCTCCATTTGTCCATTAAGAGGTTATTAAAAAGAGAGAGTCTTGTCCCACATTGACCAAGTATTCTTGAGTTGTATAATTTATAAGTCATGGACATCTCTCATCTCTCAAGGCATCTTTTGAGATTGAATTAGACTCATTGGACTTGAACATGGTATCAGAGCCACCCATTAGATATTAGGCAAATCTCTCAACAAACAAATGCAGCAGTCAAAATAGTGTAGCACACGATTCAATTAAAGCTTCCCAGTGCCATGTCACTTTTCAGTTAAAGCTTCCTAGAACCATGTCGTTGTCATCCTAGTCAGATTAGTGGATAAGGTGGTTCTACAACCTTCTAGTGTATTCCAGATTAGGATTATCTTATAACTACTTTCTATATAAATAGTATGTTGTAAGTTCAATATTATTAATAAGAGAAAGATCTCAGTTTACAACATTTCACTCATATACCTTTCATTGCTTTCTCTCTCGGTTTTCACTTCACAAACTATCTTTCTCACTTTGCTGAATCAAAGCAAAGTTTCAACATGGTATCAGAGCCACCCATTGGGTGTTGAGCAGATCTCCCCGCCTATTATAGTCCAACGTGTTTGGTTGGTCCGACACACGTAAGAGAGCATATTAAATAGAGAGTCTTGTCTCACATTGACCAAGTATTCTTGGGTTGTGCAATTTATAAACCATGAGCATCTCTCATCTCTCAAGGCGTCTTTTGAGATTGAGTTAGGCCCATTAGACTTTAACAGAAGTCTCCAGTAAGGAGACCCTTTTTCACCTTACCTTTTTCTCTTATGTGTCGAAGGCCTTATGACATTTCTTAATAAATCAAGGACAAAGGAGATAGATTATAGCTAGGATGGCTATTAATAATAGGGCACTACAACTCACACACTTATTCTTTTTGTATCATAGTATAGTACTCTACTGCCAAGCAACCGAATACAAGTGTCAACATTTTCAACTTATCCTACACCAATATGAGCGGATTGAGATCCGATACAATACTTAAAAGTATAGCATAGGCTGCAGTACCCATTCTCCCATCACAAAATTTTCACTTTTTCACTTTTTGCTTTTTAATTTTTTAAAATTTTTCTATTTTGTGATTGAGATTAAAAGTTAACTTCTTAACTTTTAATCTCAACCATTAAATAAGTATTGCATGCAATACCTATTGTATGGGATCTCAATCTAATATGAGCAGGTGTTCGATCAAACACTTAACAAGGAAAAAATATCCATCTTTTATAGTAGGAACATGTGAAGAAAGGCACAAGAGGGCATTGGGGATTCCGAAGATAAATTCACATGAAAAGTATCTAAGGTTTCCTTCACTAATAAGGCGTTTAGAAAAAAAAAAAAATATATTTCTTTTGCCTCGGAGACTGTCTTGATGACTGGTTCAGAAGCAACTTATTGATCCTAAAGAGACCTCATACACACATGGAAACAAATAATATGCTCTCCCAAAATCTATCTAAGTCGGTTGTTGAGAATAAGAAGAGAGAGAGAAAATAGAGACTGAAAGTGAGCAAAATAGCTCTGTATAATATATTCAGGAATTAAGTTAATACACGGAACTGCCTTTATATAGGCAGAGTAGTGTGTACAGTACAAGTATGTGAAGTATAAGTATATTGGGCCTAAAGCCCAGTAAGCCTATAATATATACTAACATCCCCCCTCAAACACAAGATGGTGACGAAGAAGCTATCTTGAGTTTGGAAACAAGATCGCGTAAGCGGCTCGGTGGATGGGACTTGGTGAAGACATCAGCAAGCTGGTCCTCAGAGGAGACAGATAGTAAGTGAAGAGCACTCTGCTGAAGATGATGACGAATGAAGTGACAGTCGATCTCAATGTGCTTGGTGCGCTCATGAAAAACATCATTATGGGCAATGTGAATAGCACTATGATTATCACAATGAATAGGAGTACTGGTGGTCTGGAGAGCACCCATGTCAGCCAGGAGCCAGCGAAGCCAGAGGAGTTCCGAGGTGGCATCGGCGAGAGCACGGTACTCAGCTTCAGTACTGGAACGAGCAACAACAGACTGTTTCTTGCTACGCCAAGAGATAAGAGAGGAACCCAATAAGAAGCAATAACCTGTGGTAGAGTGACGATCAGTGGGATCGCCAGCCCAGTCTGCATCAGCATAGGCGCGCAACTCAAGGGAAGACTGTGCCGAGAAGTGGAGACCATGAAAGAGTGTCCCCTTGATGTACCTCAAAATACGAAGAACTGCAGCATAATGAGTGGAGCGAGGAGCAGACATGAACTGACTAACTGGATGAACAACATAAGCAAGGTCCGGACGAGTGACAGTAAGATAGATGAGACTACCCACCAACTATCGGTATAAAGTAGCATCAGAGAGAGGCTCACCATCCGTAGTATTGAGCTTGACATTAAGCTTTAAGGGAGTGGAGACAGTCTTGCTATCAGTGAGACCGGCCTTAGAGAGAAGATCAGAAGCAAACTTGGCCTGAGAGAGATAGTAACCATCAGAAGAGGAGGTGACCTTAAGACCAAGAAAGTAGCTAAGAGTGCCAAGATCTTTCATCTCAAACTGTTGACTAAGGAACTTCTGTAGATCACGGATGCCTGCAGTGTCATCACCTGTAATAATCATGTTATCAACATAAAGAAGAATGAGAGTGATACCAGTAGATGTATGACGAATGAAGAGAGTTGAATCATAGGAACTAGGGGTGAAACCCTGCTGAGCAACCACAGAACTGAACTTAGCAAACCAAGCCCGAGGAGCTTGCTTAAGACCATAGAGAGCACGACGAAGGCGACAAACTTGATTCTGAGAATCAGGATAGCCAGGAGGTGGCTGCATGTAGACTTCCTCAAGAAGATCACCATTAAGGAAGGCATTTTTCACATCCATCTGAAACAGAGGCCAATGACGAACAGCAGCAACAGCAAGTAAGGATCGAACAGAGGTAAGACGAGCAACAGGAGCAAAAGTCTCCTCATAATCAATGCCATATTCCTGAGTGAATCCCCTAGCAACCAAGCGAGCCTTGTAACGTTCAACAGATCCATCAGCCCGAGTCTTGATCTTATAGACCCATTTACAACCAACTGCAGACTTGCCAGGAGGCAAAGTGGTCATGTCCCAAGTATGAGTCTTGTGAAGTGCATCAAGTTCATCAGCCATAGCTTGCTGCCAAAGAGGATTAGTGCTAGCCTCACGATATGTATGAGGCTCATGGAGGGTAGCAAGGGCAAAATAACAATGATAATCAGAAAGATGAGAAGGAGGAGCCCTTACCCGAGTGGAATGACGTATATCTGTGGGAGACTCTGATGGTGCTGATAGTGCAGGATCCGAATTAGGCGAGCCAGCAGCTGGAGACATAACCAAAGATGGGACATCTGAAGAGCTAGGAGGCAGGGCAGAATCCCTCACAGGGTCAGGGTAAAGGTCAATGGAAGGATCAGTGAAAATGGGAGTCATGGAGGAAGAGATTAAAGGAAAATGTTGACGACTAGAAAAAGTCTGATGTTCCCAAAATTCAACATGACGGGAGATACGAAGGCGACGAGATATGGGATCATAGCAACGAAAACCCTTTTGAGAGATACCATAGCCAAGAAAACAACACAGCCGAGACCTTGGTTCAAGTTTGTTTCGTTCATGGGAAGGAAGAGAGACAAAACAAACACAACCGAATACTCGAAGAGAGGAATAGTCTGGGAGTTTGCCATAAAGTAACTCAAAGGGAGATTTCTTATGAGTAGTAGGTGAGGGAATGCGATTTATGGTGTAAACGGCAGTGAGAGCCGCTTCACCCCAAAAACGCTCAGGGACAGAGGCAGATATGAGGAGGGTACGCACAACATCAAGAATGTGACGAAGTTTGCGTTTGGCACAACCATTTTGTTGAGAGGTATAGGGACAGGAATAGTGGGGAAGGGTGCCATTAGAATCCAAAATGGAGAGGAAAGATTTATCATGATATTCTTGGGCATTATCTGACCGAAAAACCTTAATTGTGCAAGAAAATTGTGTTTGGATCATTTTGTGGAAAGTTTGAAAAATAGAAACAAGGTCAGAACGATGCTTTAACAAGTAAATCCAAGTGAATCTAGAATAATCATCAACAAAGATCACAAAATAGCGAGATCCCCCCTCAGTGGTAAATGGAGCAGGACCCCAAACATCAGAATGAACAAGGTCAAAAGGTGCAGAAGAAAAAGAGTCACTGTTATTAAATGGTAATTTTGTTTGTTTACCAAATTGACAAGACATACAATCAAATTTATTAAAACTAACAGACCCTAAGTGACCTTGAGAAGCTAATAATTGAAGACGAGATAAAGAGGCATAACCAAGACGAGAATGCCACAAGTCTGGAGATAAGGTGGTTGTGGCAGCAACAGAGGAGGAGACCATATGTGAGGGAATCTGCAAGTTGCATAGCTCAAACAAACGTCCAATCTTACGGCCTGTCCCAAGCAGCTTGCCCGTCAGTGGATCCTGCACATCAACACCATGATTAGAAAAGTGGAGATCAAGACCAAGTTCACAAAGTTGACCAACAGAAAGAAGATTGAGGGACAACTTTAGAACAAGATATGTATCAGAGATAGTCAAATCAGGAGAAGATATAGTGCCTATGTGACTAACAGACATATGGGAGCTATCAGCAGTGTAAATGATAGGGGAAGGAGCTAAAGGCGTCTTTTGACAAAAATGGGAAGCATGAGGAGTCATGTGATTACAGCAAGCTGAGTCTAAGAGCCAAGATTTGTTACCTGAGGTGACTGAAAGGGCAGGGGAAGGTTGAGACATATACCGATGAAACATACTCTCAAGTTGAGAGACAGTGACTACAGGATCATCAACAGGGGCAGAACTCACAGCGGTTACTTGTGGAAGAGGAAGAATACCTCGAGACTGATGTTGTTTCCTTTTGTCATCCTTTTTCTTGCGGTAGCACTCAGTGATGTCATGACCTGGTTTTTAACAATACGTGCAAATACGACGAGATCGATCAGAAGAAGATGGAGGACGAGGTGTAGCCAGGACAACATCTGAAGAAGACAAATGATGGTGAGGACGTCGATTTTCCTTAGAAATAAGCTCCTTGACAGCAGCATCAAGTGAAGGAAGAGGAGAACGACTAAGCAAAGCAGCTCGAGTAGGTTCAAAGTCCTCACGGAGACCCATCATAAACTGTGTGAAGCGACGACGATCTTTGTACTTGGCAAAAAGATCGATGTCTTCAGCATATCGAAGTGGTGGATCAGCTGCAGCTAGTTGTTCCCACATAGAAGCAGTCTATGAGTAATAATCAGAAATAGACTGACCTGATTCTTGGCGCATTTGATAAAGCTTGACTTCAATATGAAACTCCAAGGCAAAGTCATAAGTGCAGTTGTACCGAGTGGCCAAGAAAGACCAAGTCGTTTGACCTGTTTCCAATCGAGGAAGGAGACTGCTAATGGCAAGCACAGAGGTGTTAATGAACCAGGAAAGGATCCGGCATTGGATGCTTTCCCACTCCTCAAGACGAGCCTCAAAATCATCAACCTGAACAACTGCTGCAGCTACAGAGTCACCATCAGAACTACCGGAATCTGTGTCAGACCTAGGCACTGGTTTTGGAATGTCACCAGTAACATAATGCCAAAGTCGGCGCCCTTTGAGAAAAACAGTCATGTTTTGGGATCAAGCATGATAAGAAGTGGGACCATCAAGAATAACAGTGATGGGATGTGTAATCTCATGACCTGAAGTAGAAACCATACCTAGAAGAGCCGGATGAGAAAACGGACTTCAAAAATGGAATCTACTCGAAAAACCGTGAAGGACAGTAGTTTTTTTTTTTTTTTGGTCAACGGCGCGGCGGTCACTAGGGCTGACGTGGCGCTGATGTCACTAGGGCTGACGTCAGTGTGACGTCACTAGGGCTGACGTGGCAGCAGAGAAGGAACGCGCGTGAGGCGTGTGGCGGCGCTGGTCTGCGCGTGGGAGCGCGTGCGCGCGTGGCTGGAGAGCCAGAAACTTCTGGCGGCGCGTGGGGGCGCGTGCGGGGCTGGATCCGGCCGATTTTGGTGGCAATGGACAGATCTTGATGAGATCTATCCAATGAAGGTGTTTTTGAGTCAAACAGAAACTCGGAGATGAGGATTCCGAGGAAGGCAGAAACGGCGAGAGGGTTTGCGATCTCGGGGAAGAGACTGTGAACCCGTAGCAGCGGAGGAGCGCTGGATTTTGCCTAGTGAAGGCCACAAGAGAGTGGCTCTGATACCATATTGAGAATAAGAAGAGAGAGAGAAAATAGAGACTGAAAGTGAGCAAAATAACTCTGTATAATATATTCAGCAATTAGGTTAATACACGGAACTGCCTTTATATAGGCAGAGTAGTGTGTGCAGTACAAGTATGTGAAGTACAAGTATATTGGGCCTAAAGCCCAGTAAGCCTATAATATATACTAACATCGATGATGTGACCATGAAGTGATGCTTTAAGGAACCATCAAACCAAACATAGCAAGAGGCAAGCATATCTCGAACATCCTTGGTCGTGTCATGGGTTGAGCCCAAAGAAAATAGTTATCCACATCAAGAATGACATGAATGGGGTGAAAGGCCTCATTTTGAGCCATAACAAAATTTAAAATGATAAAACATAGCACACAAATGAAATTTGTGCAAAAAAATGGGTAAGGAGCACCTGGACATCAAAAAGCCAATTCTAGAAAAAGTCAACCATCGTTCAAAGACAAAGTCAACTAGGTCTAGTCAACGCATGTCGGTTTGGTCAATTGGTCAAATTGTGGGTTGGACAAGAGGTCGCTAATCAAATCTCGGATTGGGTCGATTAAATGATGTGTCTACTTATTGTGTCGTAGGTCACGTAGTCTGTTGATGTGTCAATCTGACGTGGCCCTGGCGTGGAAACTAGAGGAGGCAACACATAGCTTGTGGCGTGTGTTGAGCACATGAAGATACAGACTTGTACTTGAGACCTAGCTCTCATACCAATTAAGTTAAGACCGAAAAGTTTGTATTATATTGAATGAATAAAATTGTAGAAGGGACTGCCTTTATATAGGCAGATATATGAGCCTAGTACAAGTAATAAGAATGCTATAAAAGTGAGGTAAGTCAGTTGGGCTTTTATTCTAATAGTGTAAGGTCTTCAATCCGACACTTATGATGGTGGAGGCACATGTCTTCTACTATAGGATGTTCGAGAGATAGCAAGCACAATATAAAATGTCAATTTCATTCACCTCTGTAGGGAAGCCAATGAGGCAACCCATAGACTACCACGCCATGCTTGTTTTCAAGATACAGTGTGTAGCTTGATGAGAGCCCTTATTTTATTTCTAGTACTTTATTATCTGATGTAGCTCATACATCTAAAAACTCGAAGATATGAAGAACATGATGAACGAAGAATTTCTAAACAAACTTGAGGTCTAGAATTTCTTCCAGAAGTTCATTGTCAACTAAGTTAATTTGATTAAAGAAATACTTTTTTTGAAGCCCTCTTTGAAGAGACGAATTAGAGGAATAGATTCTTTTTGTAAATTTTTTTTAATGAAATTGTATTCCAATTCTGAAATTAATAAAGATTTGTTGTAAAATTTTCTAGTCCATTTAAAGACTAGAAATTTGTAGTCTACACGCTTACTAAACGATTTTTCATTTTATGCATATAAATAGTATTCCAAATTAACTGCATTTTAATCTTCTTATCAGTAAGATAGTTGATTATTATGTCATGAGTTGTATTGTATTATAATTATTGAAGAAAAATAAATATTGTATTATTATAGTTGACAAAGGAATATTTTTTCTAATACCATATATATCAAACTTCAATATTTCAGTTATAACAAAAAATGTGAATGTTTTGATGTGTTTGTTACAATTGAAACATGAATTATCACTCTCAAAGTCTATATAGTATTGTATGCATTATATTTATATATTTGAGAGTATAAGATTAGACTTGGAACATATAAAGATTACAAAAATTCAAAAGTAGAGAAGCTAAATACAAAAGATAAGGTTAGTACAATAATTATATTCTCGAATATTTTTTCTTTAATCTATGAATGTTTCTATATTTTTAGTGATTAGATTTTAATGTCAAAAATCTAATCCTTAAGTAAAACATTTATAGGTTATATATCCAAACATTTATTAGTATGTACTATGTAGTAGATTTAAAGTAAGCCAAAAATCAAACTATTTAAAAAATTTAATAAAATGGGAACATAAATTGTATGTATTTGTGTTTATTATTTTGCTTGAATGTATAACCAAAATTTGATGAAATATTAAGTTACTTTTTAATTAATAACCTAAGTTAGTTGATTTTAATAATTCCTTAGAAAAGTATACTAAAATAATATAAATATACAACGAAATTGGACTTACTTTTATGCATGCGAATGATAGCTGCATGCAAGGCATTCATGCCCTTACTTCCTCCATATTCAGAGCATTTTTCATTGCTTAGGATATGGTCAGCAATTTTGAAAAGCCCTCTATCCAATGCCATGAAGAGAGGAGATTCGTCATTATCACTGATTATCGAGGTCAAGCTTCCATCCTTCTTAACTAGTGACTCCACAATTTTATAGTGTCCATTTCGTACCGCAACATGCAATGCCGTTTCATTTTTCTCATTTTTAATCCTTAATAGCGGTTCGTGTTCCTGATCATGTTCAATATCTGATTTTTACTTTCAATAGATGCTCTGTCATCTCTAGATGTCCAAAACTTGCTGCAATATGAAGTGGAGTGTTGCCTTTAATGTTGCGCTTATGCAAGAGTGGTGAATATGAACGGATAATCTCTTTTACAATCTTCTGCAGATTTTGCTGCAATATGAAGAATGGTGTCCTCTGCGGATGTTAGCGCTGATGACGAAGAACATCTTTCAAGACATTCAAAGTTCCATTAATCACAGCATTGTATATTTTACGACTCATTTCTTTGTTTTCTGCATCATCCTCAACACCGATTTCATGAAGAATGCCCTTTGGCTTTTCAGGATCCATTGTTCTGGTTTTTTCCATGTAGTCAATACTCATCTCCCTGTGCATAAGCAGTTCAAAGTTAAGATATTAGGGGCTAGGGCCCAAAAAAAAAAACATTTTTTCAACATTTATATGATATATAAACTAAAATTTCTTTGCCATGTGGGTATCTTATTAATTTATATATCTTTCTTGTGGGTATCTTATTAATTTATATATCTTTCTTACACTCCAATTGAAACGAATTCATGATTGAATTGAATTTTTATTTGATTAATTAAAAATGCATATGAATTATTATAGATGTAAAATTTAAAAGGATAAGTATGGTGCTCACCTATCTCTTAAAATTAGCTAAGCTTTTTTTTTTGGGTTGAGAAAAAGGTAAGAATAGTTTCATTAACAAAGAAAATCATGCATCAATACATGAGAAATGTCGGAGGAAAAAATTCCATCCACACTTACAAATCAATAAAATTATTTGCTCATCTCGGAAAAATAAATAAATAAATAAAATGTTTAATTACTAATTTCGTCCTCAGCCTAGCAATCTTTATGTCAAAATGATCCTTTAACATTTCAAATGTGTAAATTTGATCTTTAACCTTTTATCCTTGTATTATTTTGATCTTTGTTGTCAAGTGATGTATGAAAAATGCTGAACGTGACTAACGAAAGAGGGCAGACAAATAAACGTAAAAATGTCTTTGTCCTATGGCCTTGGAACATTCTGTGACAGGGAAATAAATATTGTTTTTTTTGCCATGTGGATATCTTATTATTATTATTATTATTATTATCACACAATGGTTTTGGGTTCGCCTATCCTAATAATAAATGAACTAAAGCTACTATAAACCATGCAAACTTGGTTGAGAAAATGAGTAATTTATACTATAATGTAAAACTGAAACTTTTTTGACTTTTGATTGACCTCATAATATTGCGCCACATAAATTGGTCCACAATTTTACACCTCATTATTTTAATATATATATTTTAATTGAATTTAAATTTTATTCTATAATTAAACATCTCATTAGAATCTTGACACATTATATTTTCTTTAATAGAAATAATATATTGTTTCATATATATAAACACAATCATAATAAATGTCTAATACTATAATATTTTATATATAAACACAATAATAATAAATGTCTTTTAATAATTATCAATTTTCATAATATTTGCCACATAAGTTGTTCCACAATTTTACACCTCATTATTTTAATATATATATATATATTTAATTGAATTTAAATTTTATTCTATAATTAAACATCTCATTAGAATCTTGACACATTATATTTTCTTTAATAGAAATAATATATTGTTTCATATATATAAACACAATCATAATAAATGCCTAATACTATAATATATTTTATATATAAACACAATAATAATAAATGTCTTTTAATAATTATCAATTTTCATATTTAGATAAAATATAAAAGATAGAAAAAATCATCATATATAGACTAATAATTCTTTAGATTTCATTTTAAGTAATTTTTTAGTGTTTTGCACGGGTTTGCGACTAGTTATTTAGTACTCTTGGAACCAAATAAATACGTACTCTCTCCTCTCACATATGGATCTTACTAATTAAATTCATGGTGGGACCCAACATTCATGTATGAGGAGGGAGTACATATTTATTCTGTTCTAGGAATACTGAATAATTTTCTTGAGAAAAGACTTGTTATTATTATAAAGTATAGGTAACACTCAAATTTAAGTATAAACATAACATAATAATGTTTTGATTAATAAGTTGGAGAGTATGAGACTCAATTTGGAAACACACACGCAGCGGTTGCACATACTCACAATATGTTTATATGCATAAACTTGATGTTAGATTGTTTAAATTTGTAAATAAGTTTATAAGATATCAAATTATTGTATTTAATTTATTAATAATATGAATAATCCATTTCTTGATATATATATATATATAGTTCATAAGTTCATAAGTTTAAAAATAATTAATATATCAAATTAACTCAAATAATATAATCTCAACTATAATTTAATCATTAGTCATTAGTATTTATTTGTGAAGCATTAAAAAAATTTAATTATGATATTTACTTTGTTTGAGAAAGGAAAAAATTTATAAGACGTGACTAATTTAGCTTGAAGCTTATTCAACAAAAAATTAAACCACACCTAATATTAACATGGCATCTAGTTGAGTGATAAGATGTAACTAAACTTGTGTTTAAAACAAAACTAAATGAATTAATTTTGAAAGGTTTATATTTGACTCAACTTGGCTTGATTGCATCTCTGTATCCCTATATGAGAGAGAAAGAATCACAATCCATAGGAGTGTGACCGAAAAGTTCCAAATATTGATTTTAAAGTGGATATGTGTTAAACCTTGAAGGGTAGCTCAACTAATCCAGCCTTGAGTATACTCCCCAATGGTTACTAGTTTGAGTCTCCTCAGGAACACTTACCCAAGGTAAAGTCTTACACCTATCATGATACATGTGCTAATAGGGTGTTGCGTGTGCGACACCAAAATGGAAATCCTGAGAGGACCAAGATGTAGATATGAGGAGTATAGGTATGATGGGGTCCACATGGATCTAGATCTTAAGCGTACGTAGACTATGATGTCGACAACAAAAAGATT
>OU015761.1:32667494-32691217 GCA_907173295.1 Fagus sylvatica | reverse complement strand
TGGTAAGTGCTCAAGTTTTAAAGATGTCAATTTATTGAAATTAATCACCTCATTTACTTCACCTCCCTCCCTTGCTACAATTTCTGTTATCCTTTTGCATGCACTTACACTCAATTTTTTGAGTTGCACCAGACTTTTAGCTGTTGAAACTGTTACTAAATTAATCAATCCATGACACTTCGATATTTCCAGAGTTGTCAAATTTTGGAAAGACATCGATGATGGCACTAAAAGTTTCAATTTGTCACATTGTGACACTTCCAAAGCTTCCAAATTTTGCAAAATTGGGATTGATTGAGTTTCTTCTTTCCACAAATGTGTCAACGTAGGTAGCTGGGACAACTCTAATTCTCTGAGTTGTGTGAGTATCCTAGCATGTTTTTCCGGTTGAAGAATATCTTCATATGGGAATAGTTCTTCCAAAAAATTATCCCGCACAACAAATTTCTCCAGACTTAGTGATTTTTTATGAAAAGAAGATAGAGAAACACTTTGGTTATTGTTGATCACCTCAACAACTTTTAATTTGCAAAAGCACTCTTCCAAAAGCTCGCCATGCCATATCTCCTTCAGGGATTGATTTAAAGCCAACCTCAAAGTCTCCAAGTTGGGGAATGCATCCTATAAAGAAATCAAAGCATGAAACAACTTATGTAGGACAAAATATAGGGGTTTATTTTTGTCATTTGTTAAATTTTTATATTTCATGTAATTTTCGTTCTTTTGAGATTTAGGATTATATTTACTTGATTTTAGGTGTTTTTAAGACTTTCCTAGTCAATTTAGAGTTCTATTATGATACTTTCTAAATTAGGATGTGTTTAGGTATATTCTTACTTGGAAAATAGGTTTTCTAGCTTACAATTAATAGCGAAAATGGTTGCTTTAAACAGGCTTACAATTAATATGTAAAACGAAAATGGTTGCTATCAATAAAATTAAGGTTTTCTTTATTTACTTCTTCCTTGTGGGTTGGATTCAAGTTCCTTAACTTCTTCCTTGTGGGTTAAAGGAGTTCCTTAATTATAGATTTAAGGGTTTGCATTTAGCTAAAATGAGATTAATTATCTAGTCTTTTCATGTGTTCCATACTTTGTCAAGTGGTATGAGACTATCAGAGCGAGGTTTTGCCTGGTTTAATGGTTGCTAATGGAGATGGAGTTGAAGGCCCCAATGGAAGAGGTAGTGGGAAAGATGCTATTTGGGCAGAAATAAAGGAACAAAGGCAACAAATGAACGAGATTCGAGAACAGCTTGTCTGACTGAGACTCAATGCCAACCGTGAACAAAGAGTTGACAAAAATCGTGTTGGAGAAGTTGCTTGAGAGCCTTTTGTTAACCGAATTATCAAACGACATGTTCTTAATTTTAAAGATATAAATTCCATGCTTGGATGGCATACCATACAAAGAAGGCTTCATAGATTAGATCTTGGATCTTGAAAATTACTTTTCTTACGCAAAGATCCCTAAAGATTTCAAGGTGCTACTTGTATCAAGCAAGTTTGAATGCGATGCAGCAGATTGGTGGAATGATGAAGGGTACTCCAAAATGAGAAAAGGTAAGCCTAAAATTTTTTCATGGCCAAGCATGAAATGATTGATAGTTAATTTTTTCTTTCCCCATGATTACGATGAGATATTGTTTTATACAAGTTCTATTCATAAATAAAAAAAAAAATTTGAAGGGGATTGTAGTGAGAATTTCAATAATAGTTCATTGTGGAAAGATCAAAATTTGAATGTTGCTAAGAAAAATTCAATTTATGAACATACTTTTATTATTAAAGAAGTCAAGCAAGAACAAATTTTGACAAAGATTGAAGGATCAAAAGACCAAAAATTTGAAGAATCATCGTCTATCAAAAATGATATTTTGGAAGAAGTTCTTGAAGAGGCTAAAGAAGGAAATCTGAAATTGATTGAAGAGAATGATGAAAATCTTGAGGCAAAAATGATTGGAATATTGTGGAAGATTTAACTTGAGTCAAATATGAGGGTGAATCAATTGATTTTATTGAGTAGAAAATTTTATTTTTGTCTTCAATCCTTTATTGGTTAATATTGGAAATCAATTGAAGGGTAAACAAAAGAAATTTTGGGTTATACAAATTGTGGAACATAATTCTGAGTAGGTTTTGAAGACGGTCAAGTATTCAAAGAATCGTTTTGTTTTGAAAGGAAGAATTCAATTTTCAGAAGAAAACTCGAGGTTGAGTTTAATTCAAGTGGAGGGTCTAATGTAGGACAAGATATAGGGTTCTAATTTGTCATTTGTTAATTATGATATTTCAAGTAATTTTCGCTATTTTAGGATTTAGGATTATATTTCCTTGATTTAATGTGTTTTTAAGATTTTCCTAGTCAAACTAGAGTCATATTATAGTACTGTATCAATTATGAAATGTTTAAGAATATTCTTACTTGGAAAATAGGTTTTCTAGAGCCTTTAAATAGCTTGCAATATGTAATACGAAAATAAGAATTTGTTGAGTAAAATTAAGGTTTTCTTTATTTGTGGTGGTTTGAAGGAGCCCCTTGTGGATTTAAGGGTTTGTGTTTAATTAGAAGTTAGAATGAGATCTAGGCCTTTAATGCATTCGGTACTGAGTCAACAACAAAAGTTAGGAATTAGTATTCAATTCCCTCATGTGGTTCGGGTTGATTACTAGAATTTATCGTAGGGACTCGGAAATGGAATTCATCTCTGAAGTCCTTGTAGTTGGTGGATGGAGGATGATGCTAAAATGTTATTGGAATATATCTAGAATAAAAAAAGAGAGAAAAAGATAAAGATTAAAGAGAAATGATTGAATTCAATTGAACAAAAGAACAAGTCTAAATTTTGTTGTTGTTGTCATAGTTGCTATTAGAATCAAATGCTACAGGAAGTATTATTTGGAAGAAAATTAGTTTTCAGGATTAAATTAATCATTGAGCAGTTCTTGTGGATTATTATTATTATTATTATTTTTTCATGTTTTCACGATTTATCAAGTGTGGTACTCCCATATATATATATATATATATATATATATATATATATATATATATGTTGGCGGACACAAGGCTAGAAAAAACGAAGCTACAGATATTTTTGTTTTCACGATTTATCATGTGTGGTACACCCCTTTATTTTGATGACTGGGTGGGTCAAAATTGGGTCGAATAAAAAAATTATCAAACTAAAATAGGTTGCTATTCCTATTATTCATACATTATTTTTTTTCGTTCGGATTTGGGTCCAATTTTGCCGGATCTACTTATTTCGTGATCCTTTTTTTTGTGTTCCATGTTTCAAAAGTTATTAAAAAAATGCCAAGCCATAATTAGGGTAACAGTGTTTTTATTGTTACATTTCTTATGTGAGAAGATCACTTTGAAAAAGAAAATAGAAAATTAGATTGCTAAAATGAATGGTTATTTTTCAAATGATTCAAATAATATATATATATATATATATGGGTGTCATATAGAATTTTGCCCTCATTCAAATCAAATCCTAGTTCCCTCACTGCTAGTAATTTTAAGGTGAAAAAGATCAAGCATGAGCATATAAACAACAATATTATATCAGATGTGATTAGGAGAACATACCTGAATCCATTGATGAAATTAATAAAAGTAATAGGGCGTCTTCTACTCTCTTACTCTCTTGAGTTCAAGTCTAATGGGGAGACTTCAAATTGACGGTAGGTTAGAGTGAGAGCAGGGACCCTTATAACCCTATATTTATATTATAAATGGGTGTATAAGGCCTTAATGTAAACCCTAAACCCATAAAGGATTTACCCAACTTAGGCCCACACATTAAAATACCAATGTCCTACATTATTAAATGTAGCTAAGGTGCACCAAAGCCCAATAAACAATATATGATCACATTAAACTTAATGGGCTTTACCGGTCAACTCTCTGTCATACGGGGCATCCTATCAATTCGGTTTTGACACAAAAGAATGCTGCTCACAAAATCAATTTTACATAAGGTTCTTCACCGGCTAGAGCATAGAGGGTTGATGAAGTTGTAGGGGCTCGTGAAGCACATACACACACCATCATCCTCATCAATAACGATTTCTAGCTTCAATAATTTTTTTTTTTTGGGCGAGAAACCAAAGTAAATTTCAAAAAACTTTAATTAATACTATATATTTGTATGGCCAATATATTGTAATCCATCATCATCATTATCATTATTCCCTAGGAGGTAAAATGCAGTTAATTAATGAAAACTAAGTTCAGTCTATTTGGAGAAATATTACTTTTACCAAAATGTAGACATGTTAAAACATTAGTTTAGGCTCTTACCTCTTCAACCAAGAAAAGGGGTTGTTGACTCTCTTGAAGTGTTTCTTGAAAGTACAAAAGTCCAGAAGCAAGTATCTCTACTTTTTTACATGCAAGCATGAACAAATCTTTCAACATTGGCCATTCTGAAGTATGCACTCCTGGGTAAAACCACTTGAGTCCCGGTAGGTCAATAAGAATCAAGTGAGTTACTTGAGGGAACATGAACCTAGCTATTGGTTCAGCTCCTGCTTCCCTTGTAACAATTTCCTCCAATCCACAATCAAATATCAGAAGATTGTCCAATCGCATGAGACATCTAGCCACTGAGGCTGGAAATAAACTCTTCAAATTCTTACATCCAACAGCATGTATTACTTCAAAATTTTGAAAGCTGAAAAATACTCCGGGGTCTTGATTCCATACATGCTTCATTGTGGGTAGACTAATCAAAAACAAATCTTTCAATGGAATGGCGGTTCCAACATGTGTTTCTTTAAAATCTAGCCCTTGCAGTTCAAATACTTCTTGTAGTGAATCACAATTTGTTACAGTTAGTGTCTTTAGACTCTGGAATCTTGTCAGCATATTAGATTGAAAGATGTTTATTAGCTTCTCACAAAATTCAACTTTCATAAACTGAAGCTTACGAAAGGAATCTACTGCCAATTGCTTCTGCCATATGATTTGCAAGTTGTCCATGTGGGAGATTTCCAATGTTTCTAGGATAGGGAATGCAACCTGCAGGGTTCATCTTGTGTGTTAATGACACACCTAACCAAAATAACTCACAATATGAAAGATAAGATTTGTACAAAGTAAAGATTATATGCCAAAGACTTCTAAGTTTAGAATCTAAGAAAACACAAAGCTAAAACAGGGGGACAAGTAAAAAAGTTTTACCTCTTCATTGAAGAGAGGATACATGGAAGTATGAGGGATCTCTTCTATATTCATTTCCTTGAGTTCTTTAATGACCTTAATGCCTGAATTGGTTATGAATGACTTCAATTTAGGGCATTTTTCTATCCATAGTCCTCTCAAGGAAGGAAATTTGATATTACTTCCTACGCAGAATCTTTTGAGGACCGGAAGATCTTTTAGCTTTAGGCATTCCAATAGAGGAAACAAGACCTTTGGAGTAATTTTTTCTTCTTCTTCTTCTCCTAAATCTTCTGTGAGTATTATTTCTTCCACAACCTTACATTCCAGTATGTGAAGATGCTTGAGTTGTGCCATAAATCTCACTATAGAGGATGACAACAGATATTTTAAACTACCAGAGCCATGCACCTCCAAAAATGACAAATTTTGAAACCTCAAGCTTCCTTGCATGTTTGTTAATTTGGAAGAGGACCTTGTCCAATGTTGGTTGTGTTGTATCTCTTCCAAGTCAATTGAGGATAGTTCCAACCTTTCCAATTTGGGGAACACAATCTGCAACAACAGTTAATTCTTTCCAGTTAAACAACCTAAACAATGCACAAGCGAGGGCATGGGTATTATTGTTTTTTTTTTCTTCATTTAAGGAAATGACCAAATTTTATTTGAGTACAAAGGCATAGCATGCAATGAGAAGTTTAGACTGAATTAGATTTCTCAAAGAATGCGTCACAAGGCAGATCCATTGCATGCTATGTTTTAGTTGGCATTGTTGGAATTGGCTCGTATTTGGTACTGTACCGAAAATTCGAATGGGTATATTTGTATATTGCACCAGGTAGGATTAGGGTATATAAATCCTAGTAACCCTAATTTCTCAAATAGTGGATTGATAGTTGCTCAATCTTGGTGATGTAGGCACATTGCCGAACAACGTAGGTAGACAGATGTGAGAGTGCAGTACAAGAAAAGAGAATGTACGATCCGTATGTGTGCTGGACAAGTAAGGTGTAATGAACCTAAAGCCCATTGGGCCTATATGGTATACTAACAAGAGGGATGAGGAGGAGGAAATAAAGGAGGCAATCAACATGTTTGATCAAAATGGTGATGGGTTTATCACGATGGAGGAACTATAGCGTGTATGATACAAGTTTATTTATATAGTATCTGATATGACATGATTTGAAAATGAGCTTATATAACATTAATTTTAACAATTTTCATATATTACTAATATACTAAAGATCTTATAATTTCACATGGAATGATTTTTTTTTTTTTTTGTGTGTGTGTGTGTTGGTTTTAGACACAACTTATGTGAGTTTATGTTACTTTTAGTTAACATTGACTCATTGAGAGCATGAATTGAAACAGTTTAAAAATTTAATGGTTTTAATTAAATGTTTTTAAAATTGAAGGTTTAATTTGCAACGACTTTAAAGTATAGCTAGTGGAATTATGCTGTAACTTACAAAAATCTTTAAGGACTTCTAAGATCCTATATGATTTAAAACTAATATGTATGAATTTTTTACTATTTGCTATATGTTTTATCTTTTATTTTTTTATTTTATTATAATCTTCTTAAAATTATTCATTAAACCATCCATTTAAGTCCCGTCTTATTTTCATCTAATATGTATGACATATCTATAAGTGTGTGCCGTGTTTGTCTTTTTTTTCAAACTTTATTGAAAGAAAATTACAACCCATCAGAGGGATACCCCCTGAGGGAGCAAAAGTGACAACAGTAAAAAATCAAGAGGGCACAAAGGTGACAATCACAGCAAAGCTACAAGAGGGAATGAACACAACAACACCAATACTACAACAACAACAACAACAAACTACACAAATATTACAACAACAGATAAATACAACAACAACACCAAACACAAAATACAACCAATAACACCGATGACACATAATTTGGCCACCGTATAAAAGCACGAAAGCAACCACGACTTTTCCGGAGCAGCAGCAGATTTGGAGTCGAACTCCCATCCAAGGAAACCACTTCGAATATTTTATGGCAAGAGATATATTCGGGTGTGGTAGGGGCTCTTCAAAAAGAGTTTTAAAAAATCAACCCCAAAGATAGGGATGATATAAAGACGGACTAAAATTATTCATGGCCGTAAACCACGCTTCTGGAGATGGACAGTGTTTAAAATAAGTCCCGTCTTATTGCCAAGATTGACCATTTCTGGTCAATCTCTCTCACCCGGAGGTGAGAGGAGGCCGCGCGGCCCTGATAGGCAGAAAAGGGATAATGGGTTGGGGTTGGGGTTTTCGGAAGTTTTAGTTCAAGAGAATAGCTGGTCTTCGTTCTGTTTTGTTTGTAATGTGTTGACATATAAGGCGCCCTAGCACAAAAAATATAGCAAGTGTGTGCCGTGTTTGTCAAATCATTATCTGAAATCAAAATTTAATGTACCTGTTCCTGTAGAATTGGCATATGAAAATCACGTGCACCCTCGGGAGAGATTTCTGCTGCGTCAGCTATGAATGAATTTTGTGTGCTTAAGAAGCTCATGAGCTTTGGAAGACGCTCCAGTGCCAAGTGATGCAATTGAGGAAACAAGATCATATCTGTGTCTTCTATTTCTTCTATTTCACCTTTTTCCTTCACAACTATTGCACACATGAGGCTGCATTCTCTTATCTCCAACTCTTGGAGTTGCGAAAGGCCCCTAGCTATGGATGACGGGAAGACAAATTTCAATTTATCACAATGTTCCACTCTCACAACTCTTAAATTATGAAAAGATGACGAGGGAAGTCGGCCATGATATATTTCTTCCAAGTTGGTCATGTTTTTGAGAGAAAATTCCTCCAAGGAAGGAAAGACAACATCTTCAATCCTAGTGGTTGAGTCGATAATATACTTGATCTCAGCATTGTTTTGGACATAGAGATGCTTCAGTTGTTGAAAGCCTTCCGTATCTAATTCATATAAGACACTCTTAACACCCTTTAATGCATCCAAACAAAGATCTTCAATACCATTTAACAACATTTTGATCCCACCGTGTGATTGAAAGCTTCTATTCAGCTTAAGTTTTAGTACTCTTGAGTTAGCACGTTTACCAGACCAATCCCACACATCTCCTATAAATATTTTGTATGTTTTCAAATTCTTAAACAACAGATCCCTCGGCAGAAGGTTGGCATGTTTAATATGTACTTCTAAATTGGTCAATTGTGACAAATGCTTTAGCTCGTTAAGGCTAGCTCCTTCAACCTCCCATTGACTGAAGCTGTTTCCAACAAGCAGCTCTTCCAATTGTATCAACTGTGATAGGATGTTGGGTGGAATCACTTCAAGTTTGGTACAATTGCTCAAATCTAACAACCGTAAACGAGTCAAGTGCCCTATTTCTCTCGGCAATTGTTTGAATTCCGACCTAAGAAGGCTAAGAATCTCTAAATTTTTCATCTCTCCAATCACAGTCATGTCTCCCAACACACAATGATCCAGACACAATGTTTGCAGGTTTGTGAGGAGATTAAGTGAAGAAGGAAGTGATGAAAGTCTCATGTAAGTCAAGTCTAAAACTTTTAGCTTTCTTGTCTCTTGAAAAAATGTGTCTGAAATTTTAAAAGGACAATCTCGATCTGTGGCCTGCACGTGGAAGAATGTTAGTTCTGGACATTCCAACGTATCAGAGAGTTCTTGGATATCCCTATCAGCAATTGAGATTCTTGTGCACTTTTTCATTTCGTCCTCGGCTGGCCATTCTACAGGACCATCACCTCTCATTGTTAATACCTTTTCATTCTTGGACGCAATCAATTTGGCAACATCACGAACAAGGTCATGCATAAGGACATAATCACTAGAAGGAGGACCATCAAGCAATAAACCATAGTCTTTGAGCCTACCAACCAGAGAAAAGAGTCTCTTTCTTGCTTGTTCCAAGGTATTGATGCCAAAAAATAAATTCAGCCCAAAAAAATATTTTAACAAATTCCATATAATAAAGCCTAGCATCCATTTCATGACCACATAGCAGAAAGAAGGACTGGAGCTCTTTGCTTTTAAGATGATCGAAACTCAACTCTATTGGTGAATATATATCTGTGTGTATTTCCTGTCCAGGGGAGGGACTGCTTAGTTGCTGTAAGGCGTCCTCCCATTCACACAATTCCCTATCTTTTAATGCTTTTGCAACTGTTACAAGTGCAAGAGGTAGACCTGCACACTTTTCAGATACCTTAGTTGCTATGGATCGAAACTTAGGCTCTTTGAGAGAATCACCTGCCATCTTCTCAAATAAACTCCATGCTTCTACGTGCTGTAAAAGTTCAAGCTCAAAATCCTTTTGGGTGCCCATCTTACAAACTACATCATGATTCCTGGATGTTACAATTATTTTGCATCCATTACATGAAATTCCTTTTTCATCCAGATCACTTTTCTTGTCTTTCATTAGCTTCTCGTGTAGAGGAATTGCTTTTTCAGGTTCAGTCTCTCCATCAAACTTCAAATCTAGAATGCCCATGAATTCTCCTTTAATTTGTCTCGGGTCTGGACTCTGCATCATGGCTGCCATAGCCTTGTCGATTGACTTTTGTTTCTGGACTTGCTTAGCAGCTTCTCTCACAACTGCAGTCTTTACCTTACAAGGAATTCCTAGTGCCTCCAAATCAACTTTCTCCCATATGTCATCTAGTATAACAAGTATTTTTTTGTCATTTGCATTTAGCCTCGCCTGTAGAAGATCTGCTCTTCCGCTTAAATATTCCTCATTAAGCTTTAGATCTAGTTTGTCTGCGATTTCTCCTTGAATTTGTGTCAAGTTTGGGTTCTGCGTTACAGTTGCTATAGCTACCTCGTCGAATAACCTTTTTTCCTTGGCTTGCTTGGCAATTTCTCTCACCAATGTACTCTTTCCCACACCCGGCATCCCCCACACACCAATAATGCTGATATCAACATCTCGTAGTGCCTCCATAATTCCCTTCATAGTTAAGATTCTTGACTTACAGGGCATGTAATCCATATTTGTCGTATTCACCATCTCCTGTAAAGCAAGACGGTAGGATACTTTGTCAAATCTACCATTCTCCAAGACTTCATCAATATCTTGCACTATCTTCTTGGCTTTCTTACTTTGTCGATGTCGAAACATCAAGTTCAGGCATGTCCCATTGGAACACCTCTTCCTTGCTTTTTCTTCATCTTCAAGAACTTTCCTGGCTTCATCCATTTTCACATCCACATTTTCTAACCACCTGGTAACTTCGCCTTCAATTTCTTCAGCGTTTCTTTTTGCTTCATCAACGGAATGTTGCACCCTTTCTCTAGCACCCTGCAATTTCTTTTCTCGTTTCTTCACATTCTCAATGTTGCTGCTGTAGTTAAACGAATAACCTAGCCACTGTCCAACTGGTGCAATCATAGACTCGACAAGTTTCGATGCAATAGCACTAATGACCTCCATTTTGGTTTAATATCTTTCTTCCTTTTTCCTTCAAATTTTTTATTTTGTGTGTGTCAAAACCAATAAAAAGACAACTAGAAATTACAGTGACGCTAAATCATAGGGAGAAAGAGTGAAATACCTTCTCTTTAATTTCAAACTTGCATTTCTTTACAGCATATATAGGAAAAGTGGTAGAACACTTTCTTCACCAACCCCTCGAGATGTGCCTAGTTATGAATATTCAAGCTACGTCAAAAAACAAGATTTGTTGAGATTAAAAATATGAAAATTCAAATATAATGAAAGATATTTTATTATTTCCTTAATCATAATAAAAAACACAACTGTCAAGTATTAGCTAATACATGCATGCCCATGGGATTACTTCGAAGTAGGGTTGTCCATGGTTTGGGTTGGATTAGGTTTCGGGCTAAACCATTACTCAATCGTATGATTCCGGTGAACGAATAACACATCCGCTATCCATTTGAATGGATGGTCAAATTGGGCGGTTCAGGTACGGTTGGGTTTGGATCTGGTCGCTTGCGACGGGGATCTCATTTGATCTAGCATATATCTCTCCGGATCTAATAAGATCTCCATAGATTTGACGAAGATCTCACTGGATCTGATGAGTTCTCCACATATATAGGGGAGATTTAGCCGAATATGGTGAGATCTCTATAGATCTGGCAGAGATCTCGCCAGATCTAGTGAGATCTTTGAAGGGAGGATAGCAGCGAAGGTACCAAGGAAGATGGGATCAGCCGTAATCGGATATCTAAATAGGGATCAAACAGTTGACCTGCTTGTATCAGGTTTTGAAGTTCGGTAACCGTTGTCGACCCACTCGCCACTTAGATCAAATGATTGTGGTCTCGAGTGAGTCTTGGTCGAACAGGTTTGTCGGGTTCGGATTAGCCATAGACAATCCTAGTCAGGACAATGCTTTAAATACCCATGTTATCCACACAAAAAGAAAGAAAGAAAATAGGAACTAATACAAGATCAGGGTTTTTAATTCGAAATCTAACCATCATATAATCTTGGTATTTACATTTATAGGCAGTCCTTTAGTTTCATTATTATACTACATCAATATTTTCTACATCTTTCTTTCAAGTAATTAATTATTCAATATTCTTGGAGTACAATGACATGGTGCTCTCTACTCTGCATGAATTAGTGGATTCTACTAATTAAATTCATATGAGATTTATCCAATGGTAGAACTAGGATTTAACTTTAGGAGGAAAAAATCTATAACTAACAATAATATGTTTCTATAGACTTGTGGATATACGTAGATACACATACATTTTGAACACGTAAAATGTACACATATTACATATGTAATACTTAAGACTAATTTGGACAATAAAATGTCACTCATGTGAATAATACTTAAAAATGTATAAAAAGATAGCATATGCGTTATATTGTAATTATATGCTAGGGTTTTTTTATAGGGAAATGTTATTTCCACATGTTATTTTCACACCTATTTGTGATATTTCCGCACCAATGGTGTAGAAATATCACAAATAGGTGTGAAATTTCACACCCTAATTTGGTGCAGAAATATCAAATAAGGGTGTGGAAATAACATTGCCCTTTTTATATATGAATAAGTTGTGTTGTAATTGTTTCATAATGAAAATTTCACTTATAATTCTCATATAATGATTTTTAGTAATTAGATACAACTCAAGTATAGCTTATTACAGTTTTTTTAAAATCATAAAATGATTTAATTATATAGTAATCATTTGTGTATCTAAAATTTTAGATTGTAACTTGAAAACAATATCAAAATCTTAACTTTATTATATAATTATTTTTTAACTTTATTATTTATACATTCATTTTTAATGCAAAATTATAAATTATTAAATAAGGAATTTAAACTCTTAATACTTTTGAAAAGTAATATTTTTTTGTATATTTTTGCTCTTGAGTTAAAACTTTATCTTCTTTATATTTTTTTATTTTATTTTGTCCTTGTTTTTCTTTATTACTTTTCAATCTTAAAAAACTTGGATTAAATTGGAAACATTATTTTTTTTTTTAATCAAAATTTGACATATAAACAATAAATATCAAAAAATAAAAATATTAAAAAACAAAAAACACAAAACAAAACAAAACAAAAAAGTATATATAATAGGGAATTTGGGTGGGGCCAGGGGCAATTGCTTCCCTCGACTCTACTGACTTCACCTTTGGACCCATCATTCATGTGAGAGAAAATAATATCACATCCTTGTACTCTAAAAGTATTGAATAATTTTCATTTTCCATATATAAGATGTTAAAAGTGATATCTCATCTGTATACTAAAGGATAGAAAAGTTCGTCAGGAAAGGATAGAGACACAAACATATTACAATGAAATCATTGTTGCTATCCCTATCATGTGCTTGAAGATTACACGTATGTATTTGTGTAGTTGTTGTTAAAGTATATCAAGGCATATTCATGATCAAGGCACAAGTCCAATACTTGATGTATAAGCAAAATATATTACTTGTATTACACTCATGTTAACCCTAGTTAATGTATGGTTAGTCTAATGTTATTCTCCTATAAATACCCTACTAAGGGTTTAATGTAATACAAGTTGTCTTATAGTAAAGATGTAGTCATTAAGGGCTTTCCTCCTTGGAAGTAAACCGTTAGGCTAAACCACGTCACCCTTGTACTTCCACTCTCTCTTTACTCCTTACATACTTTACATATTATTCTATGCTTGCTTGCTATAATCCAAACCTGGCATCTAAGCTTTATTGCTCAAAATTCAACATAGTATCAGAGCCAAATTCGTTCTTGAGGTGTTTGCAGTCTAGTCTTCCTTGGCTTTATTCCGCTGCCACTTCGTTGCCTAGAAGACCACTGCCATCACGGATCTCCCGTCAATACCTCTTAAATCAAGACAATAACCACATGAATTTAAAGATCTCAAGCCGCTCATTCTAACCCCATAAAAATCATCGTCATTGGACATTCCATGTGCCTCCACACGCAGTTCGAATTTCCAAGCGATAAATCCACAGGCTCCATGTGATTTTCGTGCTGCCAAGTTCCGGTTGATGAGAATCGGAGCCTTCGATCGCATCACTAAGTATACCATCAGACAGATCGTGTCCTGATCTATCTAACCTAGTGATTTCATCTCGATCGGAAGTCCAACATGCCTCTTGAAGCTTCAGACATCATCTCCACACGCCTCACGTGCCGATTGTTGCTTCCTCACGCTTTACACGCGCCTCATGCGTGCCATAGAGCTTCCTATCCCAGTCTTCGCCACATATCATCATCTTGTCACGCCACGTCAGCCTACTACACAGTCATCTGCCACATTAGCCCTAATAACTAATCAACGACCACATCATTGTTGACTTTCCACGCTTGCAGTTGACATTGACTTGTGTATTTGACTGTTGACTTTGGTTGACCGTCGCGTTTTGTTGTTGACCGCTGTCTTCCATCGTTGACCATCGCTAGTTTTTTGTTGACCAACATTTGCCGACCATCCCGGACACGATTTTTTTTTCCCGAAAAAAGCATTTTCCCACTCCGTTTTTCGCATAGATTCTGATTTTGGAGTCCATTGGCTCATTTGAAGATCCCAAGTCACATATATCGTCCCATAATCCATTATTTATGGGTACCAGCTATGCGAGATTTGCCAATTTGCTCACGTGCCGTTACACGATGATGCCAATGTTTCTCTGGTCACCTTTGCAACCATCCTTGGCCTTAGTAATCACTTTTTGGTCACAGGTGTAGCCGTTTTATTATAATAAATGATCTAGATTATGACATGTCATCATTCCACTAACAAAATCTCTAAAATAACAAAACAAAACGACATAGTTAACTTAACATTCATTTTATCTTATATTATTCTTAAAACTACAAAATAAAAATAAAAATAACCTTGTTCGATGTTAATGTTTCAAAAAAAAAAAACTCAAAACCTCTCACACCATCACCAAACTCCATCTCTCTAGAATCATCCAAAACAAAATTCCCAACTTTTTGGGTTTTCTTCTTCATCATCTTCTATAGGTCAATCTCTTCAAATTGTCCATGAATGACTATTGATAGGTCAATTGAGGCACGGTGTCTTTGGATCTTTTTGTTTGTCTCTCTAAACATTGACAAAAATGAATTTTTATACAAAGGTTTTTTTGATCCAGATATGGGCTTCTACACCCTCTTTATTTGATTATTTGTTTGGTTTCTAGGTTTGGAGACATGAGTTTCTTAGTAGTTTATGTCATGTTTGAGATCAAATTGTGGAAGAAAGAAACCAAATGAGGGCATGAGAGCAAAGAGGGAGAGGATACAATACCGGTCTGCAAAGTGACGCAACAGAATAGAAAGGAGAAGAACATGTCGTTCTCCTTCACGTGATAATACCCTAAAATCCACTACGAGTCTTTGAACCGACAAGAAATAGAGAATAATAGAAGAGAAAACTATTTCTGAATATTTTATTAATGAAAAACTGAATTTCCTTGGATGCTACAAACAATATAAATAATAAAAGAAGGGAAATTATATTTTTACACCCCAATGTGTTATTTCCACACCACCCTTAAAAGAATCCTAAAATTACCAGAAGTCCCTTAGGAAGACACTAGAAATCCAAATTCGTGGTAAGCACGAAATTAGGCTAGAAATAGGAAAAAAACTTGATAAAAAACGAAAAAATTGAGTGAATTACTAAATCAACTCTTACTGACTCTAGGAAAAGTTCCAAAACAGACGAGACTTGTTTCTAACTTTTAAATTGAAAATTACAATAAAAGGGAACATTACCATAAACAACAAATTTGACTAATCAAGAACCTAAACGAAGGAATTTGCGTGAAAACTGGCGGGGCTCATGGCCATAAGGTGATGAGCCCTTGATCTTAGCAAAGATTCCAAGCAAGTCACCAAATTTCAAACAATTTTATCGTTTTCGCCAAAAAGATTTTTATTAGAGATTTTTTGCTTTCCAAACTTGCATGTTGACTTGTGACAGTCTCATTGTTCTATGAAAGCATGTGTTGTCTATTCTACACCACAAAAGGAGGAGATTCAACTCGTCCGAGAAGGAGACCAAATTCACAATGATTATTGCTACAAAAGGGGGAAGTGGGAGAGGATGAATTTTTTTTTTTTCTTTGCAAACGTTTCAGGTTAATGACGTGGAGTATATATGGGCTTTTGAGTTAATTTTGAAAAGCATTATTTTAAGGGTTTTATTAATGGAATAATAAAATGACATTATCTAGACCATTTAGTATAAAAAGATCGAAAAGTTTGGATTAGAAGCACTCTATTTGATAGAATTCTTTAAGAACTCTAGAAGATCCCCATCGTAACTTTCTCTCTCACGCTCTCATTAAATTCGCTCGGCCCAAATCAACCTTTCTTTTCCATGGTCTAAACTCGGCATTAGCTACCTAACCTCCTAAAACTCTTCAGACGTGTTTGACATTAAATGGCCAACACTCCTAAGCCACCCTATCCAGTGGGAGCAGTGGCGGAGCCATGTTGTGCCTGGGCTGAGCTGTAGCCCAGCCAAGGTTGTTTATTTATTTTTATTTTTATTTTATATAAATAAAAAAATAAAAAATAAAAAAACCTTAAATTAATCAACTAACCTAGTCAATAATTTCTTTTTCACAATTAGCTCACCTTAAAAAAATTTTCTGCCTCCGCCCTGATTGTGGGAGCCTTTCTCCTTTAGGATAAAACCAAATTAAGTTAATGTAACCAAACACTCTAAATCGGACAAAAACCAAGACTAGCCCACACACCCATGCATGCGCGTTCACTACCCAGGACAAAAATTCATCTCATCGTCTACTCCGACAAGCATGTTGACAAGTTTCCCACCATTATAATAAGAGAGACACCTATGCTTTGAAAATCAATAAAACCTGATCTAGCTCTCAAGCTATCAATTTCAAAAATCCATCACTACCGAGAACTCAAACTTGTTTACTTAGCCTTGCTAAACTTTTCCCAATACTTTGCTAAATACTTTTGCTTAGTATTGATCAGCGTTGACTACTGGCATCTGTCGTTGACCGACCATTGCAGTCACCAATTTCTTCTGGGCAAATCACTCTCACACATTGTTTTTCACTTAGATTCCAATTTTGGGATTCGTTTTGTATTTGAAGCTCTTTTGTAGAATAAAATGGCCCATACTTCATTCTTTATAGGTGTAACCTATGAGAAATCCGCCACCTTGCTCACATGTCTCTACACGACAAATGCCGATGTTTATCAAGTAACTAGTGTAGCCAGCCTTCGGCCCTAGTAGCCACTTTTGGGTCACAAGTGTAGCCTTTGCAGCCAACCATCTTCCGGCATTCATCCGTCATCTCTCGTCTCTTACATGATTCATTCCACATTGTGCTTCGGTCATTCAATTCAGGTCACTTCGAGGCATCTTCTCAAGTCTATATCATTTATGAGGTAATTTTAAATCTTCCCATTCAATTTGTTGGGACTTAGCCAAAAAAAAAAATCAATAATACGTTGAACAAAATACTACAGAAGAAAAGACTATTAGATAAGATTAACAGTATGATAAAGATGGAATTGTTAGAAATGGACAGAGTAAAGGCAATATGGAATAAATATGCTGCAAATAAAATTACAGTAACAATAATAAAATCTTGAAGAGTAATGATTGAAACTGAAATATATTTGATAAACTTTGAAAACAAACTTACAGAGATGCCTTTGAAATAACTTGGGAAATACAAGAGAAGGTTTTGTTTGCTGGAAGGGAAGGAAAGTGTTTACAAGGGATTTGCTTTGAGTTGGCTAAAACTAAAGAGACTGTATTTTTAGTCGTGCCTTCTACAAGCCAGAAGGATAGCTTAAATAGAACTTGGAAAAGTAAAGAAACAGTAATTTGACTGGGGTATTTGAACAGTGGTCTTGGTAACTTGAAAAGTGAAATCTTGAAGAAATCTTGAATTTGGAATCTGACGGATTTTCTTGTCAAAAGCAGCTTGCTTTGTCAGGAATCTTGTCACTTTAAGGTACTGAGCTTATCCGACAGTAAATTTGTCTGATCACGCGCCGAAAGTAAATTTGTCTTTGAACTTTAAACTTGTCAGGAATATCTTGAAAATTTGAACGAACTTGCTTTTGCTTTTGTACTGAAGAGAATCTTGGCTAACTTGTCATTTTGAAAATTCTTGGGAGTCTCTGGTCTTGCATAAAATTTTTGCACTTGTCGCCTTGAAATTAACTTTCATCTTGGCAGCTTTTCTTGTCATCTTGCTAACAACTGGTCAAAATCTTTAGGTGTTCAAATTATGAATTGCTTCTTCATCAAAATCATAGTCTTCATCATATTCTTCATAATAAGCATAATCTTCATCTTCTAGGATTTCATTTGCATGGAGTTTCCAATACACAATATATTCTCTTGTAGTTGGACTATTCCACAATTGGGGTTCTGGAAAAGAGAAAATTGTACTTCTCATTTCAGAACAGATAGTCATGTGGGGAGTTTGAGCTAAAATTCTTGGGATAAGATCATCTTGAAATCTCATTTGGATTGTGTTATACATATGGGCTCTACATTTTTGGATGTCTGAAATGGAAAACTTGTAATTGATTGGTTCAATCCGAGGATAAAACCGTTCATTATCATTTAAAGAGGAGGAATGTAAACAAATAAAATGGTAACTTGGAAGGAGCTTGTAAGAATAATTATTTTTATTGACCCATTCAGGGGGAATTGAGTCAATATCTAAGTAAAGAGATTTGTTTAGGGACATATTTGTTTCACAAGATCTTTTGAGTTTGTAAGGAAAATTTGCAAGTTTGGTTTTATCTGAGACCCAAATTTGAGAAATCATACCATAATCTAAAAGTAGTTCTACAGTAATTGGAGTCATACTATCTATGGGAATTGGCAAGGGATTGGGACATATGTCTAAATTAACACCAACGTGGACAAATTGGAATAATAAGGTTTTGTTGATTTCCTAAATATCTATCAGAAATGTGGGAAGATAGACCTGGAATTATGACTTTGTGGTCAAAAAAGTATTGTTGTAACTTGATTAATAGGCCTTGGGATCTATCTTCAGCAGTTTGGAAAATCTTATCTTTGAGTTCTTGTGGTAAACTAAGAATTTTTGCTTCTACACTTTTTTCTTTATCCAGTGGGGATAAAGGCTGTCTATCAAGAGACAAGTTTATCAACTCACACTGCTCACCTTTGTCTTTTACCAGTGGGGTAAAAGTCTCTCGGCCCAGTGGGGGCATCTCTAAAAATTTTGCTATTTGAGTGGAACTACTCGAATCTTGAAAAGTAGATTGGACACCTGCAAAAGAGGAAAATTCACTGCTGTCTACTGAATTATTTAGCTGGCTAAAGTAATATGTTAAAGCATTAAGGCTGTCTAAAAATGGTCTTCCATCATTACGAGTATTCCAGAGAGCATCTAAAAGACACTGCTGTTCCTCGTTGATGGAGCTGGCTAAATTTTTAAGTACTCTGAATTTAAAATTTGTTCCTTTTGGATAGAGAGGGAGACTGACTTTTCCGAACTCTATCTTCTTCATCCTGAAAAATAAAATTTGTTAGTACTTGATGAAAATTGGAAAGAATAATTATTCTAAATTTCTGAAATTGAATTTAATTCTTTTGAGAATGAAATTTCTTTTAACAAATTTATATCTTGTGTCATAGATGGCATGACAAAAGGGAAAATAACTTCTTGATCTAGAATATGTGTAGTGAGACCCTTTTCTGAAATTTCTCTAATGGGATATAATAAAGTTATAAAAGGGTTTCCTAATATTACTTTATTTGTTATGTTCTTGACTAAGGCAAAAGTTGTTTGAATAAAAATACCATCTCTATGAACATGTGCATTTGGTAATCCAAAATCTATACTTAAACTTGTTCCACTAGCTTGAGATAATCCTTCAGTGGTTTTTTCGTAATATTTTGCTGGAATTAATTCTTCTTGAATACAGTTTGAATCAGCGCCTGAATCTAACAAAGCAACAATAGTAAAATAATATTCTTTGTTTACTACAATTTGAACTTCAGTATACCATTTTTGAAATATCACTCTTTCTATTAAATTTATGAAAAGATCAGTGGAACTTGATTTAGGTAAGTATTCTATATCATCATTGTCTTGCAACTTGTCTTCTATTTCTGAACTACTGGGAATTTGGACTTGTTTATTATTTCCTAATTTCAAAGCAGATATTTCTTGACTGAATTGTTCATAAGCAGTTTGAGAATTTACCTTAATTTCTCTAATTTCTTGTTTTATGGAATTTATTTCTAATTGAAGATCTTGAATTGTAACTTGAGCTTTTTGTTTTTTAAACATATCTGAAATATTAGTATAATTATATTTTGTTTTATCTGGTTTTGCTAATGGGGTATCTTGATGATCTATTCTGGGAAATTTTCTTTAAATATTCAAATTTAATTTGTGGATCTTCTATTTTGTCAATTAATTCAAAAATAATTTGTTCTGACTTGCTTAAGACATTTATAGTTTTCTTACATGAACAAAAATCTTTGTTATTACAATGACATAATTCTATTCCTTCTTCACTAGAATTTTCTGAACAAGAGCTCTCAGAAGAATTTTCAATTTGGAAAATTTCATTGTCTGAGGCATTATCTGCTAAAGAGTCATTTGATTCATTTTCAGAATCAGTTTGTAAGATTTGTAAAAACTTGTCTTTTAATTGTTCTGTACTATATTTGCTAATATCTATCTTATTAATTTCTTTCTTGACTTTGCAATTCTTTTGAAAATGACCAGATTTTCCGCACCTGTAGCAAACAGGAGTTCTATCTTTTTGTTTTCCAACATTTTTAGCTTGTGTCCTAAAATTAGAATTCTTGTAAGGCTTTATTATTATAAAACTTGTAAGGTTTATTTCTTTTATTACTATTGTAATTTTTATAACTATTCTTGTAAAGCTTTTGTTGTTTTCTTCTTTGTCTAGATGGAGCAATAGTTTTTAACGGAGAATAACCAAATTGTTCACAAAAATTTCCTAATTCTAATTTTGCATATTTTTTCTCTTTTTCTAATTGATGAGTCATTCTTAAATCATTGCATAAATTTAATCCTACTTTTTGAATTGTGCAAATAATCTCTCCATAAGTAGTTTGTGCATAATCTGTGTGACCTTTTTCAAATAATTTTCTCTCTAACCTTGTAAGCAAAATAATGAGGTAATCCACTTATAAATTTTTCTTTCCAAAAAGCTTCAGCATTATCAGGTCTAATTAAGACTTTTGAAAGGAAAACATCTTTATACCACCTAAAATCTGACAAAGTATAGCATTTTAAATTTTCTAAACTATCATAAGCACTTTCTCTATAATCTGCTGGGTCTCCTACAAAATGTTTTGTTATGGCAAAAACTAAAGCATTAACAGCATCTTGAATTTGTAAACCATTTTCATCTACTATGGGAGTTCCATTTGTGAGTTCTTTTATAAGCATAAGTTAACCAATTTCTATCATTATCTGTTAAAGTATTATCCCACCATCCTTTCAATTGACCAGTAAAACCTGTAATAATTATACTTGCAATTTGATGATCAGTTTTATTATTACCCTTGTAGACATTTGAAACCATAAGCATTTCATGTAATTCATTTAAAATTTCATATTGTGACATACCATCAATATTCCATTCATATAAGGATTCAGCATTATAAGCATTTCTAACAGTTAATTCTCTTTCTTCAAATTGTAAATCTGGAGGAGTTGGTCTAGAATAAAAATTTCTTGTAATTGAAACATTTCCAGGGTATCTTGTTCTTGCAATACGACTCCTTAAAGGTTTACCATGAAAATCTCTTTCATTTGCAATTTTATTAACGTTTAAATCTTTGAATTGATTTTGTAAATTTTCAATGTATTCTTCAACTTTTGAACGTTCTTGTTTTTTCTTCTCTATGGTATTAACTATTTTAACTTGATTATTTTGTGATGATGAGGCTAGATTATTTTGTGATGATGAGGCTAAGCTTGTCATATCTAAATTTTGGAGTCTTTTAGAGATTTCTTCTAATAGGTCAGTATTATCTTTCTTGAAGGAGACTCGTAACTTTGGGGGTATTTCATGTGGTGTGAACAAAGGTTTTTCAATATCTAATTTTGTAGTTGGTTTGATGGGGTTAATTTTATTTTCTATTCTATCAAGCTTGGCACCTATTACTTTTAAATATGTATTTGAATAATTGTTTTGTTCAATAATTTTTTCAAAGTTTTTAGCTTCATCACTTAAACTTACCTTTTTTATGGGGGAGGCAACTAGTTGGTGGATTTCTATGGTTTACGACAATGGATTCATATGGGGGAAATTCTTCATGAACAACTTCTTTATTTTCAACTTTTAACCAATTTTGTGTTGTTCTATTAATAGTTTGCATTTGTTTTTTATTTAAATTTGTTTTTTATTTGAATCTTTATTGTCTTGTTGGTCTTGTATTATATGATGACCATGAGATGTTTAGTGTTGTAGCAAAAGGTAGCATATTGTCATGGATTCTATTATTTGTATGCTTTTTGGTCAATGGTTGAATGTTTGGTGAGTTGTCTTGACTAGGGCTATAACTATATGTAGAAGGTGGTAGAGAATTTTTTATGTTTTCTTTTTGTAAGTTTTCTTTTTGCAGGATATGGCTTGTCACTTTGTTGTTAGAGATTTTTGAGTTTTGTCTTGTTAGGCTTTCCTTATGACTTGTATTGTCGGTGGATGAGTGAAGTATATTATTATGCCTATAGCTAGTATCATATGTGGACTTGTGTTTTATGATGGTGTCTTGACTATTATGTGTGGCTTCTTTTTGTAATGAGAAATTTGTGTTTCTACCGGCTAAAAGTTTTGGCTTAAAATAATGATCAAACCATGCAAAGAAATTAACTTCAGTTTGTATATCATTCATAAACTCATAATACTTGTCTCTTATATAACTTCTTAAAAATTCTGAAAAAGTTGCAAAAAATTCTTTTCTTCTATTTTCATATTTTGGGGAATTAAAATCTTGTCTTAATTTTTCTTTGTTTAATACAAAAGGTTTCCTAATCATATTAATTTGTGGGTCATACATATTAGGTGGAAAGAATCCCATATCAGAATTTGTGGGGGAATTTGGTCTTTGTTGAGGAGGTTGAGAGTACGTGGAGTGATAAGTGGGAGGAACTTGTGAAGTGAAGATGGGGAGTAAAAAGGAGTATTTATTACATTACCCTTAATTATTCCATCTAAATTTGGATTTGTATAATTTGAGTTATTACTTGATTTTCTAATTTTGTCTAAATCTAATTTTTGTGATCTATCTTCTAATTCAGTAAATCTTAAATTGTCTAATCTATCTACACTATGTCTTAAATCATCATCTACTCTTGAATTTTCTTGTGATTTAAATTTACTAAAACTACATCTTGGTGGAGAAACTATTTTCTCTATGTAAGGATTACTATATCTAGCAGAGCAACAACTTGAACTTGTAGATTTTCTAATAGGGCTGGAAATTTATACTAACAGTACCATCTGGACGTTGATCTATATAATCTAAATCTTCTTCTAAAGTATTTTGAACTGGAATTGATTCAGTAACATTTTTTAATAACCATTTATTGGGTAATTTTACATCTTTCCATTCAATTTGTGTGGGGACTTTAACATGGGAATCACTTGTACTAGCTTGTAATAATAAAGTTTTACCTTTCGGACTTTCCATTAAAGCTTGAGGTTCTAAACGTAGTTTTCATCAGCTTGTAATATATTCTATAAACAATTACTAAAGGTTGTGCACCTTCATACATATTATAACCGTAAGTTTCTATATCTAATTCTAAAGTTTTTAACACAGTTTTATCTTTTAAAGACACAGCAAAATTTGGATAACAATCAAAATAAATTGGACCATTATAAAGAGAAGATTCTACCATTCCTAATAAAGCATCTTGATAAACCGTAAATCTACCATCTCTTAATCCTAAGAAAACACTTGTATTTCAATCCTTGTCTTGTTAGAGGTTTGACGGCAACTTGAACTAAACCAATATGAATAAAAGCAAAGTTGTTTATA
>OU015761.1:32639504-32667394 GCA_907173295.1 Fagus sylvatica | reverse complement strand
AAGAAATAGACAAGAATAAAGAAACTTTTCTTTTATACATATTGGTTTAGTTCAAATTGCCGTCAAACCTCTAACAAGACAAGGATTAAATACAAGTGTTTTCTTAGGATTAAGAGATGGTAGATTTAGGAATTATCAAGATGCTTTATTAGGAATGGTAGAATCTTCTCTTTATAATGGTCCAATTTATTTTGATTGTTATCCAAATTTTGCTGTATCTTTAAAAGACAAAACTGTGTTACAAGCTTTAGAATTAGATATAGAAACTTCAGGATATAATATGTATGAAGGTGCACAACCCTTAGTAATTGTTTATAGAATATATTACAAGTTGATGAAAACTACGTTAGAACCTCAAGCTTTAATGGAAAGTCAAAAAGGCAAAACTTTATTATTACAAGCTAGTACAAGTGATTCCCATGTTAAAGTCCCCACACAAATTGAATGGAAAGATGTAAAATTACCCAATAAATGGTTATTAAAAAATGTTGCCCAACCAATTCCCGTACAAAATACTTTAGAAGATGATTTAGATTATATAGATCAACATCCAGATGGTACTGTTAGTATTAATTTTCAGCCCTTTAGAAAATCTACAAGTTGTTGCTCTGCTAGGTATAGTAATCCTTATATAGAAAAAATAGTTTCTCCACCAAGATGTAGTTTTAGTAAATTAAAATCACAAGAAAATTCAAGAGTAGATGATGATTTAAGACATAGCGTAGATAGGTTAGACAATTTAAAATTTGCTGAATTAGAAGATAGATCACAAAAATTAGATTTAGACAAAATTAAGAAATCAAGTAATAACTCAAATTATACAAATCCAAACTTAGATGGAATAATTAAAGGTAATGTAATAAATACTCCTTTTTACTCCCCATCTTCACAAGTCTCACAAGTTCCTCCCACTTATCACTCCACGTATTCTCAACCTCCTCAACAAAGACCAAATTCCCCTACAAATTCTGATATGGGATTCTTTCCCCTAATATGTATGACCCACAAATTAATATGATTAGGAAACCTTTTGTATTAAACAAAGAAAAATTAAGACAAGATTTTAATTCCCCAAAATATGAAAATAGAAGAAAAGAATTTTTTGCAACTTTTTCAGAATTCTTAAGAAATTATATAAGAGACAAGTATTATGAGTTTATGAATGACATACAAACTGAAGTAAATTTCTTTGAATGGTTTGATCACTATTTTAAGCCAAAAATTCTAGCCGGTAGAAACAATAATTCTCTCCTACACAAATACAAACAAATCATGCCTGATAGTTTAAAAACAAAAACTGACAACTCTTTACTACAAAAGGAAAAAGAAGTCATAAACAATTCATTCTCACAATTGCCTTCATCCATTTCATTCACCGACACTTTAGTTTCAAAAGAAAGTAGCCTAACAAGCCAAAACAAGCCTACAATCAATATTTCACCTAATAGTCAACCCTTGACTAAAATCCATGCAAGTGATACATATAGCTATAGCCATGCATATAAAACTAGTCATAAAAGCCTAAACACTAAAGACAAGAATTGTAGTCATCAAATCTCTAACATTTCTAACTTCCCATGCACCAAAATTCATTCACGTGAATTTTCTTACACTAGACAAAATTTACACACAAATGCCCAAATAAATACTATCAAGAAAAATAATAAAAAAGACAAGAAAAAGTTAAAAGAAGAAAAGGATGTAGGTTCACTGACAAGAGTAGGATCACCTGTAAAAGAAAAGTTAGTAGATACACTAGAACCACTAACAAAAATCTCTGAAGAAAAAGCCAAACACAAACCCTTATGTTACAAATGTAAAAAGCCTGGTCATTATCAAAATCATTGTAAGCCTCCTAAGAACAAGTTTAAATTAAATATTCCAGAATTCCATTCGGAAATAAAATAGTTAAAACAAGAAATACAAGAAATTAAAAATTCAAGTTTTCAAATTACAGAAGAACAATTAGCACAAGAAATGGTAACATTAAAAATAAATAATAATCACTCACAAAATTCAAGTATAGAAAATGAGGTTGAACCAGAAGAAAATTGCAAACAAATTGTTCAGATAATATCCCAACCAACTTCCAAAGAAACTTTTCTAAATACAATTGACAAGATGCTTTTTCAAAAATGGTACACTGAAGTAAGAATAGTAATAGATAAAGAATATATTTTTGAAACTGTTGCTTTATTAGACACAGGTGCTGATTCAAATGTATCCAAGAAGGTTTAATTCCCACAAAATATTATGAAAAAACAACAGAGAAACTTTCACAGGCAAGTGGTACTAGTTTAAATATAGAATTCAAACTTTCAAATGCTCATGTTTGTAGAGAAGGTGTATGTATTAAGACTACTTTTATTTTAGTCAAAGATATAACCTCAAAAGTAATATTAGGAAATCCTTTTATAGTTTTATTATATCCTATAACACAAATTTCAGAAAAAGGACTTACAACACAAATTTTAGGACAAAAGATTACTTTCCCTTTTATTTTACCACCTATGACAAGAGATATAAATTTGTTAAAACAAATGACATTTGTAAAGAAATTAATTTAATTTACAAGTCCAAGATTGCAAGGAAAGAAAAACATCTTATGTTTTTAAAACAAGATCTAGAATATAAAAGAATAGAAGAACAGTTAGAATCTCCTTTATTGAAACAAAGAATTGAGAATTTTGAGAACAAAATAAAAAATGAAATTTGTGCAAATTTACCTAATGCTTTTTGGCATAGAAAGCAACATATTATTAGCTTACCCTATGAGTCAGATTTTAATGAAAGAAATATTCCCACAAAAGCTAGGCCTATACAAATGAATCAAGAATTGTTAGAATATTGCAAGAAAGAAATTCAAGAATTATTAGATAAAGGTTTAATTAGAAAAAGTAAATCCCCTTGGAGTTGTTCTGCTTTTTATGTTCAAAAGAATGCTGAAATTGAAAGAGGTGCTCCTAGATTAGTCATAAATTACAAGCCTTTAAATACTGCTTTAAAATGGATTAGGTACCCTATACCCAATAAAAAAGATTTATTAGCAAGAGTTCATAATGCTAAGGTTTTTTCAAAATTTGATATGAAGAGTGGATTTTGGCAAATTCAAATTGATGAAAAAGATAAATACAAAACTGCTTTTACTGTCCCCTTTGGACATTATGAATGGAATGTAATGCCGTTTGGATTGAAAAATGCACCAAATGAATTTCAAAATATTATGAATGATATTTTTAATCCTTATACAAGTTTTTCAATTGTTTATATTGATGATGTTTTAATATTTTCAAATACAATAGAACAGCATTGGAAACATTTAGAAACTTTTATTAAAATTGTACAATACAATGGATTAGTAGTTTCTCCTACAAGAAATGAACTTAGTCTTGGATGTGAATGGTGAGAAATCATAAATGTTGTGAATAGAGATGGTGCCATGCGGCCATCTTAGTCTACCTATTTGTCTATAGGAGACTTTTATACAGACAACTTTTCCATGTCTTAGTGTCTGTGAAAGCAGGACTTAGGTCCCGCCATGTAGAAAAAAGGGATGGTCCCGCCAGGGTTACACAGACAACTTTTCCATGTCTTAATGTCTGTGAAAGCAAGACTTAGGTCCCGCCATCTAGAAAAAAGGGCTGCTCCCGCCAGGGTTTTTAAGCCGTTGGATCCTAAGGCTAAATCATGGCCGTTATGTAAATTAGTTGAGAAAGGTTACCGGTTGGCAACTGACTCCCTTTCTCTTTCTCTTCTCTCTCTCTCGCCTGTTACAGATCCAGACCAGCCACTCCCTTTCTATTTCTCTTTTTCCAGTGGGACTGAAGTATGTCTTGATGTTTTACTTGCAGAGATCAATTGCTTTTTTCAAAAGGTTTGTTATCCCTATTGTGCAGCTTCAGTTCTTTCTCTGCATCCGCATCATCTTCCCATCCAACCTCCCCCTCTTCTTCTTCTTCTTCTTCTTCTTCTTCTTCTCACTCTTCCCTCTGTAAGCCCTCTCTCTCTTCTCAACTCCACCACAAAGACGAACAAATCTACTGCTAGGACAAACATATCAGCAGTGGTCCGGTAAAAATTTTCTGATCATTGCATTTTTTTGTTGTATTAAACATGCTTGGGCTATATTAAATTTCAATGTCAAAATTGGGTTCCCTCTGTTAGGTTTTCTCTGCTTGTGCCATTAAGATCAGCCACTAGAACTGAACCCTATAATCATGTGGTTTCTATCTCTGTATTTAATGGTTAAAATTTGTAAATTGGTGAGATTTTTTTATTTGGAATTTCAGACTTTAGAGGTAAATTGCTTACTGCCCTGTTTTGTTTTGCATAAATTGTCCCAATGAAGCCCTTCCGCAATATAACATTGATGAAGAAGTGGGGGATATGGCTTTTTTCTTCATTCAGGTGGGTTTTGATTGGAGTGGGGGATATGGCTTTTTTCTCAATGTAATGTTGCGGAAGGGGTTCAGATCGGTATGAATGTTACTTATTATGTTGATTTATTTTGTGGGTTTTTTGTTTGTTCTTTTCCTATATTATTGGATCAATGGTGTTATTCAAGTTTGAGAATTTGTTGTGATGTGCTTTATATTCTGATGAGATATGAGTGCTAAAGAGGGTTTTGAATTCTGGGTTTAGCTCAGATTTTAGGAACAAGCACTTGGTTGTATGTTTGGTTGTTTGATATTTGTGGGCATGCTGAATTTTGTTGGGTTTTAAAAAGTTTAACGTTTCAATTTTGATGATTAACTTTCACATTTCTGATATCTGCAGGCACTTTACATTCTGTTCCATTTGGGAAAATGATTGTTCTTGATCTATTTGCTGAGGTCAAACCAATATGGAAAAATTCATCTCAATTCAATGGACTTCTTACTCCTTATGTCTGGTAAGTAGCTCCTTTTATCTTAGTAGCTGTTGTTTAAAAATCAAGGGAGTTGTTTAATCTTCAAGAGATCTCTATGATAACTCACTTTTACTGTCCTATTTCCCCCTGAAGTGAGATTTCAATTTTATTGTAAATATGTATACTACTACTTGATCAACATTTAATATGCATCAGGTGTATGTTGCATAACTTTGGTGGAAATATTGAAATGTATGGAACTTTGGATTCGATCTCTTCAGGTCCAGTTGATGCCCGCATCAGTGAAAATTCAACCATGGTATGTTCTACTATCATGAAGTCCAAATATTGTTCCAGTCATGTATAACTTGTAAGCCTAAACTGTGGAAGGACATTTATTGTTACTCTAGACTTTCTAACATTGTGGTTAGATTTGGAAGAGCAATTCAATTGCTAGTTCATATTTTATACACCAGAGTATCTGATTGATAATGTTTGCTATCTTGATTAATCTGTACTTACATATGCTGAAAAGAACTCTGGTTGTGAAAGTTATAAACCTTGGTACTTGTATCTGCTGTTACTGTAGTCTCATTAGAGCAGGCTGACTTAATTACTTATTGTAATAGGTTGGTGTTGGCATGTGCATGGAAGGGATAGAACACAATCCAGTTGTTTACGAGTAGATGTCTGAAATGGCATTTTGCAGTGAAAAAGTTCAAGTTCTGGTAATTATAGATTTTTAAATTCTATTAAATAATTGTTGTTTTAGGGAAGGACTACAATTCAATACTTTTTTTGGTCAGGACTTTTCAGTACTTGAAGTATGGAAGGGTGCAGAAAGTAAAAAGAAAATCTTTATCAAGCCTACCATTAACAGGTATAGAACAAGGATTTATTTAACTTTTGTGTTTTACCTCATATACATTTTGTTTTGACAATTTTTGGCAGCATTTTTATTATTTTTAATTTATTGCTTTTATGCTTTTTGTGTGAATTTGAGAAACTCAAAAAAGAAAAGAAAAAAAAGATGCTAATGTTGCTATGTGAGCCAAGAATTGAAGTATTATTTGGTTATGTAAATTTATTCTGTTTTCATCTACTTAAGATTTAATTGTCTTTATGGTCCTTTTTAACATGTTCATTATGAAGTATTCTTTTATGAGATGAGCGTTTGCTATAATATTGAGATTTATTCAACATTCCAACTTAATAAATTACATTCACCAACTACAGCAACTGTTGATAACTGTTTGGCTCTTGTAGTTAGGACAGTATCTTTCAAAATGCTTATTATGTGGCTTTTAACTCATTGCAGGATCATAACACTAATTTCATAGTCAAATTCCCAGATTGGGATCCATCAAATACCAACTCTGCTTTGCCTCTGGCACATTTATGGTATCCTACTAACTGTTATTGACACACAACTACATGTGTGCGAGAATTACCTATAAAAAAAAATAAATAAATAAAAAGTTTTTGTTCTATCTAATTCGGTTTTGTATTTGGTTCAGCTCCTGCTTCCCTTGTAACAATTTCCTCCAATCCACAATCAATTATCAGAAGATTGTCCAATCGCATGAGACATCTAGCCACTGAGGCTGGAAATAAACTCTTCAAATTCTTACATCCAACAGCATGTATTACTTCAAAATTTTGAAAGCTGAAAAATACTCCGGGGTCTTGATTCCATACATGCTTCATTGTGGGTAGACTAATCAAAAACAAATCTTTCAATGGAATGGCGGTTCCAACATGTGTTTCTTTAAAATCTAGCCCTTGCAGTTCAAATACTTCTTGTAGTGAATCACAATTTGTTACAGTTAGTGTCTTTAGACTCTGGAATCTTGTCAGCATATTAGATTGAAAGATGTTTATTAGCTTCTCACAAAATTCAACTTTCATAAACTGAAGCTTACGAAAGGAATCTACTGCCAATTGCTTCTGCCATATGATTTGCAAGTTGTCCATGTGGGAGATTTCCAATGTTTCTAGGATAGGGAATGCAACCTGCAGGGTTCATCTTGTGTGTTAATGACACACCTAACCAAAATAACTCACAATATGAAAGATAAGATTTGTACAAAGTAAAGATTTATGCCAAAGACTTCTAAGTTTAGAATCTAAGAAAACACAAAGCTAAAACAGGGGGACAAGTAAAAAAGTTTTACCTCTTCATTGAAGAGAGGATACATGGAAGTATGAGGGATCTCTTCTATATTCATTTCCTTGAGTTCTTTAATGACCTTAATGCCTGAATTGGTTATGAATGACTTCAATTTAGGGCATTTTTCTATCCATAGTACTCTCAAGGAAGGAAATTTGATATTACTTCCTACGCAGAATCTTTTGAGGACCGGAAGATCTTTTAGCTTTAGGCATTCCAATAGAGGAAACAAGACCTTTGGAGTAATTTTTTCTTCTTCTTCTTCTCCTAAATCTTCTGTGAGTATTATTTCTTCCACAACCTTACATTCCAGTATGTGAAGATGCTTGAGTTGTGCCATAAATCTCACTATAGAGGATGACAACAGATATTTTAAACTACCAGAGCCATGCACCTCCAAAAATGACAAATTTTGAAACCTCAAGCTTCCTTGCATGTTTGTTAATTTGGAAGAGGACCTTGTCCAATGTTGGTTGTGTTGTATCTCTTCCAAGTCAATTGAGGATAGTTCCAACCTTTCCAATTTGGGGAACACAATCTGCAACAACAGTTAATTCTTTCCAGTTAAACAACCTAAACAATGCACAAGCGAGGGCATGGGTATTATTGTTTTTTTTTTCTTCATTTAAGGAAATGACCAAATTTTATTTGAGTACAAAGGCATAGCATGCAATGAGAAGTTTAGACTGAATTAGATTTCTCAAAGAATGCGTCACAAGGCAGATCCATTGCATGCTATGTTTTAGTTGGCATTGTTGGAATTGGCTCGTATTTGGTACTGTACCGAAAATTCGAATGGGTATATTTGTATATTGCACCAGGTAGGATTAGGGTATATAAATCCTAGTAACCCTAATTTCTCAAATAGTGGATTGATAGTTGCTCAATCTTGGTGATGTAGGCACATTGCCGAACAACGTAGGTAGACAGATGTGAGAGTGCAGTACAAGAAAAGAGAATGTACGATCCGTATGTGTGCTGGACAAGTAAGGTGTAATGAACCTAAAGCCCATTGGGCCTATATGGTATACTAACAAGAGGGATGAGGAGGAGGAAATAAAGGAGGCAATCAACATGTTTGATCAAAATGGTGATGGGTTTATCACGATGGAGGAACTATAGCGTGTATGATACAAGTTTATTTATATAGTATCTGATATGACATGATTTGAAAATGAGCTTATATAACATTAATTTTAACAATTTTCATATATTACTAATATACTAAAGATCTTATAATTTCACATGGAATGATTTTTTTTTTTTTTTGTGTGTGTGTGTTGGTTTTAGACACAACTTATGTGAGTTTATGTTACTTTTAGTTAACATTGACTCATTGAGAGCATGAATTGAAACAGTTTAAAAATTTAATGGTTTTAATTAAATGTTTTTAAAATTGAAGGTTTAATTTGCAACGACTTTAAAGTATAGCTAGTGGAATTATGCTGTAACTTACAAAAATCTTTAAGGACTTCTAAGATCCAACTTTTACTATTTGCTATATGATTTAAAATCTAATATGTATGAATTTCAAACTCATCCCCCCTCCAACAATACACAATAAGCTACATGCAAATAATCAATTGTTTTATCTTTTATTTTTTTATTTTATTATAATCTTCTTAAAATTATTCATTAAACCATCCAGTGTTTAAAATAAGTCCCGTCTTATTTTCATCAATTAATTAACTTTTAGTTAATATCTTGACATATCTATATAGTGTGTGCCGTGTTTGTCTTTTTTGAAATCAAGACTTATTGAAAGAAAATTACAACCCTACTCAGAAACAAACCCTCAAAGGGAGCAAAAGTGACATGACGTAATAAAAACCCTATCAAGAGGGCAGCAAAGGTACATGGCTCACAGCAAAGACTTCCAAGAGGGAAGTGAACACAACAACACCAATACTACAACAACAACAACAACAAACTACACAAATATTACAACAACAGAACAACTACAACAACAACACCAAACACAAACAGTACAACCAAAATAACACCGATCGCATATTTGGCCACCGTCCAAAAAGCACGAAAGCAACCACGACTCATGTCGGAGCAGCAGCAGATGGAGTCACCCTCCAAGGAAACCACTGAGAATCGATTTCTGCAAGAGATGCGTCGGGTGTGGTAGCTAAAAAGAGTTTTAAAAAATCAACCCCAAAGAATGAATAAAGACGGACTGGAAGAAGTCCCCACGCCTGTGTGCTTACGCTTAGAAGCTCACAAACCCCGATGAGGAGAGGAGGTAAGGCGGAAGGAGGGAGAGAAGAGGGGTTTGGGCGGCTGGTCGGTAACTTCCGACGCCCAAAAGAAAACAGAAAAGAAAAGGTAAAAAGGAAGACGGAAATGACAGGGCCACGCTGCCAAGTGATGCAATTGAGGAAACAAGATCATATCTGTGTCTTCTATTTCTTCTATTTCACCTTTTTCCTTCACAACTATTGCACACATGAGGCTGCATTCTCTTATCTCCAACTCTTGGAGTTGCGAAAGGCCCCTAGCTATGGATGACGGGAAGACAAATTTCAATTTATCACAATGTTCCACTCTCACAACTCTTAAATTATGAAAAGATGACGAGGGAAGTCGGCCATGATATATTTCTTCCAAGTTGGTCATGTTTTTGAGAGAAAATTCCTCCAAGGAAGGAAAGACAACATCTGCAACCCAAGTGGTTGAGTCGATAATATACTTGATCTCAGCATTGTTTTGGACATAGAGATGCTTCAGTTGTTGAAAGCCTTCCGTATCTAATTCATATAAGACACTCTTAACACCCTTTAATGCATCCAAACAAAGATCTTCAATACCATTTAACAACATTTTGATCCCACCGTGTGATTGAAAGCTTCTATTCAGCTTAAGTTTTAGTACTCTTGAGTTAGCACGTTTACCAGACCAATCCCACACATCTCCTATAAATATTTTGTATGTTTTCAAATTCTTAAACGAACAGATCCCTCGGCAGAAGGTTGGCATGTTTAATATGTACTTCTAAATTGGTCAATTGTGACAAATGCTTTAGCTCGTTAAGGCTAGCTCCTTCAACCTCCCATTGACTGAAGCTGTTTCCAACAAGCAGCTCTTCCAATTGTATCAACTGTGATAGGATGTTGGGTGGAATCACTTCAAGTTTGGTACAATTGCTCAAATCTAACAACCGTAAACGAGTCAAGTGCCCTATTTCTCTCGGCAATTGTTTGAATTCCGACCTAAGAAGGCTAAGAATCTCTAAATTTTTCATCTCTCCAATCACAGTCATGTCTCCCAACACACAATGATCCAGACACAATGTTTGCAGGTTTGTGAGGAGATTAAGTGAAGAAGGAAGTGATGAAAGTCTCATGTAAGTCAAGTCTAAAACTTTTAGCTTTCTTGTCTCTTGAAAAAATGTGTCTGAAATTTTAAAAGGACAATCTCGATCTGTGGCCTGCACGTGGAAGAATGTTAGTTCTGGACATTCCAACGTATCAGAGAGTTCTTGGATATCCCTATCAGCAATTGAGATTCTTGTGCACTTTTTCATTTCGTCCTCGGCTGGCCATTCTACAGGACCATCACCTCTCATTGTTAATACCTTTTCATTCTTGGACGCAATCAATTTGGCAACATCACGAACAAGGTCATGCATAAGGACATAATCACTAGAAGGAGGACCATCAAGCAATAAACCATAGTCTTTGAGCCTACCAACCAGAGAAAAGAGTCTCTTTCTTGCTTGTTCCAAGGTATTGATGCCAAAAAATAAATTCAGCCCAAAAAAATATTTTAACAAATCCATATAATAAAGCCTAGCATCCATTTCATGACCACATAGCAGAAAGAAGGACTGGAGCTCTTTGCTTTTAAGATGATCGAAACTCAACTCTATTGGTGAATATATATCTGTGTGTATTTCCTGTCCAGGGGAGGGACTGCTTAGTTGCTGTAAGGCGTCCTCCCATTCACACAATTCCCTATCTTTTAATGCTTTTGCAACTGTTACAAGTGCAAGAGGTAGACCTGCACACTTTTCAGATACCTTAGTTGCTATGGATCGAAACTTAGGCTCTTTGAGAGAATCACCTGCCATCTTCTCAAATAAACTCCATGCTTCTACGTGCTGTAAAAGTTCAAGCTCAAAATCCTTTTGGGTGCCCATCTTACAAACTACATCATGATTCCTGGATGTTACAATTATTTTGCATCCATTTCTTGTCTTTCATTAGCTTCTCGTGTAGAGGAATTGCTTTTTCAGGTTCAGTCTCTCCATCAAACTTCAAATCTAGAATGCCCATGAATTCTCCTTTAATTTGTCTCGGGTCTGGACTCTGCATCATGGCTGCCATAGCCTTGTCGATTGACTTTTGTTTCTGGACTTGCTTAGCAGCTTCTCTCACAACTGCAGTCTTTACCTTACAAGGAATTCCTAGTGCCTCCAAATCAACTTTCTCCCATATGTCATCTAGTATAACAAGTATTTTTTTGTCATTTGCATTTAGCCTCGCCTGTAGAAGATCTGCTCTTCCGCTTAAATATTCCTCATTAAGCTTTAGATCTAGTTTGTCTGCGATTTCTCCTTGAATTTGTGTCAAGTTTGGGTTCTGCGTTACAGTTGCTATAGCTACCTCGTCGAATAACCTTTTTTCTATTTGATTAATAAAACTTCACAAAAATATCAACCCCTTCTCCCTCCAACCCGGCTTGCTTAGGCAATTTCTCTCACCAATGTACTCTTTCCGAATAACCTTTTTTCCTTGGCTTGCTTACAATTTCCCACCAATGTACTCTTTCCCACACCCGCATCCCCCACACACCAATAATGCTGATATCAACATCTCGTAGTGCCTCCATAATTCCCTTCATAGTTAAGATTCTTGACTTACAGGGCATGTAATCCATATTTGTCGTATTCACCATCTCCTGTAAAGCAAGACGGTAGGATACTTTGTCAAATCTACCATTCTCCAAGACTTCATCAATATCTTGCACTATCTTCTTGGCTTTCTTACTTTGTCGATGTCGAAAACATCAAGTTCAGGCATGTCCCATTGGAACACCTCTTCCTTGCTTTTTCTTCATCTTCAAGAACTTTCCTGGCTTCATCCATTTTCACATCCACATTTTCTAACCACCTGGTAACTTCGCCTTCAATTTCTTCAGCGTTTCTTTTTGCTTCATCAACGGAATGTTGCACCCTTTCTCTAGCACCCTGCAATTTCTTTTCTCGTTTCTTCACATTCTCAATGTTGCTGCTGTAGTTAAACGAATAACCTAGCCACTGTCCAACTGGTGCAATCATAGACTCGACAAGTTTCGATGCAATAGCACTAATGACCTCCATTTTGGTTTAATATCTTTCTTCCTTTTTCCTTCAAATTTTTTATTTTGTGTGTGTCAAAACCAATAAAAAGACAACTAGAAATTACAGTGACGCTAAATCATAGGGAGAAAGAGTGAAATACCTTCTCTTTAATTTCAAACTTGCATTTCTTTACAGCATATATAGGAAAAGTGGTAGAACACTTTCTTCACCAACCCCTCGAGATGTGCCTAGTTATGAATATTCAAGCTACGTCAAAAAACAAGATTTGTTGAGATTAAAAATATGAAAATTCAAATATAATGAAAGATATTTTATTATTTCCTTAATCATAATAAAAAACACAACTGTCAAGTATTAGCTAATACATGCATGCCCATGGGATTACTTCGAAGTAGGGTTGTCCATGGTTTGGGTTGGATTAGGTTTCGGGCTAAACCATTACTCAATCGTATGATTCCGGTGAACGAATAACACATCCGCTATCCATTTGAATGGATGGTCAAATTGGGCGGTTCAGGTACGGTTGGGTTTGGATCTGGTCGCTTGCGACGGGGATCTCATTTGATCTAGCATATATCTCTCCGGATCTAATAAGATCTCCATAGATTTGACGAAGATCTCACTGGATCTGATGAGTTCTCCACATATATAGGGGAGATTTAGCCGAATATGGTGAGATCTCTATAGATCTGGCAGAGATCTCGCCAGATCTAGTGAGATCTTTGAAGGGAGGATAGCAGCGAAGGTACCAAGGAAGATGGGATCAGCCGTAATCGGATATCTAAATAGGGATCAAACAGTTGACTTGCTTGTATCAGGTTTTGAAGTTCGGTAACCGTTGTCGACCCACTCGCCACTTAGATCAAATGATTGTGGTCTCGAGTGAGTCTTGGTCGAACAGGTTTGTCGGGTTCGGATTAGCCATAGACAATCCTAGTCAGGACAATGCTTTAAATACCCATGTTATCCACACAAAAAGAAAGAAAGAAAATAGGAACTAATACAAGATCAGGGTTTTTAATTCGAAATCTAACCATCATATAATCTTGGTATTTACATTTATAGGCAGTCCTTTAGTTTCATTATTATACTACATCAATATTTTCTACATCTTTCTTTCAAGTAATTAATTATTCAATATTCTTGGAGTACAATGACATGGTGCTCTCTACTCTGCATGAATTAGTGGATTCTACTAATTAAATTCATATGAGATTTATCCAATGGTAGAACTAGGATTTAACTTTAGGAGGAAAAAATCTATAACTAACAATAATATGTTTCTATAGACTTGTGGATATACGTAGATACACATACATTTTGAACACGTAAAATGTACACATATTACATATGTAATACTTAAGACTAATTTGGACAATAAAATGTCACTCATGTGAATAATACTTAAAAATGTATAAAAAGATAGCATATGCGTTATATTGTAATTATATGCTAGGGTTTTTTTATAGGGAAATGTTATTTCCACATGTTATTTTCACACCTATTTGTGATATTTCCGCACCAATGGTGTAGAAATATCACAAATAGGTGTGAAATTTCACACCCTAATTTGGTGCAGAAATATCAAATAAGGGTGTGGAAATAACATTGCCCTTTTTATATATGAATAAGTTGTGTTGTAATTGTTTCATAATGAAAATTTCACTTATAATTCTCATATAATGATTTTTAGTAATTAGATACAACTCAAGTATAGCTTATTACAGTTTTTTTAAAATCATAAAATGATTTAATTATATAGTAATCATTTGTGTATCTAAAATTTTAGATTGTAACTTGAAAACAATATCAAAATCTTAACTTTATTATATAATTATTTTTTAACTTTATTATTTATACATTCATTTTTAATGCAAAATTATAAATTATTAAATAAGGAATTTAAACTCCTAATACTTTTGAAAAGTAATATTTTTTTGTATATTTTTGCTCTTGAGTTAAAACTTTATCTTCTTTATATTTTTTTATTTTATTTTGTCCTTGTTTTTCTTTTATTACTTTTCAATCTTAAAAAACTTGGATTAAATTGGAAACATTATTTTTTTTTTTAATCAAAATTTGACATATAAACAATAAATATCAAAAAATAAAATATATTAAAAAAAAACAAAAAAAAAACAAAAAACACAAAACAAAACAAAACAAAAAAGTATATATAATAGGGAATTTGGGTGGGGCCAGGGGCAATTGCTTCCCTCGACTCTACTGACTTCACCTTTGGACCCATCATTCATGTGAGAGAAAATAATATCACATCCTTGTACTCTAAAAGTATTGAATAATTTTCATTTTCCATATATAAGATGTTAAAAGTGATATCTCATCTGTATACTAAAGGATAGAAAAGTTCGTCAGGAAAGGATAGAGACACAAACATATTACAATGAAATCATTGTTGCTATCCCTATCATGTGCTTGAAGATTACACGTATGTATTTGTGTAAGTTGCTGTTAAAGTATATCAAGGCATATTCATGATCAAGGCACAAGTCCAATACTTGATGTATAAGCAAAATATATTACTTGTATTACACTCATGTTAACCCTAGTTAATGTATGGTTAGTCTAATGTTATTCTCCTATAAATACCCTACTAAGGGTTTAATGTAATACAAGTTGTCTTATAGTAAAGATGTAGTCATTAAGGGCTTTCCTCCTTGGAAAGTAAACCGTTAGGCTAAACCACGTCACCCTTGTACTTCCACTCTCTCTTTACTCCTTACATACTTTACATATTATTCTATGCTTGCTTGCTATAATCCAAACCTGGCATCTAAGCTTTATTGCTCAAAATTCAACATAGTATCAGAGCCAAATTTGTTCTTGAGGTGTTTGCAGTCTAGTCTTCCTTGGCTTTATTCCGCTGCCACTTCGTTGCCTAGAAGACCACTGCCATCACGGATCTCCCGTCAATACCTCTTAAATCAAGACAATAACCACATGAATTTAAAGATCTCAAGCCGCTCATTCTAACCCCATAAAAATCATCTTCATTGGACATTCCATGCGCCTCCACACGCAGTTCGAATTTCCAAGCGATAAATCCACAGGCTCCATGTGATTTTCGTGCTGCCAATTCCGGTTGATGAGAATCGGAGCCTTTGATCGCATCACTAAGTATACCATCAGACAGATCGTGTCCTGATCTATCTAACCTAGTGATTTCATCTTTATCGGAAGTCCAACATGCCTCTTGAAGCTTCAGACATCATCTCCACACGCCTCACGTGCCGATTGTTGCTTCCTCACGCTTTACACGCGCCTCATGCGTGCCATAGAGCTTCCTATCCCAGTCTTCGCCACATATCATCATCTTGTCACGCCACGTCAGCCTACTACACAGTCATCTGCCACATTAGCCCTAATAACTAATCAACGACCACATCATTGTTGACTTTCCACGCTTGCAGTTGACATTGACTTGTGTATTTGACTGTTGACTTTGGTTGACCGTCGCGTTTTGTTGTTGACCGCTGTCTTCCATCGTTGACCATCGCTAGTTTTTTGTTGACCAACATTTGCCGACCATCCCGGACACGATTTTTTTTTCCCGAAAAAAGCATTTTCCCACTCCGTTTTTCGCATAGATTCTGATTTTGGAGTCCATTGGCTCATTTGAAGATCCCAAGTCACATATATCGTCCCATAATCCATTATTTATGGGTACCAGCTATGCGAGATTTGCCAATTTGCTCACGTGCCGTTACACGATGATGCCAATGTTTCTCTGGTCACCTTTGCAACCATCCTTGGCCTTAGTAATCACTTTTTGGTCACAGGTGTAGCCGTTTTATTATAATAAATGATCTAGATTATGACATGTCATCATTCCACTAACAAAATCTCTAAAATAACAAAACAAAACGACATAGTTAACTTAACATTCATTTTATCTTATATTATTCTTAAAACTACAAAATAAAAATAAAAATAACCTTGTTCGATGTTAATGTTTCAAAAAAAAAAAACTCAAAACCTCTCACACCATCACCAAACTCCATCTCTCTAGAATCATCCAAAACAAAATTCCCAACTTTTTGGGTTTTCTTCTTCATCATCTTCTATAGGTCAATCTCTTCAAATTGTCCATGAATGACTATTGATAGGTCAATTGAGGCACGGTGTCTTTGGATCTTTTTGTTTGTCTCTCTAAACATTGACAAAAATGAATTTTTATACAAAGGTTTTTTTGATCCAGATATGGGCTTCTACACCCTCTTTATTTGATTATTTGTTTGGTTTCTAGGTTTGGAGACATGAGTTTCTTAGTAGTTTATGTCATGTTTGAGATCAAATTGTGGAAGAAAGAAACCAAATGAGGGCATGAGAGCAAAGAGGGAGAGGATACAATACCGGTCTGCAAAGTGACGCAACAGAATAGAAAGGAGAAGAACATGTCGTTCTCCTTCACGTGATAATACCCTAAAATCCACTACGAGTCTTTGAACCGACAAGAAATAGAGAATAATAGAAGAGAAAACTATTTATGAATATTTTATTAATGAAAAACTAAATTTCCTTGGATGCTACAAACAATATAAATAATAAAAGAAGGGAAATTATATTTTTACACCCCAATGTGTTATTTCCACACCACCTTAAAAGAATCCTAAAATTACCAGAAGTCCCTTAGGAAGACACTAGAAATCCAAATTCGTGGTAAGCACGAAATTAGGCTAGAAATAGGAAAAAAACTTGATAAAAAACGAAAAAATTGAGTGAATTACTAAATCAACTCTTACTGACTCTAGGAAAAGTTCCAAAACAGACGAGACTTGTTTCTAACTTTTAAATTGAAAATTACAATAAAAGGGAACATTACCATAAACAACAAATTTGACTAATCAAGAACCTAAACGAAGGAATTTGCGTGAAAACTGGCGGGGCTCATGGCCATAAGGTGATGAGCCCTTGATCTTAGCAAAGATTCCAAGCAAGTCACCAAATTTCAAACAATTTTATCGTTTTCGCCAAAAAGATTTTTATTAGAGATTTTTTGCTTTCCAAACTTGCATGTTGACTTGTGACAGTCTCATTGTTCTATGAAAGCATGTGTTGTCTATTCTACACCACAAAAGGAGGAGATTCAACTCGTCCGAGAAGGAGACCAAATTCACAATGATTATTGCTACAAAAGGGGGAAGTGGGAGAGGATGAATTTTTTTTTTTTCTTTGCAAACGTTTCAGGTTAATGACGTGGAGTATATATGGGCTTTTGAGTTAATTTTGAAAAGCATTATTTTAAGGGTTTTATTAATGGAATAATAAAATGACATTATCTAGACCATTTAGTATAAAAAGATCGAAAAGTTTGGATTAGAAGCACTCTATTTGATAGAATTCTTTAAGAACTCTAGAAGATCCCCATCGTAACTTTCTCTCTCACGCTCTCATTAAATTCGCTCGGCCCAAATCAACCTTTCTTTTCCATGGTCTAAACTCGGCATTAGCTACCTAACCTCCTAAAACTCTTCAGACGTGTTTGACATTAAATGGCCAACACTCCTAAGCCACCCTATCCAGTGGGAGCAGTGGCGGAGCCATGTTGTGCCTGGGCTGAGCTGTAGCCCAGCCAAGGTTGTTTATTTATTTTTATTTTTATTTTATATAAATAAAAAAAAATAAAAAATAAAAAAACCTTAAATTAATCAACTAGCCTAGTTAAGAATTTCTTTTTCACAATTAGCTCACCTTAAAAAAATTTTCTGCCTCCGCCCCTGATTGTGGGAGCCTTTCTCCTTTAGGATAAAACCAAATTAAGTTAATGTAACCAAACACTCTAAATCGGACAAAAACCAAGACTAGCCCACACACCCATGCATGCGCGTTCACTACCCAGGACAAAAATTCATCTCATCGTCTACTCCGACAAGCATGTTGACAAGTTTCCCACCATTATAATATGAGAGACACCTATGCTTTGAAAATCAATAAAACCTGATCTAGCTCTCAAGCTATCAATTTCAAAAATCCATCACTACCGAGAACTCAAACTTGTTTACTTAGCCTTGCTAAACTTTTCCCAATACTTTGCTAAATACTTTTGCTTAGTATTGCTGGACCTATATATAGGTTTGTTGGAAATGTTTATTTACACTTGTTGAACTTAGTTATATAATCTCGTTGAATCTTGTTCACTTGACCTTGTTGGATCTCAAGTTCAATAGTACCACGTCAGCTTCTTTAACTGTTGACCGCCATGTCAGTGATTTCACCACCGACCATTGATCTTTGCCTATTGATTGTTGTCTGTCGTCGTTGTCTGGCGTTGACTAACTATTGATCAGCGTTGACTACTGGCATCTGTCGTTGACCGACCATTGCAGTCACCAATTTCTTCTGGGCAAATCACTCTCACACATTGTTTTTCACTTAGATTCCAATTTTGGGATTCGTTTTTGTATTTGAAGCTCTTTTGTAGAATAAAATGGCCCATACTTCATTCTTTATAGGTGTAACCTATGAGAAATCCGCCACCTTGCTCACATGTCTCTACACGACAAATGCCGATGTTTATCAAGTAACTAGTGTAGCCACTTTTGGGTCACAAGTGTAGCCTTTGCAGCCAACCATCTTCCGGCATTCATCCGTCATCTCTCGTCTCTTACATGATTCATTCCACATTGTGCTTCGGTCATTCAATTCAGGTCACTTCGAGGCATCTTCACAAGTCTATATATGCATCATCTCAGCACTCCAAGAAAACCCAATAAGGAATCCAAATCCAAATAAGAATTTGAGACAATTTCACAAAAATCTACCTTGACTCAAATTCCATAAAAAAATTTCATTCTTTCGGCAAAAACTCCACCTTAATCCAAACATGCTTTCCTCGAACAAGTTGATCTTGTACACACATATATCTTGATCCAATGTCGAAAGTGCACTAGACATATGCCTTCTCTTGAATTTCACCAAGATAAAACCTTGAGATCTGATACTAATTGGTTGTGATTTGGTGCTAGTGGAAGTGCATTCTCACGAAAAATAACATAAAACACATCCACACAAAACAACAATATATAACAAAGTTCGGCCACCTTAAACCTACATCCACGGGCAACACTTACCAAAAATTCACCATCAACGATAGGGATTACAATCACTCTAACAAACTCACATACTCACACAGATAACACTCACAAATCTCAAAAACACAAACTTAACCACTCATAATCCCAAAGCCCTAATACATTCAAAGACTTTCTCACACTCACAAAACAAACTCTCAACACACAAATATGGGTATTCTTTTAATCCCACAAACTCTCAATATACAAACACGGGTAATCTTTGTACCACAATATGGGTAATCCTTTAAGCCCAAAAATCTACCATTTTTGAACAAACTCACTTTTTTTCTTTTAAGAGTCTTCCCTCTCCCAATGTAGGAGGAACCTTAGGCCAAAGCCTACAAATATGGATAATATTTTAACCCCAAAAATCTACCAAATTACATTTCAAAAAAACCCACTCATGTTCTTTTAGGAGTCTTCCCCTCTTCCTATGTGAGAGGAACCTTAGGCCAAAGCCAACAAACCCTTTGCAATAATGCTTATTTATAAGACTCTAATTCTATTCCTTGAAAGACAATGAATACTCTATTAATTCTTTTATAAAAAACTTTTCTTCTACACCCAGGCAAAGTTTGTTTTTTCACACCAAGTAAAACTTATTTCCTTTCACTCCAAGAAAGTCCAATAAGGAATCCAAACCCAAATAGGAACCTTGGGCCAAAGCTAGCAAATATGGGTAATCTTTCAACCCCAAAAATCTACCAAATTTCTCTTCAAAGAAACTTACTCATGTTCTTCTAAGAGTGTTTTCTTCTCCCCAAGTGGGTGGAACCTTGGGTTAAAGCTTCCAAACCCTAAATAATGCCTATTTATAAGGCTCCAATTCTATTCCTTAAAAGAAAAGTAATATCCTATTAATTTTTTAATACATATCTTTCCTTAGACTTCAAGAAAACCCAATAAGGATTTCAAACCCAAATAGGAGGTTAAGAGAATTTCCAAAGATATATATAGATATTCCTTCTTTTTTTTTTGGTTGCTTTTGGGCACTTTTGTGCCCCTCCACCTTTTCTCTTTTCTAAGGGGCTGGAAGATAAGAAGAGCAAAAGTGCAGCGCACATAGAGGGAAGGAAGGACAGTACAGATTTCGAGTACCAAGAAAGGACATAGGGCTATTTGTTTTCACTAAATGCAGTCTATTTTTACCATAAGTTTATCTATTGATTTTTAAAACTTTATTGTAGACTTTTAAGTTTTTTTTAAAAAAAGAAAAATAAAATCAATAAAAATAAACTCATACACAAAATCTAATTTAAAAACCATAGCAATAACAATTAAGATAGACAAACCTGTCAAAGATGGTTAGTGGAATGAATACAGGAACCAAAATCATGATTTGATGATTTAACTCCCCCTCTCCCCCCCTTAAGTGAAGGTTAAGTGGATTCCAGCCTAAATTTAACCTGTCAAAGATGGGGAAGAAATGCCACTAAGCCAGGACCATCACAACATATAGAAAATTACAAAATGATTTAAGAGTGTGAAAATGAATGTGGGAGGAAAAATAACAGAACAACAGATAAAATTTCAAAAATAACCTGATCTAGCTCTCAAGCTATCAATTTCAAAAATCCATCACTACCGAGAACTCAAACTTGTTTACTTAGCCTTGCTAAACTTTTCCCAATACTTTGCTAAATACTTTTGCTTAGTATTGCTGGACCTATATATAGGTTTGTTGGAAATGTTTATTTAAGCTTGTTGAACTTAGTTATATAATCTCGTTGAATCTTGTTCACTTGACCTTGTTGGATCTCAAGTTCAATAGTGCCACGTCAGCTTCTTTAACTGTTGACCGCCATGTCAGCCATTTCACCACCAACCATTGATTTCTGCCTATTGATTGCTGCCTGTCGTCGTTGTCTGGCGTTGACTAACTATTGATCAGCGTTGACTACTGGCATCTGTCGTTGACCGACCATTGCAGTCACCAATTTCTTCTGGGCAAATCACTCTCACACATTGTTTTTCACTTAGATTCCAATTTTGGGATTCGTTTTTGTATTTGAAGCTCTTTTGTAGAATAAAATGGCCCATACTTCATTCTTTATAGGTGTAACTTATGAGAAATCCGCCACCTTGCTCACATGTCTCTACACGACAAATGCCGATGTTTATCAAGTAACTAGTGTAGCCAGCCTTCGGCCCTAGTAGCCACTTTTGGGTCACAAGTGTAGCCTTTGCAGCCAACCATCTTCCGGCATTCATCCGTCATCTCTCGTCTCTTACATGATTCATTCCACATTGTGCTTCGGTCATTCAATTCAGGTCACTTCGAGGCATCTTCTCAAGTCTATATCATTTATGAGGTAATTTTAAATGATGACACCCAGGCACAGATTAACAGTATGATAAAAATGAAATTGCTAGAAATGGACAGAGTAAAGGCAGTATGGAATAAATATGCTGCAAATAAAATTACAGTAACAATAATAAAATCTTGAAGAGCAATGATTGAAACTGAAATATATTTAATAAACTTTGAAAACAAACTTACAGAGATGCCTTTGGAAATAACTTGGGAAATACAAGAGAAGGTTTTGTTTGCTGGAAGGGAAGGAAAGTGTTTACAAGGGATTTGCTTTGAGTTTGCTAAAGAAAACTAAGTTGTAAATTGAGTCGTGAATTGAGCCGTAAATTGAGCCGTGCCTTCTACAAGCCAGAAGGATAGCTTAAATAGAACTTGGAAAAGTAAAATAAACAGTGAAAAATAATTTAACTGGGACATTTAAACAGTAGTCTTGGTAACTTGAAAAGTGAGATCTTGAGGAAATCTGAAGGAATTTGTCTGGATTTTTTGCCGAAAGTAAACTTGTCTGGAATCTTGTCAGAAGAAATTTGTCTGGATTTTTTGCCGAAAGTAAATTTATCTGGAATTTTGTCACTATTTGTCACTTTAAAACTTGTCAGGAATCTCTTTTGAACTTGTCTTGGAACCATTCTTTGAATTTGTGCTGAAAGAATCTTGTCTTCTTTTGTCTTCAATCTTCAGTCTTCTTTTAGTCTTATTGCATCAGGAATCTTCTGAAATTTGATCTTCTTGAAACGTGTCTTGAGACTTGCTTTTGCTGAAGGTGAATGGGACTTGTCCAAAGCTTGAAATTTGCATTAAAGAATTCTTCATCTGTCTTCTAGTCAATGTCTTTAGTCTTGCATGTGAACTTTGCACGTGTTATCTTGAAATTGTCTTCTTCAGTCTTTGGTCAGGAAGGAAAACTTGATTTTATCTTCTTTACATCTCTAGGGAATCTCTAGGTGTTGAGATTATGAATAGCTTCTTCATCAAAGTCATAATCTTCATCATATTCTTCATAATATGCATAATCTTCATCTTCTAGAATTTCATTTGCATGGAGTTTCCAATACTCAATATATTCTCTTGTAGTTGGACTATTCCAAAATTGGGGTTCTGGAAAAGAGAAAATTGTACTTCTCATTTCAGAACAGATAGTCATGTGGGAAGTTTGAGCTAAAATTCTTGGGATAAGATCATCTTGGAATCTCATTTGGATTGTGTTGTACATATGGGCTCTATATTTCTGGATGTCTGAAATGGAAAACTTGTAATTGATTGGTTCAACTCGAGGATAAAAACGTTCATTATCATTTAAAGAGGAGGAATGTAAACAAATAAAATGGTAACTTGGAAGGAGCTTGTAAGAATAATTATTTTTATTGACCCATTCAGGGGGAATTGAGTCAATATCTAAGAAAAGAGATTTGTTTAGGGACATATTTGTTTCACAAGATCTTTTGAGTTTGTAAGGAAAATTTGCAAGTTTGGTTTTATCTGAGACCCAAATTTGAGAAATCATACCATAATCTAAAAGTAGTTCTACAGTAATTGGAGTCATACTATCTATGGGAATTGGCAAGGGATTGGGACATATGTCTAAATTAACACCAACGTGGACAAATTGGAATAATAGGTTTTGTTGATTTCCTAAATATCTATCAGAAATGTGGGAAGATAGACCTGGAATTATAACTTTGTGGTCAAAAAAGTATTGTTGTAACTTGATTAATAGGCCTTGGGATCTATCTTCAGCAGTTTGGAAAATCTTATCTTTGAGTTCTTGTGGTAAACTAAGAATTTTTGCTTCTACACTTTTTTCTTTATCCAGTGGGGATAAAGGCTGTCTATCAAGAGACAAGCTTTATCAACTCACACTGCTCACCTTTGTCTTTTACCAGTGGGGTAAAAGTCTCTCGGCCCAGTGGGGGCATCTCTAATAATTTTGCTATTTGAGTGGAACTACTCGAATCTTGAAAAGTAGATTGGACACCTGCAAAAGAGGAAAATTCACTGCTGTCTACTGAATTATTTAGCTGGCTAAAGTAATATGTTAAAGCATTAAGGCTGTCTAAAAATTGTCTTCCATCATTACGAGTATTCCAGAGAGCATCTAAAAGACACTGCTGTTCCTCGTTGATGGAGCTGGCTAAATTTTTAAGTACTCTGAATTTAAAATTTGTTCCTTTTGGATAGAGAGGGAGACTGACTTTTCCGAACTCTATCTTCTTCATCCTGAAAAATACAATTTGTTAGTACTTGATAAAACTTGAAAGAATAATTATTCTAAATTTCTGAAATTAAATTTAATTCTTTTGAAAATGAAATGTCTTTTAACAAATTTATATCTTGTGTCATAGGTGGCATGACAAAAGGAAAAATAACTTCTTGATCTAGAATTTGTGTAGTGAGACCCTTTTTTGAAATTTCTCTAATGAGATATAATAAAGTTATAAAAGGGTTTCCTAATATTACTTTGTTTGTTATGTTCTTGACTAAAACAAAAGTTGTTTGAATAAAAATACCATCTCTATGAACATGGGCATTTGGTAATCCAAAATCTATACTTAAACTTGTTCCACTAGCTTGAGATAATCCTTCAGTGGTTTTTTCATAATATTTTGCTGGAATTAATTCTTCTTGAATACAGTTTGAATCAGCTCCTGAATCTAACAAAGCAACAATAGTAAAATAATATTCCTTGTTTACTACAATTTGAACTTCAGTGTACCATTTTTGGAAAATTACTCTGTCTATTAAATTTATGAAAAGATCAGTGGAACTTGATTTAGGTAAGTATTCTATATCATCATTTTCTTGCAACTTGTCTTCTACTTCTGAACTACTGGGAATTTGAACTTGTTTATTATGTCCTAATTTTAAGGCAGATATTTCTTGGCTAAATTCTTCATGAGCAATTTGGGAATTTGTCCTAATTTCTCTAATTTCTTGTTTTATGGAATTTATTTCTAATTGAAGATCTTGAATTGTAATTTGAGCTTTTTGTTTTTTAAACATATCTGAAATATTAGTATAATTGTATTTTATTTTATCTGGTTTTGCTAGTGGGGTATCTTGATGATCTATTTGGGAAATTTTCTTTAAATATTCAAATTTAACTTGTGGATCTTCTATTTTGTCAATTAACTCAAAAATAATTTGTTCTGATTTTGATAAAACATTTATAGTTTTCTTGCATGAGCAAAAATCTTTGTTATTACAATGACATAATTCTATTCCTTCTTCACTAGAATTTTCTGAGAAAGAGCTATCAGAAGAATTTTCAATTTGAAAAATTTCATTATCTGAGGCATTATCATCTAAAGAGTCATTTGAATCATTTTCTGAGTCAGTTTGTAAAATCTGTAAAAACTTGTCTTTTAATTGTTCTGTGTTATATTTACTAATGTCTATCTTATTTATTTCTTTCTTGACTTTGCAATTCTTTTGAAAATGACCAGTTTTACCACATCTATAACAAACAGGAGTTCTATCTTTTTGTTTTCCAAACTTTTTATCTTGTGACCTAAAATTAGAGTTTTTGTAGGGTTTATTATTATAAAACTTGTAAGGTTTATTCCTTTTATTACTCTTGTAATTTTTATAATTATTTTTGTAAAGCTTTTGTTGTTTTCTTCTTTGTCTAGATGGAGCAATAGTTTTTAACGAAGAATAACCAAATTGTTCACAAAAATTTCCTAATTCTAATTTTGCATATTTCTTCTCTTTTTCTAATTGGTGAGTCATTCTTAAATCATTGCATAAATTTAATCCTACTTTTTGAATTGTGCAAATAATTTCTCCATAAGTAGTTTGTGCATAATCTGAGTGACATTTTTCATATAATTTTTCTCTAACCTTGTAAGCAAAATAATGAGGTAATCCACTTATAAATTTTTCTTTCCAAAAAGTTTCAGCATTATCGGGTCTAATTAGGACTTTTGAAAGGAAAACATCTTTATACCACCTAAAATCTGATAAAGTATAACATCGTAAATTATCTAAACTATCATAAGCACTTTCTCTATAATCGGCTGGGTCTCCTACAAAATGTTTTGTTATGGCAAAAACTAAAGCATTGACAGCATCTTGAATTTGTAAACCATTTTCATCTATGATGGGGGTTCCATTTTGAGTTCTTTTGTAAGCATATGCTAACCAATTTCTATCATTATCTGTTAAAGTATTATCCCACCATCCTTTTAATTGACCAGTAAAACCTGTAATAATTATACTTGCAATTTGATGATCAGTTTTATTATTACCCTTGTAGACATTTGAAACCATAAGCATTTCATGTAATTCATTTAAAATTTCATATTGTGACATACCATCAATATTCCATTCATATAAGGATTCAGCATTATAAGCATTTCTAACAGTTAATTCTCTTTCTTCAAATTGTAAGTCTGGAGGAGTTGGTCTAGGGTAAAAATTTCTTGTAATTAAAACATTTCTAGGATATCTTGTTCTTGCAATACGGCTTCTTAAAGGTTTACCATGAAAATTCTTTCATTTGAATTCTTTAATGCTTAAATCTTTAAATTGTTTTAAATTTTCTTTTCTTCAATTTTTTGGTGTTAACTCTTTTAATTTGATTATTTTGTGATGAGGAGGCTACATTTGTCATATCTAAATTTTGGAGTCTTTTAGAGATTTCTTCTAATAAGTCAGTATTGTCTTTTTTAAAAGAAACACGTAATTTTGAGGGTATTTCATGTGGTGTGAACAATGGTTTTTCAATATTTAATTTTGTGGTTGTCTTGATGGGGTCGATCTTGTTTTCTATTCTATCAAGTTTGGCACCGATAACTTTTAAATATGTATTTGAGTAATTGTTTTGTTCAATGATTTTTTCAAAATTTTTTATTTCATCACTTAAACTTGCATTTTTTATGGGGGAGGCTACTAGTTGGTAATTTCTATGACTTATGACTATAGATTCATATGGGGGAAATTCTTCATGAACAACTTCTTTATTTTCAACTTTTAACCAATTTTGTGTGGTTCTATTAATAGTTTGCATTTGTTTTTTCTCTAAATCTTTATTGTCTTGTGGATTTGCATTATTGATGACCATGAGAGTTTGTCTAGTGTCAGAAGGTTCACGTGAATGAGTTTTGGTGCATGGGGAGTTAGAGATTTGATGACTACAATTTGTGTCTTTAGTGTTTAGGCTTTTATGACTAGTTTTATATGCATGGCTATAGCTATATGTATCACTTGCATGGGTTTTAGTCAAGGGTTGACTATTAGGTGAAATATTGATTGTAGGCTTGTTTTGGCTTGTTAGGCAACTTTGTTTTGAAACTAAAGTGTCGGTGAATGAAATGGATGAAGGCAATTGTGAGAATGAATTGTTTATGACTTCTTTTTCCTTTTGTAGTAAAGAGTTGTCAGTTTTTGTTTTTAGACTATCATGCATGATTTGTTTGTATTTGTGTAGGAGAGAATTATTGTTTCTACCGGCTAGAATTTTTGGCTTAAAATAGTGATCAAACCATTCAAAGAAATTTACTTCAGTTTGTATATCATTCATAAACTCATAATATTTGTCTCTTATATAACTTCTTAAGAATTCGGAAAAAGTTGCAAAAAATTCTTTTCTTCTATTTTCATATTTTGGGGAATTAAAATATTTTCTTAATTTTTCTTTGTTTAATTCAAAAGGCTTTCTAATCATATTAATTTGTGGATCATACATATTAGGAGGAAAGAATCCCATATCAGAATTTGTAGGGGAATTTGGTCTTTGTGGAGGAAATTGTGAAGACATGGAGTGATAAGTGGGAGGAACTTGTGAAACTTGTGAAGGTGGGGAGTAAAAAGGAGTATTTATTACATTACCTTTAATTATTCCATCTAAATTTGGATTTGTATAATTTGAGTTATTACTTGATTTTCTAATTTTGTCTAAATCTAATTTTTGTGATCTATCTTCTACTTCAGCAAATCTTAGATTATCTAATCTATCTATGCTATATCTTAAGTCATCATCTACCTTTGGAATCTCTTGTAATTTATTAAAACTACATCTTGGTGGAGAAACTATTTTTTCTTTGAAAGGGTTACTATATCTAGCAGAGCAACAACTTGAACTTGTAGATTTTCTAAAGGGCTGAAAATTAATACTAACAGTACCATCTGGATGTTGATCTATATAATCTAAA
>OU015761.1:32609920-32639404 GCA_907173295.1 Fagus sylvatica | reverse complement strand
AAAGAACTTTCTCTTTAAAACAAAGTTTTGAAACAATTCAATTATTGAGTCGTCAAGAAATAGACAAAAATATAAACAACTTTGCTTTTATTCATATTGGTTTAGTTCAAGTTGCCGTCAAACCTCTAACAAGACAAGGATTAAATACAAGTGTTTTCTTAGGATTAAGAGATGGTAGATTTACAGGTTTATCAAGATGCTTTATTAGGAATGGTAGAATCTTCTCTTTATAATGGTCCAATTTATTTTGATTGTTATCCAAATTTTTCTGTGTCTTTAAAAGATAAAACTGTGTCAAAAACTTTAGAATTAGATGTAGAAACTTACGGTTATAATATGCATGAAGGTGCACAACCTTTAGTAATTGTTTATAGAATATATTACAAGTTGATGAAAACTACGTTAGAACCTCAAGCTTTAATGGAAAGTCAAAAAGGCAAGACTTTATTATTACAAGCTAGTACAAGTGATTCCCATGTTAAAGTCCCCACACAAATTGAATGGAAAGATGTAAAATTACCCAATAGATGGTTATTAAAAAATGTTGCTGAATCAATTCCAGTTCAAAATACTTTAGAAGAAGATTTAGATTATATAGAGCAACGTCCAGATGGTACTGTTAGTATAAATTTCCTACCCTATAGAAAATCTACAAGTAGTTGTTCTGCTAGATATAGTAATCCTTACATAGAAAAAACAGTTTCTCCACCAAGATGTAGTTTTAGTAAATTTAAATCACAAGAAAATTCAAGAGTAGATGATGATTTAAGACATAGTGTAGATAGACTTAGACAATTTAAGATTTACTGAATTAGAAGATAGATCACAAAAATTAGATTTAGACAAGAATTAGAAAATCAAGTAATAACTCAAATTATACAAATCCAAATTTAGATGGAATAATTAAGGGTAATGTAATAAATACTCCTTTTTACTCCCCAGCTTCACAAGTCTCTCAAGTTCCTCCCACTTATCATTCCACGTATTCTCAACCTCCTCAACAAAGACCAAATTCCCCCACAAATTCTGATATGGGATTTTATCCACCTAATATGTATGACCCACAAATTAATATGATTAGGAAACCTTTTGTATTAAACAAAGAAAAATTAAGACAAGATTTTAATTCCCCAAAATATGAAAATAGAAGAAAAGAATTTTTTGCAACCTTTTTAGAGTTCTTAAGAAGTTATATAAGAGACAAGTATTATGAGTTTATGAATGATATACAAACTGAAGTTAATTTCTTTGCATGGTTTGATCATTATTTTAAGCCAAAACTTTTAGCCGGTAGCAACACCAATAATTCTCTCAATTTTCTCCGACAAAAAGAAGTCACACATAATAGTCAAGACACCATATCATAAAACACAAGTCCACATATGATACTAGCTATAGGCACAATAATACACTACAATTATCCACCGACAATACAAATGGATGCCTAACAAAACAAAACTCAAAATTCTCTAACAACAAAGTGACAACAAGTCATACCCTGCAAAAAGAAAACTTTCAAAAAGAAGACGTAAAAATTTCTCTACCACCTTATATATATAACTATAGCCATAGCCAAGAAAACTCACCAAACAGTCAAACATTGACCAAAAAGCATACAAATAATAGAATTCATGCAAATAGTTCTAGTATATCATCCGGTAACATTCCTTTTGCTACAACACTACCTCTCATGGTCATCAATAATACAACCCAACAAGACAATAAAGATTCAAATAAAAAACAAATGCAAACTATTAATAGAACAACACAAAATTGGTTAAAAGTTGAAAATAAAGAAGTTGTTCATGAAGAATTTCCCCCATATGAATCTATTGTTGTAAACCATAGAAATCACCAACTAGTTGCCTCCCCCATAAAAAAGGTAAGTTTAAGTGATGAAGCTAAAAACTTTGAAAAAATTATTGAACAAAACAATTATTCAAATACATATTTAAAAGTAATAGGTGCCAAGCTTGATAGAATAGAAAATAAAATTAATCCCATCAAACCAACTACAAAATTAGATATTGAAAAACCTTTGTTCACACCACATGAAATACCCCCAAAGTTACGAGTCTCCTTTAAGAAAGATAATACTGACCTATTAGAAGAAATCTCTAAAAGACTCCAAAATTTAGATATGACAAGCCTAGCCTCATCATCACAAAATAATCAAGTTAAAATAGTCAATACCATAGAAAAGAAAAAACAAGAACGTTCAACAGTTGAAGAATACATTGAAAATTTGCAAAATCAATTCAAAGATTTAAACATTAATAGAATTGCAAATGAAAGAGATTTTCATGGTAAACCTTTAAGAAGTCGTATTGCAAGAACAAGATACCCTGGAAATGTTTCAATTACAAGAAATTTTTATTCTAGACCAACTCCTCCAGATTTACAATTTGAAGAAAGAGAATTAACCGTTAGAAATGCTTATAATGCTGAATCCTTATATGAATGGAATATTGATGGTATGTCACAATATGAAATTTTAAATGAATTACATGAAATGCTTATGGTTTCAAATGTATACAAGGGTAATAATAAAACTGATCACCAAATTGCAAGTATAATTATTACAGGTTTTACTGGCCAATTGAAAGGATGGTGGGATAATACTTTAACTGATACTGATAGAAATTGGTTAACTTATGCTTATAAAAGAACTCATAATGGAACTCCCATAGTAGATGAAAATGGTTTACAAATTCAGGATGCTGTTAATGCTTTAGTTTTTGCCATAACAAAACATTTTGTAGGAGATCCCAGCAGATTATAGAGAAAGTGCTTATGATAGTTTAGAAAATTTAAAATGCTATACTTTGTCAGATTTTAGATGGTATAAAGATGTTTTCCTTTCAAAAGTCTTAATTAGACCTGATAATGCTGAAGCTTTTTGGAAAGAAAAATTTATAAGTGGATTACCTCATTATTTTGCTTACAAGGTTAGAGAAAAATTATTTGAAAAAGGTCACACAGATTATGCACAAACTACTTATGGAGAAATTATTTGCACAATTCAAAAAGTAGGATTAAATTTATGCAATGATTTAAGAATGACTCATCAATTAGAAAAAGAGAAAAAATATGCAAAATTAGAATTAGGAAATTTTTGTGAACAATTTGGTTATTCTCCGTTAAAAACTATTGCTCCATCTAGACAAAGAAGAAAACAACAAAAGCTTTACAAGAATAGTTATAAAAATTACAATAGTAATAAAAGAAATAAACCTTACAAGTTTTATAATAATAAAGCCTACAAGAATTCTAATTTTAGGACACAAGCTAAAAATGTTGGCAAAACAAAAAGATAGAACTCCTGTTTGCTACAGGTGTGGAAAAACTGGTCATTTTCAAAAGAATTGCAAAGTCAAGAAAGAAATTAATAAGATAGATATTAGCAAATATAGTACAGAACAATTAAAAGACAAGTTTTTACAAATCTTACAAACTGATTCAGAAAATGAATCAAATGACTCTTTAGTAGATAATGCCTCAGACAATGAAATTTTCCAAATTGAAAATTCCTCCGAGAGTTCTTGTTCAGAAAATTCTAGTGAAGAAGGAATAGAATTATGTCATTGTAATAACAAAGATTTTTGTTCATGTAAGAAAACTATAAATGTCTTAAGCAAGTCAGAACAAATTATTTTTGAATTAATTGATAAAATAGAAGATCCACAAATTAAAATTGAATATTTAAAGAAAATTTCCCAAATAGATCATCAAGATACCCCATTAGCAAAACCAGATAAAACAAAATATAATTATACTAATATTTCAGATATGTTTAAGAAAACAAAAAGCTCAAGTTACAATTCAAGATCTTCAATTAGAAATAAATTCCATAAAACAAGAAATTAGAGAAATTAAGGTAAATTCTCAAACTACTTATGAACAATTCAGTCAAGAAATATCTGCTTTGAAATTAGGAAATAATAAACAAGTCCAAATTCCCAGTAGTTCAGAAATAGAAGACAAGTTGCAAGACAATGATGATATAGAATACTTACCTAAATCAAGTTCCACTGATCTTTTCATAAATTTAATAGAAAGAGTGATATTTCAAAAATGGTATACTGAAGTTCAAATTGTAGTAAACAAAGAATATTATTTTACTATTGTTGCTTTGTTAGATTCAGGCGCTGATTCAAACTGCATTCAAGAAGGAATTAATTCCAGCAAAATATTACGAAAAAACCACTGAAGGATTATCTCCAAGCTAGTGGAACAAGTTTAAGTATAGATTTTGGATTACCAAATGCACATGTTCATAGAGATGGTATTTTTATTCAGACAACTTTTACCTTAGTCAAGAACATAACAAACAAAGTAATATTAGGAAACCCTTTTATAACTTTATTATATCCCATTAGAGAAATTTCAGAAAAGGGTCTTACCACACAAATTTTAGATCAAGAAGTTATTTTCCCTTTTGTCATGCCATCTATGACACAAGATATAAATTTGTTAAAAGAAATTTCATTTTCAAAAGAATTAAATTCAATTTCAGAAATTTAGAATAATTATTCTTTCCAATTGTCATCAAGTACTAACAAATTTTATTTTTCAGGATGAAGAAGATAGAGTTCGGAAAAGTCAGTCTCCCTCTCTATCCAAAAGGAACAAATTTTAAATTCAGAGTACTTAAAAATTTAGCCAGCTCCATCAACGAGGAACAGCAGTGTCTTTTAGATGCTCTCTGGAATACTCGTAATGATGGAAGACCATTTTTAGACAGCCTTAATGCTTTAACATATTACTTTAGCCAGCTAAATAATTCAGTAGACAGCAGTGAATTTTCCTCTTTTGCAGGTGTCCAATCTACTTTTCAAGATTCGAGTAGTTCTACTCAAATAGCAAAATTATTAGAGATGCCCCCACTGGGCCGAGAGGCTTTTACCCCACTGGTAAAAGACAAAGGTGAGCAGTGTGAGTTGATAAGCTTGTCTCTTGATAGACAGCCTTTATCCCCACTGGATAAAGAAAAAAGCGTAGAAGCAAAAATTCTTAGTTTACCACAAGATCTTAAAGATAAGATTTTCCAATCTGCTGAAAATAGATCCCAAGGTTTATTGATCAAATTGCAACAATACTTTTTTAATAATAAAGTTTCTATTCCAGGATTCTCTTCCCATATTTCTGATAGGTACTTAGATAGTCAACAAAGTCTACTATTCCAGTTTGTCCAAGTCGGTATCAATCTAGACATTTGCCCAAACCCTTTACCAATTCCTGTTGAAAGTATGACTCCAATTTCAGTAGAACTTCTTTTAGACTATGGCATGATTTCACAACTTTGGGTCTCAGACAAAACTAAACTTGCAAATTTTCCGTACAAACTCAAAAGATCCTGTGAATTAAATATGCTTCTTAACAAGTCTCTTTATTTAGATATTGACTCAATTCCTCCTGAATGGGTCAATAAAAATAATTATTCTTATAAACTCCTTCCAAGTTACCATTTTATTTGTTTACAACCTTCCTCTTTTAATGACAATGAAAGATTTTATCCTCAAATCGAACCGACAAATTACAAGTTTTCTATTACAGACATCCAAAAATATAAAGCCCACATGTACAATATAATCCAAATGAGATTCCAAGATGATCTTATCCCTAAAATTATAGCACAAACTCCCCATATGACAATCTGTTCAGAAATTAGAAGCACAATTTTCTCTTGCCCAGAACCCCAAATATGGAACAGTCCAATAACAAAAGAATATATTGCATACTGGAAGCTCCATGCAAGTGAAATCTTAGAAGATGAAGATTACGCTTATTATGAAGAATATGATGAAGATTATGACTTTGATGAAGAAGCTATTCATAATCTCAACACCTAGAGATTCCCTAGAGATGTAAAGAAGATAATTCAGTCAATTCAAGATTTACCTTTAGCAAAAATACAAGATGTGTTCCAAGATTCTCAAGTTTCAAGATATTTCTGACAAAGCTTTCTTTTGACCCCTTTTGACAAGTTTAAAGACAAATTTACTTTCGGCGCGTGCAAGTTCAGCCAAATCCAAATCCGCTGTCGGACAAGTTCAAAGAAAGGTACCAAGACAAGATAATTGACAAGTTTAAAGTGACAAGATTCCTGACAAAGCAAGCTTCTTTTGACAAGAAAATCCGTCAGATTCCAAATTCAAGATTTCTTCAAGATTTTACTTTTCAAGTTACCAAGACTACTGTTCAAATACCCCAGTCAAGTTACTGTTTCTTTACTTTTCAAGCTCTATTTAAGCTACCCTTCTGGCTTGTAGAAGGCACGTCTCAATTTTACGACTCAATTTCACGTCTCAATTTACAACTTAACTCAGTTTCTCAAAGCAAATCCCCTGTAAACACTTTCCTTCCTTTCCAGCAAACAAAACCTTCTCTTGTATTTCCCAAGTTATCTCAAAGTCATCTGTAAGTTTGTTTTCAAAGTTTATCAAATATAATTCAGTTGTTTAAATCATTGCTTCTTTCCAAGATTTTATTATTGTTACTGTAATTTTATTTGCAGCATATTTATTCCATACTGCCTTTACTCTGTCCATTTCTAGTAATTTCATCTTTATCATACTGTTAATCTGTGCCTGGGTGTCATTATGGTATCAGAGTATATCATTCATAAACTCATAATACTTGTCTCTTATATAACTTCTTAAAAATTCTGAAAAAGTTGCGAAAAATTCTTTTCTTCTTTTTTCATATTTTGGGGAATTAAAATCTTGTCTTAATTTTTCTTTGTTTAATACAAAAGGTTTCCTAATCATATTAATTTGTGGGTCATACATATTAGGTGGACAGAATCCCATATCAGAATTTGTGGGGGAATTTGGTCTTTGTTGAGGAGGTTGAGAATACGTGGAGTGATAAGTGGGAGGAACTTGTGAGACTTGTGAAGCTGGGGAGTAAAAAGGAGTATTTATTACATTACCCTTAATTATTCCATCTAAATTTGGATTTGTATAATTTGAGTTATTACTTGATTTCTTAATTTTGTCTAAATCTAATTTTTGTGATCTATCTTCTAATTCAGTAAATCTTAAATTGTCTAATCTATCTACACTATGTCTTAAATCATCATCTACTCTTGAATTTTCTTGTGATTTAAATTTACTAAAACTACATCTTGGTGGAGAAACTATTTTTTCTATGTAAGGGTTACTATACCTAGCAGAACAACTACTTGTAGATTTTCTATAGGGTAGGAAATTTATACTAACAGTACCATCTGGACGTTGCTCTATATAATCTAAATCTTCTTCTAAAGTATTTTGAACTGGAATTGATTCAGTAACATTTTTTAATAACCATTTATTGGGTAATTTTACATCTTTCCATTCAATTTGTGTGGGGACTTTAACATGGGAATCACTTGTACTAGCTTGTAATAATAAAGTTTTGCCTTTTTGACTTTCCATTAAAGCTTGAGGTTCTAACGTAGTTTTCATCAACTTGTAATATATTCTATAAACAATTACTAAAGGTTGTGCACCTTCATGCATATTATAACCTGAAGTTTCTACATCTAATTCTAAAGTTTTTGACACAGTTTTATCTTTTAAAGATACAGCAAAATTTGGATAACAATCAAAATAAATTGGACCATTATAAAGAGAAGATTCTACCATTCCTAATAAAGCATCTTGATAAATCCTAAATCTACCATCTCTTAATCCTAAGAAAACACTTGTATTTAATCCTTGTCTTGTTAGAGGTTTGACGGCAACTTGAACTAAACCAATATGAATAAAAGCAAAGTTGTTTATATTTTTGTCTATTTCTTGACGGTTTAATAATTGAATTGTTTCAAAACTTTGTTTTAAAGAGTAAAGTTCTTTCTACAGTTTTTATTGTATAATTTGAAAGAAATGAAAGATTTTGAAAAAGTTGTTTTCTTGTAGATCTTTATCTTGTGGAACTAAAGGTAACTTTCCAATTCCTGCCAATTATTTCTCTGGACTAACATTTACTAAGCTAACTTCTTCTTTATTAACTGTATTATCACTCATGGAGGACATCTGAGATCTAGAGCTAGAACTTCTAAGGTTTTCCATTTTTAAACTTACCAATTCTAAAGATTCCTGAGCTATTGCAGGGATTGTGAGACTCTCTTTCGTCCTAAAGGCTCTACGGGAACCACGACCGGGAACACCCTCAAACGCCTATCCACGGCTAACACGGGCTTACCAACGGCTTTACGCTTGTCAACATATTTTTTTACCATCAAATAAATAAGTGTGCACTGTTAATTATATTTATATTCACTTAGAAACTAGAATAGAAGTGTGATAGGAAACATATATCATAAGGACAATCTAAAAACCATCTAACACATTCACATGGGAAAGTCAAAAGGTATAATGGTAATTGGCAAAAAGAGAAGCCACATGGGTGGGTGGATAAACCAAAGTAAAAAAGCAAAAGAGATAAAATTAGGAGAAAAGAAACACAGTGCAGATAAGAAGAAAAAAGTAGAACAGAAAAAGAAAAGAAAAAAAGGTAGAGAAGAGTACCAACCTACCTACTATTATTGGCTTTTTTTGGAGGGCAGGCAGGGGCACCATGTAGCTCCGTCCCTAACACAAAGTGAAAAAATATTAGAAGTATAAGATAAAATGAACAAATTTATTTTTTTAGAGAAAAAAAATGAACAAATTAGTAATTGTAAGTGAGTAGTGGGGAGATTTCATATTGTCAACCGTTGTTATTTTATTTTATATATATTTTTTTTAGATAAAGTGTCCATGGATTGAACATATTATATATTAACAATAATATTAACAAATTCTCCGTTAACAAATTCCATAAAATAATATTAACAATAATAAAAGGGAAATGACATTTCCATACCAGCTTTTACTTTTTCCACACCAATAGTGCTGAAATAACAAAAATTGATGTATAATATTCCACCAATTTTTGTTATTTCTGCACCATTAGCGTGGAAATAACACTGGCCTAATAAAATCTTAAAAAACTTGATTGAAACTAAAATTCATAATTAAAATTCATTTAATAAGCGTGCAGAGACAGTTGAAGAGATACAAAAAGTCTGAAGGGATTTTGATCTCTAGTAAGAGGTAAGGAGAGGAAGAGAGTTTACACAGAAAAAAGAGAAGAAAATAAACGATGCCTTCTACAAACCAGTAGAAAAATAATTTATATAGAGCTTGAAACAGTTAATTGAACATCAAAAAATAATAGTAAATAGTAAGTTGAACATCAGAACATAATTAATATTTGAAGCACGAATATTGAGAGAGAGAGAGTTGTAATACCTTTTCTTTTCTTTTAGCACAATATTTTGAACAGAGTGAAAGACAATCTTTTCAATGTTGGTATAAAGAGTTGTGCAGAAAGAGGTAGTCGTTTCCATTTCCAATGAGAAAATATTTTGGAAACATAAAAAGATGATTGATGTGATGTGCTAGGTGGATTGCTGGGAAGAGTAAGTCGGAGAAGAGAACTCACAGTCGCAGGCTTAAAACCCAGAGAGCACTGGCTAATCAAAACAATTGCCACTAATAATTGCGTAGGATCTCATTCCAGATTTTCTTCATTTTAAGGCCGTAGACTAGGGAACAAAAGGAGGAGGATATAGGTAGGCTTATAAATTGACAAGTCAAATTGATATGTATTAAAAGTGGAGGTGGTCCCGTGGTGTGCAGGACAAAACTAATGTAATATGTGTTATTTTATTTTCACACCTTACACCAATTTAAAAAAACACAAGAAAATCGTCTTTATAAACCACTTTCAAATAAATTTTATTTCCACACATTAGGGGGTGTGAAAATGAAAATAACACCAACTAAAAAAGAAAAAGGAATTGTTATTTCCGCATTTACTTTTTATATTTGTGTTTAGTGCTTAATATATGCTCCTTATTTACCAAAATAAAAAAATAAATAAAAATAAAAAGGAAAGAAAGAAATGGTGAGGGGGTTACGTGTATGGTGGGGAAAATTGGGTGAAGGGAAAAGAAAAAATAAATTATTTTTAATTGTTTGTTGGGTATATACTATAGAATTGTGAAAATTTGTTAAAAGAAATATATGATATTTCGTATTATAAATGATTTGTGTACATTCTCATTAGACACATAATACGCATTTTTTATTCAAATTTCAGTCTTTTACCAATTTTATTCTAATAATAGATTACCTTTTTTTTATGAGTAATAATAGATTACCAGCATACCAAGCCTATTACAGGTCCGCATGGGTGTGGGCTTTGGAAAGGCATAATGACAAGTTGGGAAGACTATTTTCAGCATGTGGAGTTCGTGGTTAATCAAGAAACTCATGTTAGTTTCTGGAAAGATAAGTTGTGCAGGGATACCTCCTTGATGGCTTTGCTCCCTAACTTATTCACTTTTCTTTTTTTCATTTACCCTAAAAAAATAAAAATCAGGTGATAGCAATGGGGAAAAAATATATTTTTTTTTATAGGGTAAATAAAAAAAAAGAAAATGAAAATCTAGTTATTGGATTTTTTATTTTTTTTTTAAAATACTGGCAAATTGCTAACTATTGAGTCCACGTCATTCATCCTAATATCAATTGATTGCAACTTTTCTAGAAATTGAATAATAATATCCTTTAAATTGGCCTGATCGCGTATTTCTTTGAAAATTTGGACCGATCGATCACAGGTCCCCTAAAATTGTACAGAGAATACATCAATTGATCGCAAAACTTCCTTTAAATATTTAGACCGATAGCAAGTGTGAAAGAAATTGTACAGAGAAAAAATCGATCGATTGCAAAAAATTCCTTTGAAATATTAGGACCGATCGCAAGTGTGAAAGAAATTGTACAAAGAACAAATCGATCGATCGCAAAAATTCCCTTGAAATATTAGGAACGAACGCAAGTTTGAAAAAAATTGTACATAAAGTTCATGTAATGCTGTCGATAGTGTACGTAATAGTAATAATGATAGTAATAATTTTTTTATATGTATTAGTATCATACTAATTGACATTTATTCAGAAGGGGTAATTTTTTACTAATTTTTATTTAATTGGCATAGTTCTTCGGATGTGTATCATTTGTTTTTTATTTTCTTAGTATAGTATTAATAATTTTCTAAAGGTTTGTCTATTGGTTACACACACTTAGTGGATTGTGAACCCGCAATCTCACTCTCTCCCCATTCTTATGGAAGAAGAATGTACTATTTTAGCTAGAGCTCATTAGCAAGATGTACGTACGAATAGAAAATTCATGAGGAGGTCCTAGGAGGGATTATTCATATCAAGTTTAGGAGCTACCAATGGGATTTCAAAACTATGAAAAAGCTTCTTAAGCAAATCTCCTTTCTTATTGACATGCAATAGAGAGGACCCACGCACCCAATAGTGGTTGCCTGATATGTGAAATCAGGGGAAATTTTGTGGAATTATGATCATTATAGGCACAAGAGCTGTTGGACATGCATATAGGTATCTACTGCAGCAAGGAATAGGAAGAAAGGAACATCTTAAGCAGATAAGCTATTACTTAATCAAATGAAAAAACATCATTTACATATCATATCATTGAGAAAAGGGAAAGTATAAAATAGATGACCTGAGAAGCGGCAGAAGATTCCGAATTTTTAGGGTCAGCCCAGCTCACAGATGGGGTATTTTTGTCAAGCTTAAATTTGGGGTGCAACATCTTCTGTCTTGAGCATTCTGCACATGCATGATTATAATACTCAATGAACAACTATAATAGATTGAGGCACAAATGAAGAATCATGGTGATAGTTTTAAATTACAGATTCGACTATGACAGTATGTGTGACCTAAATTTAAAATAGGGAACATAAACAATGATGAACCTAACCAAAATAAGAGGAGATTAAAAAATAAAAAAATCACAGACCTTCAAGAGTTCCACAGAAATGACTCCAGGCCCTATATCTGTCACACAGCCTTCTTCATAACTTCATCACCCCAATTTCTGGGAACATTACCAATGAATAACCGATGCTTTGCTTGATTTGCAGAACACTTTACCTTTCTTCCCTGGCAAGAAAGAGGAGGTTAACAGAAAAGTCAATCCTATGAGGAGTTGAATGTCAGATACTCCAACAGCTATTTAGAAATTTTTCAAAATCAACTTCAAACAGATGAAAATAAAATCTCACAAACATGCATTCTGCATGTTTGTGTACACGTTAGTGGCAGCACATTGGGCACAACCCTGAATTAATATGCCATGGCTGGGATTATTGAAAGGAGAAAGAGCATCAACAAGAAGTGTACTTAAATTACCTTGAATTCAGAATTATTTAACTCCTCGATGGCCCTAGAAGCCAACTCCTTGGTTCTGAAGGTCACAAAAGCATAAGGCTTGCCCCCATTTAAATCTTTAGCCTTCATTGTTCTACCCTATTGTCAACAAATAAATAGTTAATTAGATGAATAACCAATGCTTTGCTTGATTTGCAGAACACTTTACCTTTCTTCCCTGGCAAGAAAGAGGAGGTTAACAGAAAAGTCAATCCTATGAGGAGTTAAATGTCAGATACTCCAACAGCTATTTAGAAGTTTTTCAAAATCAACTTTAAACAGATGAAAATAAAATCTCACAAACATGCGGAATGCATGTTCGTGTACACGTTAGTGGCAGCACATTGAGCACGACCCTGAATTAATATTCCATGGCTGGGATTATTGAAAGGAGAAAGAGCATCAACAAGAAGTGTACTTAAATTACCTTGAATTCAGAATTATTTAACTCCTCGATGGCCCTAGAAGCCTACTCCTTGGTTCTAAAGGTCACAAAAGCATAAGGCTTGCCCCCATTTAAATCTTTAGCCTTCATTGTTCTAACCTATTGTTAACAAATAAATAGTTAATTAGTTTAACAACAAAATGTGCAAACAAGGAGTATTATAATAAATAAATAAAATATTACCTCTCTGACTTCTCCTATAGACTCACAAAAGCCCCTCAAATCCTCTTCAGAAGCATATGAGGAATGCCACCAAGGTACACTTCAGAGCCATGCGGTGGAAGTGAAAGAAGCTCAGCATGCTTTCTTCTCACATTTTCCACCGCCTGATCAACTTTCATCGCATAGTCGCCATGTGACCCTTTTTGTACATCATCTCCTTTAGCAGCCTCCTTTTCTTCTTCGTCTTCCTCCTCTTCTATCTCTTCCTCCTCCTCTTTCACTTCCTCCTCTTCCTCTACTTCTTCCTCCATTGTCTCCTCAGGATCATTGTCTCCATCAAGGTCCACCTGCTCTTCGGATTCCGTAGGCTCTTCAGCTACATCTGAATTATGAGAAGCTGCAGCACCTGCCCTTGTCCTTGGCATCTTATGTATCTAAAAAGAAAGCTTGCAAGGCAACTGTGAAGGAAGCACAGAAGCCACAAGCATTGGCAGAAGAAAGAATACAAATACGGAAAGGTGGAAACAATAAGAGGCCAAAAGGAGTTGCAGAGTAAGAATCTCGAAAGAATTTGTGCCATAAGGCATGGCTCCAAGGAGTTGCAATTTGAAAGATTCTCGGATCATACATAGTTACAAAGTATAGAGACAGGCAAGAGAGAATTTTGAATGATAATCAAGAGGATCGTGATACTCAACAGGAGAAAATACAATGAAGCAGTGAATTTCTCAAAAGTTAGATACTGACAGTTGCCCAAAATAATGGCCAGTTTATTTGTTTATCTATCTATCTGGAACAATGCATTCACCAAACAAAGAAAATGGCAAAAAAATAAGGATGAGAAATTGAGCATTTGTTGGAAATTACAAAGGGATCATTTTTATGCAGTAATACAATCCAGGCAACAGCAGTACAGAGATAAAGTAACATCTACACTTTAAAAGTTTAACCAAATAAATGTGGCAGAATAGAAAGACAGCAGCCAGGGATGGGTCATTAGGTTTGATTATGAATTATCAAAACACAGTCTTCTCCAATCCACAACAACAGTTCCATTTCCAGACCACATCTTCCATTTAAATGTAGGCAATCTGCAATTTGAATCTTGTATTACCAATCTAACCTATCAAGACCAATCTTCACTTTATGCCTCAATTGCATTAATTCGAGTAAGCATCTCAAATCTAATACAGGCAAGAGGTGTAAAATTTTTCATTCAGGAATTCTAAATTTGGCGGGATTCATGAAATAACAGAATCAAAATGATTTAAGACGTTACTGGAATCGTTTGTGGTTACCACATCTTCTTAACTAAATCTAACTGTATGAGCAGAGGTCTCAAAATTTTCAAAAAGTTAAAGAAATATGAATGAAAACCCAGTCAGAACAACCGGCGCACTGAAGTTAATAAAACCCCATGCGGCAGGAAAATTATATTCTCATTCTCGACTTCCAAGTGTCTAATAAACTCTTTTTTTTTTCTTCTTTTTTAATGAATAATCTATTAAACTCTTATATGTGACCGGCCTATCGGGTTACACTTTCTACAAACGCATCAAAGCCATAACCCCATCAGGCACTTGACTCCAAAAATATGACACTCAAGTAACATAGGCTTTCTACACCCCATTAGAAGCAGAAACATAATGAGCAAAATTAGTTCACAAAAACCCATTATTTGATAGCTCTTAAAAGAAATATATGCATTCTCAAAATGCCAATCAAACATTACGTAATACATTATTACATTATCCATATTCATAAGCCTCACTTCACTTTCAAATTACAAACACAACTACCAAAGTTTCTTTCTTTTCACTACCATCTTTAACCTAGAACAAAGCCAGAACTGGGTTCACAACCTAAAGCTAAAAAAACCCATCAAGCATTAGAACCAAAACCCATCTATAACTTGGGTCCACAATTGAAAATAAAAGGAAAAGCACATGTTTTTTAGAGGAAGCAAAACAAATTTATGGGAATATAAATTGAGAGAGAAATTACCAGAGAGAGCAAAAGGAAGCCCTAGACGAGAACAACTTTGGTTTATCCTGATCAAAACCCTAAAAAATTTCCAGAGAGGGCTATTTGGGCAAAGTCAAATGAGGAGTCATTTTCCTCTTTTAAGTAGTTGAAATGGTGTAATATTAACCGAAAGATTTTATGGTGATGGAAGGATATGAATGGAGAGCAGGGTAAAAGGGAAGATAATATACTAAAGATTTCACTAAATTCAGTGATGGATTTGTTAAAAACTTAGTCATTAAGACGTTGAAATGGTGTATTTGGATGGAAGGAAATGAATGGAGAGTAGAGTAAGAAGGAAGAGGTTTCATAAACTCTTTTTTTTTTTTTTTGATAAACGTTTCATAAACTCTTCTATTTTCACTCTTTTGTCCCAAATATATCCTCAAGGACGGATTCGAGTGATTCTCAAGTCCGGAAGCTTCCTACTTTCTTTTTCTTTTCTTTGGAGTAAAATCCTTCCAAGCTTTGTCGTTTCTTTTTTCTTCTTTTTCAAACTTTGCTGATTGCTTTTTCAGAAATTGATTCCCTTGCATTGGAATGGCTGTGTGCTTTGTCCTTTAGTCGTGATTTTCTCCCTTGATTGCAAGTAGCTGTCTTGGGAAGAGAATCATTGGATTACTTTTTAGATTTGATTTAATGGTTTTTTCAGAATTTGTGTCCTTTGCATTGAAATTTGAATGGTGTGTCTTTGTCGGTTTGTCTTTTTCCTCTTTGCCTCTATTTGGTTTTCCCGCAGGCCTTTCCAAGTGTCAAACATGCTGTGAGTGTTTTTTTTTTCACTTTAGATAGAGAATCTATCTTTATCTAATAGTCTTTTCTTCTGTAGTATTTTGTTCAACGTATTATTGAGTTTTTTTTTTTGGCTAAGTCCCAACAAATTGAATGGGAAGATTTAAAATTACCTCATAAATGATATAGACTTGAGAAGATGCCTCGAAGTGACCTGAATTGAATAACCGAAGCACAATGTGGAATGAATCATGTAAGAGACGAGAGATGACGGATGAATGCCGGAAGATGGTTGGCTGCAAAGGCTACACTTGTGACCCAAAAGTGGCTACTAGGGCCGAAGGCTGGCTACACTAGTTACTTGATAAACATCGGCATTTGTCGTGTAGAGACATGTGAGCAAGGTGGCGGATTTCTCATAGGTTACACCTATAAAGAATGAAGTATGGGCCATTTTATTCTACAAAAGAGCTTCAAATACAAAACGAATCCCAAAATTGGAATCTAAGTGAAAAACAATGTGTGAGAGTGATTTGCCCAGAAGAAATTGGTGACTGCAATGGTCGGTCAACGACAGATGCCAGTAGTCAACGCTGATCAATACTAAGCAAAAGTATTTAGCAAAGTATTGGGAAAAGTTTAGCAAGGCTAAGTAAACAAGTTTGAGTTCTCGGTAGTGATGGATTTTTGAAATTGATAGCTTGAGAGCTAGATCAGGTTTTATTGATTTTCAAAGCATAGGTGTCTCTCTTATTATAATGGTGGGAAACTTGTCAACATGCTTGTCGGAGTAGACGATGAGATGAATTTTTGTCCTGGGTAGTGAACGCGCATGCATGGGTGTGTGGGCTAGTCTTGGTTTTTGTCCGATTTAGAGTGTTTGGTTACATTAACTTAATTTGGTTTTATCCTAAAGGAGAAAGGCTCCCACAATCAGGGCGGAGGCAGAAAATTTTTTTAAGGTGAGCTAATTGTGAAAAAGAAATTATTGACTAGGTTAGTTGATTAATTTAAGGTTTTTTTATTTTTTATTTTTTTATTTATATAAATTTTTTTTATATAAAATAAAAATAAAAATAAATAAACAACCTTGGCTGGGCTACAGCTCAGCCCAGGCACAACATGGCTCCGCCACTGCTCCCACTGGATAGGGTGGCTTAGGAGTGTTGGCCATTTAATGTCAAACACGTCTGAAGAGTTTTAGGAGGTTAGGTAGCTAATGCCGAGTTTAGACCATGGAAAAGAAAGGTTGATTTGGGCCGAGCGAATTTAATGAGAGCGTGAGAGAGAAAGTTACGATGGGGATCTTCTAGAGTTCTTAAAGAATTCTATCAAATAGAGTGCTTCTAATCCAAACTTTTCGATCTTTTTATACTAAATGGTCTAGATAATGTCATTTTATTATTCCATTAATAAAACCCTTAAAATAATGCTTTTCAAAATTAACTCAAAAGCCCATATATACTCCACGTCATTAACCTGAAACGTTTGCAAAGAAAAAAAAAAAATTCATCCTCTCCCACTTCCCCCTTTTGTAGCAATAATCATTGTGAATTTGGTCTCCTTCTCGGACGAGTTGAATCTCCTCCTTTTGTGGTGTAGAATAGACAACACATGCTTTCATAGAACAATGAGACTGTCACAAGTCAACATGCAAGTTTGGAAAGCAAAAAATCTCTAATAAAAATCTTTTTGGCGAAAACGATAAAATTGTTTGAAATTTGGTGACTTGCTTGGAATCTTTGCTAAGATCAAGGGCTCATCACCTTATGGCCATGAGCCCCGCCAGTTTTCACGCAAATTCCTTCGTTTAGGTTCTTGATTAGTCAAATTTGTTGTTTATGGTAATGTTCCCTTTTATTGTAATTTTCAATTTAAAAGTTAGAAACAAGTCTCGTCTGTTTTGGAACTTTTCCTAGAGTCAGTAAGAGTTGATTTAGTAATTCACTCAATTTTTTCGTTTTTTATCAAGTTTTTTTCCTATTTCTAGCCTAATTTCGTGCTTACCACGAATTTGGATTTCTAGTGTCTTCCTAAGGGACTTCTGGTAATTTTAGGATTCTTTTAAGGTGGTGTGGAAATAACACATTGGGGTGTAAAAATATAATTTCCCTTCTTTTATTATTTATATTGTTTGTAGCATCCAAGGAAATTCAGTTTTTCATTAATAAAATATTCAGAAATAGTTTTCTCTTCTATTATTCTCTATTTCTTGTCGGTTCAAAGACTCGTAGTGGATTTTAGGGTATTATCACGTGAAGGAGAACGACATGTTCTTCTCCTTTCTATTCTGTTGCGTCACTTTGCAGACCGGTATTGTATCCTCTCCCTCTTTGCTCTCATGCCCTCATTTGGTTTCTTTCTTCCACAATTTGATCTCAAACATGACATAAACTACTAAGAAACTCATGTCTCCAAACCTAGAAACCAAACAAATAATCAAATAAAGAGGGTGTAGAAGCCCATATCTGGATCAAAAAAACCTTTGTATAAAAATTCATTTTTGTCAATGTTTAGAGAGACAAACAAAAAGATCCAAAGACACCGTCCCTCAATTGACCTATCAATAGTCATTCATGGACAATTTGAAGAGATTGACCTATAGAAGATGATGAAGAAGAAAACCCAAAAAGTTGGGAATTTTGTTTTGGATGATTCTAGAGAGATGGAGTTTGGTGATGGTGTGAGAGGTTTTGAGTTTTTTTTTTTTGAAACATTAACATCGAACAAGGTTATTTTTATTTTTATTTTGTAGTTTTAAGAATAATATAAGATAAAATGAATGTTAAGTTAACTATGTCGTTTTGTTTTGTTATTTTAGAGATTTTGTTAGTGGAATGATGACATGTCATAATCTAGATCATTTATTATAATAAAACGGCTACACCTGTGACCAAAAAGTGATTACTAAGGCCAAGGATGGTTGCAAAGGTGACCAGAGAAACATTGGCATCATCGTGTAACGGCACGTGAGCAAATTGGCAAATCTCGCATAGCTGGTACCCATAAATAATGGATTATGGGACGATATATGTGACTTGGGATCTTCAAATGAGCCAATGGACTCCAAAATCAGAATCTATGCGAAAAACGGAGTGGGAAAATGCTTTTTTCGGGAAAAAAAAATCGTGTCCGGGATGGTCGGCAAATGTTGGTCAACAAAAAACTAGCGATGGTCAACGATGGAAGACAGCGGTCAACAACAAAACGCGACGGTCAACCAAAGTCAACAGTCAAATACACAAGTCAATGTCAACTGCAAGCGTGGAAAGTCAACAATGATGTGGTCGTTGATTAGTTATTAGGGCTAATGTGGCAGATGACTGTGTAGTAGGCTGACGTGGCGTGACAAGATGATGATATGTGGCGAAGACTGGGATAGGAAGCTCTATGGCACGCATGAGGCGCGTGTAAAGCGTGAGGAAGCAACAATCGGCACGTGAGGCGTGTGGAGATGATGTCTGAAGCTTCAAGAGGCATGTTGGACTTCCGATCGAGATGAAATCACTAGGTTAGATAGATCAGGACACGATCTGTCTGATGGTATACTTAGTGATGCGATCAAAGGCTCCGATTCTCATCAACCGGAATTGGCAGCACGAAAATCACATGGAGCCTGTGGATTTATCGCTTGGAAATTCGAACTGCGTGTGGAGGCGCATGGAATGTCCAATGAAGATGATTTTTATGGGGTTAGAATGAGCGGCTTGAGATCTTTAAATTCATGTGGTTATTGTCTTGATTTAAGAGGTATTGACGGGAGATCCGTGATGGCAGTGGTCTTCTAGGCAACGAAGTGGCAGCGGAATAAAGCCAAGGAAGACTAGACTGCAAACACCTCAAGAACAAATTTGGCTCTGATACTATGTTGAATTTTGAGCAATAAAGCTTAGATGCCAGGTTTGGATTATAGCAAGCAAGCATAGAATAATATGTAAAGTATGTAAGGAGTAAAGAGAGAGTGGAAGTACAAGGGTGACGTGGTTTAGCCTAACGGTTTACTTTCAAGGAGGAAAGCCCTTAATGACTACATCTTTACTATAAGACAACTTGTATTACATTAAACCCTTAGTAGGGTATTTATAGGAGAATAACATTAGACTAACCATACATTAACTAGGGTTAACATGAGTGTAATACAAGTAATATATTTTGCTTATACATCAAGTATTGGACTTGTGCCTTGATCATGAATATGCCTTGATATACTTTAACAGCAACTTCACAAATACATACGTGTAATCTTCAAGCACATGATAGGGATAGCAACAATGATTTCATTGTAATATGTTTGTGTCTCTATCCTTTCCTGACGAACTTTTCTATCCTTTAGTATACAGATGAGATATCACTTTTAACATCTTATATATGGAAAATGAAAATTATTCAATACTTTTAGAGTACAAGGATGTGATATTATTTTCTCTCACATGAATGATGGGTCCAAAGGTGAAGTCAGTAGAGTCGAGGGAAGCAATTGCCCCTGGCCCCACCCAAATTCCCTATTATATATACTTTTTTGTTTTGTTTTGTTTTGTGTTTTTTGTTTTTTTTTTTTTTTTAATATATTTATTTTTTGATATTTATTGTTTATATGTCAAATTTTGATTAAAAAAAAAAATAATGTTTCCAATTTAATCCAAGTTTTTTAAGATTGAAAAGTAATAAAAGAAAAACAAGGACAAAATAAAATAAAAAAATATAAAGAAGATAAAGTTTTAACTCAAGAGCAAAAATATACAAAAAAATATTACTTTTCAAAAGTATTAGGAGTTTAAATTCCTTATTTAATAATTTATAATTTTGCATTAAAAATGAATGTATAAATAATAAAGTTAAAAAATAATTATATAATAAAGTTAAGATTTTGATATTGTTTTCAAGTTACAATCTAAAATTTTAGATACACAAATGATTACTATATAATTAAATCATTTTATGATTTTAAAAAAACTGTAATAAGCTATACTTGAGTTGTATCTAATTACTAAAAATCATTATATGAGAATTATAAGTGAAATTTTCATTATGAAACAATTACAACACAACTTATTCATATATAAAAAGGGCAATGTTATTTCCACACCCTTATTTGATATTTCTGCACCAAATTAGGGTGTGAAATTTCACACCTATTTGTGATATTTCTACACCATTGGTGCGGAAATATCACAAATAGGTGTGAAAATAACATGTGGAAATAACATTTCCCTATAAAAAAACCCTAGCATATAATTACAATATAACGCATATGCTATCTTTTTATACATTTTTAAGTATTATTCACATGAGTGACATTTTATTGTCCAAATTAGTCTTAAGTATTACATATGTAATATGTGTACATTTTACGTGTTCAAAATGTATGTGTATCTACGTATATCCACAAGTCTATAGAAACATATTATTGTTAGTTATAGATTTTTTCCTCCTAAAGTTAAATCCTAGTTCTACCATTGGATAAATCTCATATGAATTTAATTAGTAGAATCCACTAATTCATGCAGAGTAGAGAGCACCATGTCATTGTACTCCAAGAATATTGAATAATTAATTACTTGAAAGAAAGATGTAGAAAATATTGATGTAGTATAATAATGAAACTAAAGGACTGCCTATAAATGTAAATACCAAGATTATATGATGGTTAGATTTCGAATTAAAAACCCTGATCTTGTATTAGTTCCTATTTTCTTTCTTTCTTTTTGTGTGGATAACATGGGTATTTAAAGCATTGTCCTGACTAGGATTGTCTATGGCTAATCCGAACCCGACAAACCTGTTCGACCAAGACTCACTCGAGACCACAATCATTTGATCTAAGTGGCGAGTGGGTCGACAACGGTTACCGAACTTCAAAACCTGATACAAGCAGGTCAACTGTTTGATCCCTATTTAGATATCCGATTACGGCTGATCCCATCTTCCTTGGTACCTTCGCTGCTATCCTCCCTTCAAAGATCTCACTAGATCTGGCGAGATCTCTGCCAGATCTATAGAGATCTCACCATATTCGGCTAAATCTCCCCTATATATGTGGAGAACTCATCAGATCCAGTGAGATCTTCGTCAAATCTATGGAGATCTTATTAGATCCGGAGAGATATATGCTAGATCAAATGAGATCCCCGTCGCAAGCGACCAGATCCAAACCCAACCGTACCTGAACCGCCCAATTTGACCATCCATTCAAATGGATAGCGGATGTGTTATTCGTTCACCGGAATCATACGATTGAGTAATGGTTTAGCCCGAAACCTAATCCAACCCAAACCATGGACAACCCTACTTCGAAGTAATCCCATGGGCATGCATGTATTAGCTAATACTTGACAGTTGTGTTTTTTATTATGATTAAGGAAATAATAAAATATCTTTCATTATATTTGAATTTTCATATTTTTAATCTCAACAAATCTTGTTTTTTGACGTAGCTTGAATATTCATAACTAGGCACATCTCGAGGGGTTGGTGAAGAAAGTGTTCTACCACTTTTCCTATATATGCTGTAAAGAAATGCAAGTTTGAAATTAAAGAGAAGGTATTTCACTCTTTCTCCCTATGATTTAGCGTCACTGTAATTTCTAGTTGTCTTTTTATTGGTTTTGACACACACAAAATAAAAAATTTGAAGGAAAAAGGAAGAAAGATATTAAACCAAAATGGAGGTCATTAGTGCTATTGCATCGAAACTTGTCGAGTCTATGATTGCACCAGTTGGACAGTGGCTAGGTTATTCGTTTAACTACAGCAGCAACATTGAGAATGTGAAGAAACGAGAAAAGAAATTGCAGGGTGCTAGAGAAAGGGTGCAACATTCCGTTGATGAAGCAAAAAGAAACGCTGAAGAAATTGAAGGCGAAGTTACCAGGTGGTTAGAAAATGTGGATGTGAAAATGGATGAAGCCAGGAAAGTTCTTGAAGATGAAGAAAAAGCAAGGAAGAGGTGTTCCAATGGGACATGCCTGAACTTGATGTTTCGACATCGACAAAGTAAGAAAGCCAAGAAGATAGTGCAAGATATTGATGAAGTCTTGGAGAATGGTAGATTTGACAAAGTATCCTACCGTCTTGCTTTACAGGAGATGGTGAATACGACAAATATGGATTACATGCCCTGTAAGTCAAGAATCTTAACTATGAAGGGAATTATGGAGGCACTACGAGATGTTGATATCAGCATTATTGGTGTGTGGGGGATGCCGGGTGTGGGAAAGAGTACATTGGTGAGAGAAATTGCCAAGCAAGCCAAGGAAAAAAGGTTATTCGACGAGGTAGCTATAGCAACTGTAACGCAGAACCCAAACTTGACACAAATTCAAGGAGAAATCGCAGACAAACTAGATCTAAAGCTTAATGAGGAATATTTAAGCGGAAGAGCAGATCTTCTACAGGCGAGGCTAAATGCAAATGACAAAAAAATACTTGTTATACTAGATGACATATGGGAGAAAGTTGATTTGGAGGCACTAGGAATTCCTTGTAAGGTAAAGACTGCAGTTGTGAGAGAAGCTGCTAAGCAAGTCCAGAAACAAAAGTCAATCGACAAGGCTATGGCAGCCATGATGCAGAGTCCAGACCCGAGACAAATTAAAGGAGAATTCATGGGCATTCTAGATTTGAAGTTTGATGGAGAGACTGAACCTGAAAAAGCAATTCCTCTACACGAGAAGCTAATGAAAGACAAGAAAAGTGATCTGGATGAAAAAGGAATTTCATGTAATGGATGCAAAATAATTGTAACATCCAGGAATCATGATGTAGTTTGTAAGATGGGCACCCAAAAGGATTTTGAGCTTGAACTTTTACAGCACGTAGAAGCATGGAGTTTATTTGAGAAGATGGCAGGTGATTCTCTCAAAGAGCCTAAGTTTCGATCCATAGCAACTAAGGTATCTGAAAAGTGTGCAGGTCTACCTCTTGCACTTGTAACAGTTGCAAAAGCATTAAAAGATAGGGAATTGTGTGAATGGGAGGACGCCTTACAGCAACTAAGCAGTCCCTCCCCTGGACAGGAAATACACACAGATATATATTCACCAATAGAGTTGAGTTTCGATCATCTTAAAAGCAAAGAGCTCCAGTCCTTCTTTCTGCTATGTGGTCATGAAATGGATGCTAGGCTTTATTATATGGAATTTGTTAAAATATTTTTTTGGGCTGAATTTATTTTTTGGCATCAATACCTTGGAACAAGCAAGAAAGAGACTCTTTTCTCTGGTTGGTAGGCTCAAAGACTATGGTTTATTGCTTGATGGTCCTCCTTCTAGTGATTATGTCCTTATGCATGACCTTGTTCGTGATGTTGCCAAATTGATTGCGTCCAAGAATGAAAAGGTATTAACAATGAGAGGTGATGGTCCTGTAGAATGGCCAGCCGAGGACGAAATGAAAAAGTGCACAAGAATCTCAATTGCTGATAGGGATATCCAAGAACTCTCTGATACGTTGGAATGTCCAGAACTAACATTCTTCCACGTGCAGGCCACAGATCGAGATTGTCCTTTTAAAATTTCAGACACATTTTTTCAAGAGACAAGAAAGCTAAAAGTTTTAGACTTGACTTACATGAGACTTTCATCACTTCCTTCTTCACTTAATCTCCTCACAAACCTGCAAACATTGTGTCTGGATCATTGTGTGTTGGGAGACATGACTGTGATTGGAGAGATGAAAAATTTAGAGATTCTTAGCCTTCTTAGGTCGGAATTCAAACAATTGCCGAGAGAAATAGGGCACTTGACTCGTTTACGGTTGTTAGATTTGAGCAATTGTACCAAACTTGAAGTGATTCCACCCAACATCCTATCACAGTTGATACAATTGGAAGAGCTGCTTGTTGGAAACAGCTTCAGTCAATGGGAGGTTGAAGGAGCTAGCCTTAACGAGCTAAAGCATTTGTCACAATTGACCAATTTAGAAGTACATATTAAACATGCCAACCTTCTGCCGAGGGATCTGTTGTTTAAGAATTTGAAAACATACAAAATATTTATAGGAGATGTGTGGGATTGGTCTGGTAAACGTGCTAACTCAAGAGTACTAAAACTTAAGCTGAATAGAAGCTTTCAATCACACGGTGGGATCAAAATGTTGTTAAATGGTATTGAAGATCTTTGTTTGGATGCATTAAAGGGTGTTAAGAGTGTCTTATATGAATTAGATACGGAAGGCTTTCAACAACTGAAGCATCTCTATGTCCAAAACAATGCTGAGATCAAGTATATCATCGACTCAACCATTTGGGTTGCAGATGTTGTCTTTCCTTCCTTGGAGGAATTTTCTCTCAAAAACATGACCAACTTGGAAGAAATATATCATGGCCGACTTCCCTCGTCATCTTTTCATAATTTAAGAGTTGTGAGAGTGGAACATTGTGATAAATTGAAATTTGTCTTCCCGTCATCCATAGCTAGGGGCCTTTCGCAACTCCAAGAGTTGGAGATAAGAGAATGCAGCCTCATGTGTGCAATAGTTGTGAAGGAAAAAGGTGAAATAGAAGAAATAGAAGACACAGATATGATCTTGTTTCCTCAATTGCATCACTTGGCACTGGAGCGTCTTCCAAAGCTCATGAGCTTCTTAAGCACACAAAATTCATTCATAGCTGACGCAGCAGAAATCTCTCCCGAGGGTGCACGTGATTTTCATATGCCAATTCTACAGGAACAGGTACATTAAATTTTGATTTCAGATAATGATTTGACAAACACGGCACACACCATAAAACCCCAACCCCAACCCATATCCCTTTTCTGATAGGGCCGCGCGGCCTGTCAAGATATTAACTAAAAGTTAACCAGCCGCCATCACCACCACCCCTCTTCTCTCCCTCCTTCCGCCTTACCTCCTCTCCATTGGGGTTTGTCGATGAAAATAAGACGGGACTTATTTTAGTCCGTCTTTAACACTGGATTTTTTAAAACTCTTTTTGGTACCACACCCGAATTAATGAATAATTTTAAGAAGCTGCTGCTCCGGATTATCGTGGTTGCTTTCGTGCTTTTAATAAAATATCGGTGTTAACTGTTTGTGTTTGGTGTTGTTGTTGTAATCTGTTGTTGTAATAAGTTTGTTGTTGTTGTTGTTGTAAGGTGTTGTTGTGTTCTTATAAAACACCTTTGCTGCCCTCTTGATTGATTATTTGCATGTAGCTTATTGTAATTTTCTTTCAATAAAGTCTTCGTTATTTATCAAAAAAGACAAACACGGCACACACTTGGAGATATTAACTAAAAGTTAATTAATTGGAAAATAAGGATTATTTTAAACACTGAGTTTGAAATTTTAAGAAGATTATAATAAAATAAAAAAATAAAAGATAAAACATATTATTTGCATATTAGATTTTAAATTTGAAATTCATATAGATTTTAAATCAAATAGTAAAAGTTGGATCTTAGAAGTCCTTAAAGATTTTTGTAAGTTACAGCATAATTCCACTAGCTATACTTTAAAGTTGTTGCAAATTAAACCTTCAATTTTAAAAACATTTAATTAAAACCATTAAATTTTTAAACTGTTTCAATTCATGCTCTCAATGAGTCAATGTTAACTAAAAGTAACATAAACTCACATAAGTTGTGTCTAAAACCAACACACACACACACAAAAAAAAAAAAAAATCATTCCATGTGAAATTATAAGATCTTTAGTATATTAGTAATATATGAAAATTGTTAAAATTAATGTTATATAAGCTCATTTTCAAATCATGTCATATCAGATACTATATAAATAAACTTGTATCATACACGCTATAGTTCCTCCATCGTGATAAACCCATCACCATTTTGATCAAACATGTTGATTGCCTCCTTTATTTCCTCCTCCTCATCCCTCTTGTTAGTATACCATATAGGCCCAATGGGCTTTAGGTTCATTACACCTTACTTGTCCAGCACACATACGGATCGTACATTCTCTTTTCTTGTACTGCACTCTCACATCTGTCTACCTACGTTGTTCGGCAATGTGCCTACATCACCAAGATTGAGCAACTATCAATCCACTATTTGAGAAATTAGGGTTACTAGGATTTATATACCCTAATCCTACCTGGTGCAATATACAAATATACCCATTCGAATTTTCGGTACAGTACCAAATACGAGCCAATTCCAACAATGCCAACTAAAACATAGCATGCAATGGATCTGCCTTGTGACGCATTCTTTGAGAAATCTAATTCAGTCTAAACTTCTCATTGCATGCTATGCCTTTGTACTCAAATAAAATTTGGTCATTTCCTTAAATGAAGAAAAAAAAAACAATAATACCCATGCCCTCGCTTGTGCATTGTTTAGGTTGTTTAACTGGAAAGAATTAACTGTTGTTGCAGATTGTGTTCCCCAAATTGGAAAGGTTGGAACTATCCTCAATTGACTTGGAAGAGATACAACACAACCAACATTGGACAAGGTCCTCTTCCAAATTAACAAACATGCAAGGAAGCTTGAGGTTTCAAAATTTGTCATTTTTGGAGGTGCATGGCTCTGGTAGTTTAAAATATCTGTTGTCATCCTCTATAGTGAGATTTATGGCACAACTCAAGCATCTTCACATACTGGAATGTAAGGTTGTGGAAGAAATAATACTCACAGAAGATTTAGGAGAAGAAGAAGAAGAAAAAATTACTCCAAAGGTCTTGTTTCCTCTATTGGAATGCCTAAAGCTAAAAGATCTTCCGGTCCTCAAAAGATTCTGCGTAGGAAGTAATATCAAATTTCCTTCCTTGAGAGGACTATGGATAGAAAAATGCCCTAAATTGAAGTCATTCATAACCAATTCAGGCATTAAGGTCATTAAAGAACTCAAGGAAATGAATATAGAAGAGATCCCTCATACTTCCATGTATCCTCTCTTCAATGAAGAGGTAAAACTTTTTTACTTGTCCCCCTGTTTTAGCTTTGTGTTTTCTTAGATTCTAAACTTAGAAGTCTTTGGCATAAATCTTTACTTTGTACAAATCTTATCTTTCATATTGTGAGTTATTTTGGTTAGGTGTGTCATTAACACACAAGATGAACCCTGCAGGTTGCATTCCCTATCCTAGAAACATTGGAAATCTCCCACATGGACAACTTGCAAATCATATGGCAGAAGCAATTGGCAGTAGATTCCTTTCGTAATTCCTTTCGCTTCAGTTTATGAAAGTTGAATTTTGTGAGAAGCTAATAAACATCTTTCAATCTAATATGCTGACAAGATTCCAGAGTCTAAAGACACTAACTGTAACAAATTGTGATTCACTACAAGAAGTATTTGAACTGCAAGGGCTAGATTTTAAAGAAACACATGTTGGAACCGCCATTCCATTGAAAGATTTGTTTTTGATTAGTCTACCCACAATGAAGCATGTATGGAATCAAGACCCCGGAGTATTTTTCAGCTTTCAAAATTTTGAAGTAATACATGCTGTTGGATGTAAGAATTTGAAGAGTTTATTTCCAGCCTCAGTGGCTAGATGTCTCATGCGATTGGACAATCTTCTGATAATTGATTGTGGATTGGAGGAAATTGTTACAAGGGAAGCAGGAGCTGAACCAAATACAAAACCGAATTAGATAGAACAAAAACTTTTTATTTATTTATTTTTTTTTATAGGTAATTCTCGCACACATGTAGTTGTGTGTCAATAACAGTTAGTAGGATACCATAAATGTGCCAGAGGCAAAGCAGAGTTGGTATTTGATGGATCCCAATCTGGGAATTTGACTATGAAATTAGTGTTATGATCCTGCAATGAGTTAAAAGCCACATAATAAGCATTTTGAAAGATACTGTCCTAACTACAAGAGCCAAACAGTTATCAACAGCTGCTGTGTAGTTGGTGAATGTAATTTATTAAGTTGGAATGTTGAATAAATCTCAATATTATAGCAAACGCTCATCTCATAAAAGAATACTTCATAATGAACATGTTAAAAAGGACCATAAAGACAATTAAATCTTAAGTAGATGAAAACAGAATAAATTTACATAACCAAATAATACTTCAATTCTTGGCTCACATAGCAACATTAGCATCTTTTTTTTCTTTTCTTTTTTGAGTTTCTCAAATTCACACAAAAAGCATAAAAGCAATAAATTAAAAATAATAAAAATGCTGCCAAAAATTGTCAAAACAAAATGTATATGAGGTAAAACACAAAAGTTAAATAAATCCTTGTTCTATACCTGTTAATGGTAGGCTTGATAAAGATTTTCTTTTTACTTTCTGCACCCTTCCATACTTCAAGTACTGAAAAGTCCTGACCAAAAAAAGTATTGAATTGTAGTCCTTCCCTAAAACAACAATTATTTAATAGAATTTAAAAATCTATAATTACCAGAACTTGAACTTTTTCACTGCAAAATGCCATTTCAGACATCTACTCGTAAACAACTGGATTGTGTTCTATCCCTTCCATGCACATGCCAACACCAACCTATTACAATAAGTAATTAAGTCAGCCTGCTCTAATGAGACTACAGTGACAGCAGATACAAGTACCAAGGTTTATAACTTTCACAACCAGAGTTCTTTTCAGCATATGTAAGTACAGATTAATCAAGATAGCAAACATTATCAATCAGATACTCTGGTGTATAAAATATGAACTAGCAATTGAATTGCTCTTCCAAATCTACCACAATGTTAGAAAGTCTAGAGTAACAATAAATGTCCTTCCACAGTTTAGGCTTACAAGTTATACATGACTGGAACAATATTTGGACTTCATGATAGTAGAACATACCATGGTTGAATTTTCACTGATGCGGGCATCAACTGGACCTGAAGAGATCGAATCCAAAGTTCCATACATTTCAATATTTCCACCAAAGTTATGCA
>OU015761.1:32583289-32609820 GCA_907173295.1 Fagus sylvatica | reverse complement strand
CAGCCTCCTTTTCTTCTTCGTCTTCCTCCTCTTCTATCTCTTCCTCCTCCTCTTTCACTTCCTCCTCTTCCTCTACTTCTTCCTCCATTGTCTCCTCAGGATCATTGTCTCCATCAAGGTCCACCTGCTCTTCGGATTCCGTAGGCTCTTCAGCTACATCTGAATTATGAGAAGCTGCAGCACCTGCCCTTGTCCTTGGCATCTTATGTATCTAAAAAGAAAGCTTGCAAGGCAACTGTGAAGGAAGCACAGAAGCCACAAGCATTGGCAGAAGAAAGAATACAAATACGGAAAGGTGGAAACAATAAGAGGCCAAAAGGAGTTGCAGAGTAAGAATCTCGAAAGAATTTGTGCCATAAGGCATGGCTCCAAGGAGTTGCAATTTGAAAGATTCTCGGATCATACATAGTTACAAAGTATAGAGACAGGCAAGAGAGAATTTTGAATGATAATCAAGAGGATCGTGATACTCAACAGGAGAAAATACAATGAAGCAGTGAATTTCTCAAAAGTTAGATACTGACAGTTGCCCAAAATAATGGCCAGTTTATTTGTTTATCTATCTATCTGGAACAATGCATTCACCAAACAAAGAAAATGGCAAAAAAATAAGGATGAGAAATTGAGCATTTGTTGGAAATTACAAAGGGATCATTTTTATGCAGTAATACAATCCAGGCAACAGCAGTACAGAGATAAAGTAACATCTACACTTTAAAAGTTTAACCAAATAAATGTGGCAGAATAGAAAGACAGCAGCCAGGGATGGGTCATTAGGTTTGATTATGAATTATCAAAACACAGTCTTCTCCAATCCACAACAACAGTTCCATTTCCAGACCACATCTTCCATTTAAATGTAGGCAATCTGCAATTTGAATCTTGTATTACCAATCTAACCTATCAAGACCAATCTTCACTTTATGCCTCAATTGCATTAATTCGAGTAAGCATCTCAAATCTAATACAGGCAAGAGGTGTAAAATTTTTCATTCAGGAATTCTAAATTTGGCGGGATTCATGAAATAACAGAATCAAAATGATTTAAGACGTTACTGGAATCGTTTGTGGTTACCACATCTTCTTAACTAAATCTAACTGTATGAGCAGAGGTCTCAAAATTTTCAAAAAGTTAAAGAAATATGAATGAAAACCCAGTCAGAACAACCGGCGCACTGAAGTTAATAAAACCCCATGCGGCAGGAAAATTATATTCTCATTCTCGACTTCCAAGTGTCTAATAAACTCTTTTTTCTTTTCTTTTTTTAATGAATAATCTATTAAACTCTTATATGTGACCGGCCTATCGGGTTACACTTTCTACAAACGCATCAAAGCCATAACCCCATCAGGCACTTGACTCCAAAAATATGACACTCAAGTAACATAGGCTTTCTACACCCCATTAGAAGCAGAAACATAATGAGCAAAATTAGTTCACAAAAACCCATTATTTGATAGCTCTTAAAAGAAATATATGCATTCTCAAAATGCCAATCAAACATTACGTAATACATTATTACATTATCCATATTCATAAGCCTCACTTCACTTTCAAATTACAAACACAACTACCAAAGTTTCTTTCTTTTCACTACCATCTTTAACCTAGAACAAAGCCAGAACTGGGTTCACAACCTAAAGCTAAAAAAACCCATCAAGCATTAGAACCAAAACCCATCTATAACTTGGGTCCACAATTGAAAAAAAAAAAAAGGAAAAGCACATGTGTTTTTAGTGGAAGCAAAACAAATTTATGGGAATATAAATTGAGAGAGAAATTACCAGAGAGAGCAAAAGGAAGCCCTAGACGAGAACAACTTTGGTTTATCCTGATCAAAACCCTAAAAAATTTCCAGAGAGGCGCTATTTGGGCAAAGTCAAATGAGGAGTCATTTTCCTCTTTTAAGTAGTTGAAATGGTGTAATATTAACCGAAAGATTTTATGGTGATGGAAGGATATGAATGGAGAGCAGTGTAAAAGGGAAGATATATAAAGATTTCACTAAATTCAGTGATGGATTTGTTAAAAACTTATTTAAGACGTTGAAATGGTGTATTTGGATGGAACAAATGAATGGAGAGTAAGCATTCTTATCAGAATGCGTATTTGCAAAAATGGCGAAAAGGCAGCAAAATTCAAACATCAGCCTCCCCAAACTATTAAAAATGGGCAATTGATGAACAGTGGCTCCCTCATATGAGGGAGACTGTTGATATTTTTTTAGTGTAGTAGTGTTTTTTTGTGTGTAGTATTTCGGGAGTTGTGAAAAAATAAAATAAAATAATAAAGATATATTAAAAAATGGAATAGTAAAGTTAAAATAGGGATGGTAGTGCTTTAGCTATTTAGAGTTTTTTAGAACCAAATTGACAAAAAAAATAGGGAGTCTGATAAGAAGCTCTAAGCCAAACTATGTTGATAAACGTTTCATAAACTCTTCTATTTTCACTCTTTTGTCCCAAATATATCCACAAGGACGGATTCGAGTGATTCTCAAGTCCGGAAGCTTCCTACTTTCTTTTTCTTTTCTTTGGAGTAAAATCCTTCCAAGCTTTGTCGTTTCTTTTTTCTTCTTTTTCAAACTTTGCTGATTGCTTTTTCAGAAATTGATTCCCTTGCATTGGAATGGCTGTGTGCTTTGTCCTTTAATCGTGATTTTCTCCCTTGATTGCAAGTAGCTGTCTTGGGAAGAGAATTATTGGATTACTTTTTAGATTTGATTTAATGGTTTTTTCAGAATTTGTGTCCTTTGCATTGAAATTTGAATGGTGTGTCTTTTGTCGGTTTGTCTTTTTCCTCTTTGCCTCTGTTTGGTTTTCCCGCAGGCCTTTCCAAGTGTCAAACATACTGTGAGTTTTTTTTTTTCACTTTAGATAGAGAATCTATTTTTATCTAATAGTCTTTTCTTCTGTAGTATTTTGTTCAACGTATTATTGAGTTTTTTTTGGCTAAGTCCCAACAAATTGAACGGTAGATTTAAGATTTATCAAGATACTTTATTAGGAAGGGTAGAATCTTCTTTTTATAATGATCCAATTTATTTTGATTGTTATCCAAATTTTATTGTATCTTTAAAAGATAAAACTGTGTTACAAGCTTTAGAATTAGATATAGAAACTTCAGGATATAATATGTATGAAGGTGCACAACCCTTAGTTATTGTTTATAGAATATATTACAAGTTGATGAAAACTACGTTAGAACCTCAAGCTTTATTAGAAAGTCCAAAAGGTAAAACTTTATTATTACAAGCTAGTACAAGTGATTCCCATGTTAAAGTCCCTGCACAAATTGAATGGAAAGATGTAAAATTACCCAATAAATGGTTATTAAAAAATGTTACCCAACCAATTCCCGTACAAAATACTTTAGAAGATGATTTAGATTATATAGATCAACATCCAGATGGTACTGTTAGTATTAATTTTCAGCCCTTTAGAAAATCTACAAGTTCAAGTTGTTGCTCTGCTAGATATAGTAACCCTTTCAAAGAAAAAATAGTTTCTCCACCAAGATGTAGTTTTAATAAATTATCACAAGAGATTCCAAAGGTAGATGATGACTTAAGATATAGCATAGATAGATTAGATAATCTAAGATTTGCTGAAGTAGAAGATAGATCACAAAAATTAGATTTAGACAAAATTAGAAAATCAAGTAATAACTCAAATTATACAAATCCAAATTTAGATGGAATAATTAAAGGTAATGTAATAAATACTCCTTTTTACTCCCCACCTTCACAAGTTTCACAAGTTCCTCCCACTTATCACTCCATGTCTTCACAATTTCCTCCACAAAGACCAAATTCCCCTACAAATTCTGATATGGGATTCTTTCCTCCTAATATGTATGATCCACAAATTAATATGATTAGAAACCTTTTGAATTAAACAAAGAAAAATTAAGAAAAGATTTTAATTCCCCAAAATATGAAAATAGAAGAAAAGAATTTTTTGCAACTTTTTCAGAATTCTTAAGAAAGTTATATAAGAGACAAGTATTATGAGTTTATGAATGATATATAAACTGAAGTAAATTTCTTTGAATGGTTTGATCACTATTTTAAGCCAAAAATTCTAGCCGGTAGAAACAATAATTCTCTCCTACACAAATACAAACAAATCATGCATGATAGTCTAAAAACAAAAACTGACAACTCTTTACTACAAAAGGAAAAAGAAGTCATAAACAATTCATTCTCACAATTGCCTTCATCCATTTCATTCACCGACACTTTAGTTTCAAAACAAAGTTGCCTAACAAGCCAAAACAAGCCTACAATCAATATTTCACCTAATAGTCAACCCTTGACTAAAATCCATGCAAGTGATACATATAGCTATAGCCATGCATATAAAACTAGTCATAAAAGCCTAAACACTAAAGACACAAATTGTAGTCATCAAATCTCTAACTCCCCATGCACCAAAACTCATTCACGTGAACCTTCTGACACTAGACAAACTCTCATGGTCATCAATAATGCAAATCCACAAGACAATAAAGATTTAGAGAAAAAACAAATGCAAACTATTAATAGAACCACACAAAATTGGTTAAAAGTTGAAAATAAAGAAGTTGTTCATGAAGAATTTCCCCCATATGAATCTATAGTCATAAGTCATAGAAATTACCAACTAGTAGCCTCCCCCATAAAAAATGCAAGTTTAAGTGATGAAATAAAAAATTTTGAAAAAATCATTGAACAAAACAATTACTCAAATACATATTTAAAAGTTATCGGTGCCAAACTTGATAGAATAGAAAACAAGATCGACCCCATCAAGACAACCACAAAATTAAATATTGAAAAACCATTGTTCACACCACATGAAATACCCTCAAAATTACGTGTTTCTTTTAAAAAAGACAATACTGACTTATTAGAAGAAATCTCTAAAAGACTCCAAAATTTAGATATGACAAATGTAGCCTCCTCATCACAAAATAATCAAATTAAAAGAGTTAACATTGAAAAGAAAAAACCAAAAAATTGAAGAATAATTGAAAATTTACAAGATCAATTTAAAGATTTAAGCATTAAAGAATTGCAAATGAAAGAGATTTTCATGGTAAACCTTTAAGAAGCCGTATTGCAAGAACAAGATATCCTGGAAATGTTTCAATTACAAGAAATTTTTACCCTAGACCAACTCCCTCCAGATTTACAATTTGAAGAAAGAGAATTAACTGTTAGAAATGCTTATAATGCTGAATCCTTATATGAATGGAATATTGATGGTATGTCACAATATGAAATTTTAAATGAATTACATGAAATGCTTATGGTTTCAAATGTCTACAAGGGTAATAATAAAACTGATCATCAAATTGCAAGTATAATTATTACAGGTTTTACTGGTCAATTAAAAGGATGGTGGGATAATACTTTAACAGATAATGATAGAAATTGGTTAGCATATGCTTACAAAAGAACTCAAAATGGAACCCCCATCATAGATGAAAATGGTTTACAAATTCAAGATGCTGTCAATGCTTTAGTTTTTGCCATAACAAAACATTTTGTAGGAGACCCAGCCGATTATAGAGAAAGTGCTTATGATAGTTTAGATAATTTACGATGTTATACTTTATCAGATTTTAGGTGGTATAAAGATGTTTTCCTTTCAAAAGTCCTAATTAGACCCGATAATGCTGAAGCTTTTTGGAAAGAAAAATTTATAAGTGGATTACCTCATTATTTTGCTTACAAGGTTAGAGAAAAATTATATGAAAAAGGTCACTCAGATTATGCACAAACTACTTATGGAGAAATTATTTGCACAATTCAAAAAGTAGGATTAAATTTATGCAATGATTTAAGAATGACTCACCAATTAGAAAAAGAGAAAGAAATATGCAAAATTAGAATTAGGAAATTTTTGTGAACAATTTGGTTATTCTTCGTTAAAAACTATTGCTCCATCTAGACAAAGAAGAAAACAACAAAAGCTTTACAAAAATAATTATAAAAATTACAAGAGTAATAAAAGGAATAAACCTTACAAGTTTTATAATAATAAACCCTACAAAAACTCTAATTTTAGGTCACAAGATAAAAAGTTTGGAAAACAAAAAGATAGAACTCCTGTTTGTTATAGATGTGGTAAAACTGGTCATTTTCAAAAGAATTGCAAAGTCAAGAAAGAAATAAATAAGATAGACATTAGTAAATATAACACAGAACAATTAAAAGACAAGTTTTTACAGATTTTACAAACTGACTCAGAAAATGATTCAAATGACTCTTTAGATGATAATGCCTCAGATAATGAAATTTTTCAAATTGAAAATTCTTCTGATAGCTCTTTCTCAGAAAATTCTAGTGAAGAAGGAATAGAATTATGTCATTGTAATAACAAAGATTTTTGCTCATGCAAGAAAACTATAAATGTTTTATCAAAATCAGAACAAATTATTTTTGAGTTAATTGACAAAATAGAAGATCCACAAGTTAAATTTGAATATTTAAAGAAAATTTCCCAAATAGATCATCAAGATACCCCACTAGCAAAACCAGATAAAATAAAATACAATTATACTAATATTTCAGATATGTTTAAAAAACAAAAAGCTCAAATTACAATTCAAGATCTTCAATTAGAAATAAATTCCATAAAACAAGAAATTAGAGAAATTAGGACAAATTCCCAAATTGCTCATGAAGAATTTAGCCAAGAAATATCTGCCTTAAAATTAGGACATAATAAACAAGTTCAAATTCCCAGTAGTTCAGAAGTAGAAGACAAGTTGCAAGAAAATGATGATATAGAATACTTACCTAAATCAAGTTCCACTGATCTTTTCATAAATTTAATAGACAGAGTAATTTTCCAAAAATGGTACACTGAAGTTCAAATTGTAGTAAACAAGGAATATTATTTTACTATTGTTGCTTTGTTAGATTCAGGAGCTGATTCAAACTGTATTCAAGAAGAATTAATTCCAGCAAAATATTATGAAAAAACCACTGAAGGATTATCTCAAGCTAGTGGAACAAGTTTAAGTATAGATTTTGGATTACCAAATGCCCATGTTCATAGAGATGGTATTTTTATTCAAACAACTTTTGTTTTAGTCAAGAACATAACAAACAAAGTAATATTAGGAAACCCTTTTATAACTTTATTATATCCCATTAGAGAAATTTCAGAAAAGGGTCTCACTACACAAATTCTAGATCAAGAAGTTATTTTTCCTTTTGTCATGCCACCTATGACACAAGATATAAATTTGTTAAAAGACATTTCATTTTCAAAAGAATTAAATTTAATTTCAGAAATTTAGAATAATTATTCTTTCAAGTTTTATCAAGTACTAACAAATTGTATTTTTCAGGATGAAGAAGATAGAGTTCGGAAAAGTCAGTCTCCCTCTCTATCCAAAAGGAACAAATTTTAAATTCAGAGTACTTAAAAATTTAGCCAGCTCCATCAACGAGGAACAGCAGTGTCTTTTAGATGCTCTCTGGAATACTCGTAATGATGGAAGACAATTTTTAGACAGCCTTAATGCTTTAACATATTACTTTAGCCAGCTAAATAATTCAGTAGACAGCAGTGAATTTTCCTCTTTTGCAGGTGTCCAATCTACTTTTCAAGATTCGAGTAGTTCCACTCAAATAGCAAAATTATTAGAGATGCCCCCACTGGGCCGAGAGACTTTTACCCCACTGGTAAAAGACAAAGGTGAGCAGTGTGAGTTGATAAACTTGTCTCTTGATAGACAGCCTTTATCCCCACTGGATAAAGAAAAAAGTGTAGAAGCAAAAATTCTTAGTTTACCACAAGAACTCAAAGATAAGATTTTCCAAACTGCTGAAGATAGATCCCAAGGCCTATTAATCAAGTTACAACAATACTTTTTTGACCACAAAGTTATAATTCCAGGTCTATCTTCCCACATTTCTGATAGATATTTAGGAAATCAACAAAACCTATTATTCCAATTTGTCCACGTTGGTGTTAATTTAGACATATGTCCCAATCCCTTGCCAATTCCCATAGATAGTATGACTCCAATTACTGTAGAACTACTTTTAGATTATGGTATGATTTCTCAAATTTGGGTCTCAGATAAAACCAAACTTGCAAATTTTCCTTACAAACTCAAAAGATCTTGTGAAACAAATATGTCCCTAAACAAATCTCTTTTCTTAGATATTGACTCAATTCCCCCTGAATGGGTCAATAAAAATAATTATTCTTACAAGCTCCTTCCAAGTTACCATTTTATTTGTTTACATTCCTCCTCTTTAAATGATAATGAACGTTTTTATCCTCGAGTTGAACCAATCAATTACAAGTTTTCCATTTCAGACATCCAGAAATATAGAGCCCATATGTACAACACAATCCAAATGAGATTCCAAGATGATCTTATCCCAAGAATTTTAGCTCAAACTTCCCACATGACTATCTGTTCTGAAATGAGCAGCACAATTTTCTCTTTTCCAGAACCCCAATTTTGGAATAGTCCAACTAAAAGAGAATATATTGAGTATTGGAAACTCCATGCAAATGAAATTCTAGAAGATGAAGATTATGCATATTATGAAGAATATGATGAAGATTATGACTTTGATGAAGAAGCTATTCATAATCTCAACACCTAGAGATTCCCTAGAGATGTAAAGAAGATAAAATCAAGTTTTCCTTCCTGACCAAAGACTGAAGAAGACAATTTCAAGATAACACGTGCAAAGTTCACATGCAAGACTAAAGACATTGACTAGAAGACAGATGAAGAATTCTTTAATGCAAATTTCAAGCTTTGGACAAGTCCCATTCACCTTCAGCAAAAGCAAGTCTCAAGACACGTTTCAAGAAGATCAAATTTCAGAAGATTCCTGATGCAATAAGACTAAAAGAAGACTGAAGATTGAAGACAAAAGAAGACAAGATTCTTTCAGCACAAATTCAAAGAATGGTTCCAAGACAAGTTCAAAAGAGATTCCTGACAAGTTTTAAAGTGACAAATAGTGACAAAATTCCAGATAAATTTACTTTCGGCAAAAAATCCAGACAAATTTCTTCTGATAAGATTCCAGACAAGTTTACTTTCAGCAAAAAATCCAGACAAATTCCTTCAGATTTCCTCAAGATCTCACTTTTCAAGTTACCAAGACTACTGTTTAAATGTCCCAGTTAAATTATTTTTCACTGTTTATTTTACTTTTCCAAGTTCTATTTAAGCTATCCTTCTGGCTTGTAGAAGGCACGGCTCAATTTACGGCTCAATTCACGACTCAATTTACAACTTAGTTTTCTTTAGCAAACTCAAAGCAAATCCCTTGTAAACACTTCCCTTCCCATCCAGCAAACAAAACCTTCTCTTGTATTTCCCAAGTTATTTCCAAAGGCATCTCTGTAAGTTTGTTTTCAAAGTTTATTAAATATATTTCAGTTTCAATCATTGCTCTTCAAGATTTTATTATTGTTACTGTAATTTTATTTGCAGCATATTTATTCCATATTGCCTTTACTCTGTCCATTTCTAGCAATTTCATCTTTATCATACTGTTAATCTGTGTCTGGGTGTCATCATTTAAAATTACCTCATAAATGATATAGACTTGAGAAGATGCCTCGAAGTGACCTGAATTGAATGACCGAAGCACAATGTGGAATGAATCATGTAAGAGACGAGAGATGACGGATGAATGCCGGAAGATGGTTGGCTGCAAAGGCTACACTTGTGACCCAAAAGTGGCTACTAGGGCCGAAGGCTGGCTACACTAGTTACTTGATAAACATCGGCATTTGTCGTGTTGAGACATGTGAGCAAGGTGGCTGATTTCTCATAAGTTACACCTATAAAGAATGAAGTATGGGCCATTTTATTCTACAAAAGAGCTTCAAATACAAAAACGAATCCCAAAATTGGAATCTAAGGCTCCGTTTGTTTCAACGTAAAACATTCTCCACCGTAAAATGTTTGTAAATGAAAATGATTTTCAGGAAAATATTTGTTTTTCCGGTGTTTGTTTGCATTCTGGAAAATGCTCCGGAAAATATTTTATGGTGTTTGGCGCGACGTAAAATGAAATTTTTTTTTTTTTTTTAAAACCTAAAATAAAAAGGTATTTATTTTAGAAGTGTAAACACTCATCCATCACAACATTGTGAAACTTAATACAAGTTTTTTCATATGATAAATAAACATAATAAATGAAAACAACAAACAATGGACACCATCCAAAATTATAGTTCATAACCATTCCCATAACATATATAACCATAACACTACTTATCCAATTTTTAATACATAATCAAAATACTAAACATAGTTCATAAATACATAACCATTGTTTCATAATATTACATATTTTTGGAGAAATAGTTCTCTAACCAAAGCTTTCTTAGTTTAGGAGCCTTAGCCATAAAAGCTCTACCAACCTTCTCTTCTTGAATCATATAATCGAAAGCTGAAGCAAGCATCTCTTCAGCAAAACCTCCAGTGCTCATTACCGCTTCATAAAGTTCATTAGTATCAACAGGGCCTTGATTCTTGAAAGTTATAGCAGTCTCCTTAAGTTGGGCAGCTACCTCGCTATAATTGCTTTCTTCTTTGGCATCACGATTTCTTTTTCTATGACTCCTTCATTTCGAATGAGAACTAGAGGAATCAGTATTCTTTTCCTTTACAGCTGAATCAGACTCACCATCTAATTCAACAACAGGGTTAGGTGACGTTTCATCACCCCAAGAAAAAGCATAACTTCCCGTTGCCAAGTCTTTACCAACAACAATAGCCATTTGATCATAAAACTCAATTTTTTTGTTCAAATATTGTGCATGAGTAGGATGAGCCTGTTACAAGAAAAATCAAAATGTCAATAAACAAGACAAGATAATATAATTCATCTATAACCCATGAAAGTATAAATTTCATACCATCACATACTCGTCGTGTGTATTATCGTCCCATCCAAACCCACTATTGTTGCGAACACTTTGAATGGTTTTCCATGTAGTTTTAATCGTTCGAAGACGATTTGAAACATGATCAGGTAAGCATGTTATTTCAAACTTTTCACTTATCTCTTTGGCAACTCTTGCAAAAGATTGAGGTTTAAAAGTATTCGATGGCTTATTTCCTTTTAGAGCTTCATCCTCTAAAATGTCTAGTAACATCACGTTCATAGGAGTTGACCACCTGAATTGACTTCCCTTCCCTTCCTTCTCCTTATTTTTTGCCATTGCTACAATGAAATAGTCCAAACAAATACAATTCCATCAAACAAACCCATAAATATAAACATTATGACAATCTCATGAATCATAACCATTATGACAATCATAACATAATGCTGATCAAGTTCAAAATTACACAATCAAAAGGAGTTGTCCTTACACACTACACAACCAAATAAAGTTCAACATACACAATGTTTTTAGGTTCTAAACCATCAAAAAACGAAAAAAACAACATATAAATGCATAATCTTACTAACTTCTATTTGTAACGTAATCAGTCCACATTACCTCACTTATCCTGTCCCGTTTGTCATTCCATTCTCTACTTTCTTCTCGAGCTTCTTGTCGGGTTTGGTGGGTTTGGTGGACTATACGTTGAGAGTCTACCTCACTAGTTGTATCTCCCATAATTGGATCATCAGGATCAACCCCCACAATATGATTGTGAAGAACACAACATGCTAAGACTACCTCCACTTGTGTCTCAAAAGACCAAAATGGTTCTGCCCCTAAGACACAAAAGCGTTTCTTTAAAACTCCAAACCCGCTCAATGGTAGTTCGCAAGGATGAATGACGAAGGTTGAATAATTCTTGTGCATTTTCAGGTGGATGATCACTAAACTCTTGCAAATGATATCGAACTTTTCGATAAGGGGACAAAATTCCTGTTTTATTTCCATAACTAGCATCACCTAGATAATATTTACCTACAAATTTAAAAAAAAAAAAAAATTATTGCTAGCATAAACTTATTATTGAGAACCAAAAAGAAAGGCTAAGTATCCTAATAATACCTTCAGGTATTTTAAGTCCCCTTGACCTATGAAGTGCATTATCCAAAACACGAGAATCATGTGCACTACCTTCCCAACTAGCTAAAACATAACAGAATTTCAAGTCAAATGTAATGGCCGCTAACACATTTTGTGTTGTTCCATCCTTTCGACCACGACACCTTCCTTGGATTTCGATTGGAACAGATGCACGAATATGAGTTCCATCAATAGCTCCAATACAATCCTAATGATGACCAATATCAAGTTGTTATCATTTCTTAAATTACCTAAAGAATAAAAAATCAAAGAAATCAAAATTAGCAAAAGCTTACCTTAAAATATGGGTAAAACCTTCTATTATTACGTATATCCGGGTGCGTCTTGTTACCAGGTAATCTAACAACATGCTTATATAAACAGAAAACTCCTTTAAGGACAACTCTAAAATATCGATGAATGGTCTCAACCGATCTATGGAACCTACCAGCAGCTACACGAAACCGAACATTATGCCCAATAGTATGCAAGAATACCACCACTTGTTCCTTGATGGACACATTGATACTCTCGCGTACCAAGTTTTTCTCAGAAAGTATTTTACATAATTCAAAAAAAGCAATAGGTCTCATTCTTATTTGATTTATGCAATGTTCGTCCCCACTACAAAGAATACTATTTATATAACTCTCTCTTTCAATATCTCGATTCACATGAGGTTCCCTAGTTCTAGATCGCCTAGACCTAATATCTTCTAAGATTAAAGCCCCCACAGCAAGAACGGATGCAATTGCGGCCATAAAATTATTGCGAATTTTTCTGTTATCCATCTACAGAATAAAACCAAAAGAAATGATTATAATGGCTTAAGGAATTTACAACAAACATACTGCTAAATGGTAAGACATCAACCCTATAATCAAAGCAGCATGAATATATGAAGTTAAAGTTTTCCAATGCAACAAAATTAAGAAAAAAAAATTGAGGAATACATGTCAATCCTACTAACTTCTATTTGTAACGTAATCAGCCCACATTGAGAAAAAAAAATTAAAGTTTTCCAATGCAACAAATCAACTCAGATTTCAATCACATTAACCAGTTGCAACTCTTTTTTTTTTTGCTAAAATTAACCAGTTGCAACTCAACTCAGATTTCAGTCACAACTTAGATCTCTATCTCTAATAAACATATCAAACAAGAACTAAGAAGCATAGGGTGCAGCAAGATTCTCATGACTGCATAGCAAATATACACAACAGTTGAGACAAATATGTTAATGCTACTGCACTCCTAACAAAAGCCATAGAGCAATAAATCACCTAAAGCAGTTCAATATCCTAACGATAAAATCATCACATCTGTACAATGATTACATGTATTACATACAGAAATCTGGTAAGCTTTTAATGACTAAAAGATACACAAAATGATACATGATCTACAACACTCTGTTTACAAAAACAAATTTCAATAATATACCCTGCAAGGAAGTTTTCCAATATCACAGCAGGCATAATCTTTTACCCACAAAAACCCAAAACCAATCAATCCACAAAAACTCATACTCAGCAAAAAAAAATCAACAATTCCCAAATATTAAAAAAAAAAAAAAATAAATCGATCAGATCAGATCAGATCCTAATCAGATCTGATCCGATCAGGATCTGATCCGATCTGGTCCGTGAGAGTTGGGGGTTTACCGTCGGAGAAGCAGATCGGTGCAGGGATCGGTGAGATGGAGCGACGGTGCGACGGAGCGGTGGTCCTCTGCGATCGGTGCTCGGGCTAGCTCGGGCTGGCTGGGCACGATTGTCGAGAGAGAAAGCGAGCAGAGAGAGAAAGAGAGCAAAGAAGAGGCGTGGCTGGGGGTGGCTCGGGACAGTGAGAAAGAGAGCAGACAGTTGAGAGAGAGAGAGAGCAGAGACTGAGAATGAGAGAGTGAAAATGGTCGAGGACTCGGGGAGACGCACGCGTTATTTTGGAAAATGGTTTACGAAAAAATTTTCCGTAAACCGTTTTCCGTATTTTACATACTTATTTTCCGGTCGAAACAAAAAAATTTCCGTTGACTTTCCATTTTACCGCGTACCAAATGTCCAACCATACTGAAAACGTTTTCCGTAAAACGTTTTACTTCGATTCAAACGGAGCCTAAGTGAAAAACAATGTGTGAGAGTGATTTGCCAAGAAGAAATTGGTGATTGCAATGGTCGGTCAACGACAAAAGCCAGTAGTCAACGCTGATCAATAGTTAGTCAACGCCAGACAACGACGACAGGCAACAATCAATCGGTAGAAATCAATGGTTGGTGGTGAAATGGCTGACATGGCGGTCAACAGTTAAAGAAGCTGACGTGGTACTATTGAACTTGAGATCCAACAAGGTCAAGTGAACAAGATTCAACGAGATTATATAACTAAGTTCAACAAGCTTAAATAAACATTTCCAACAAACCTATATATAGGTCCAGCAATACTAAGCAAAAGTATTGGGAAAAGTTTAGCAAGGCTAAGTAAACAAGTTTGAGTTCTCGGTAGTGATGGATTTTTGAAATTGATAGCTTGAGAGCTAGATCAGGTTTTATTGATTTTCAAAGCATAGGTGTCTCTCATATTATAATGGTGGGAAACTTGTCAACATGCTTGTCGGAGTAGACGATGAGATGAATTTTTGTCCTGGGTAGTGAACGCGCATGCATGGGTGTGTGGGCTAGTCTTGGTTTTTGTCCGATTTAGAGTGTTTGGTTACATTAACTTAATTTGGTTTTATCCTAAAGGAGAAAGGCTCCCACAATCAGGGGCGGAGGCAGAAAATTTTTTTAAGGTGAGCTAATTGTGAAAAAGAAATTATTGACTAGGTTAGTTGATTAATTTAAGGTTTTTTTATTTTTTATTTTTTTATTTATATAAAATAAAAATAAAAATAAATAAACAACCTTGGCTGGGCTACAGCTCAGCCCAGGCACAACATGGCTCCGCCACTGCTCCCACTGGATAGGGTGGCTTAGGAGTGTTGGCCATTTAATGTCAAACACGTCTGAAGAGTTTTAGGAGGTTAGGTAGCTAATGCCGAGTTTAGACCATGGAAAAGAAAGGTTGATTTGGGCCGAGCGAATTTAATGAGAGCGTGAGAGAGAAAGTTACGATGGGGATCTTCTAGAGTTCTTAAAGAATTCTATCAAATAGAGTGCTTCTAATCCAAACTTTTCGATCTTTTTATACTAAATGGTCTAGATAATGTCATTTTATTATTCCATTAATAAAACCCTTAAAATAATGCTTTTCAAAATTAACTCAAAAGCCCATATATACTCCACGTCATTAACCTGAAACGTTTGCAAAGAAAAAAAAAAAATTCATCCTCTCCCACTTCCCCCTTTTGTAGCAATAATCATTGTGAATTTGGTCTCCTTCTCGGACGAGTTGAATCTCCTCCTTTTGTGGTGTAGAATAGACAACACATGCTTTCATAGAACAATGAGACTGTCACAAGTCAACATGCAAGTTTGGAAAGCAAAAAATATCTAATAAAAATCTTTTTGGCGAAAACGATAAAATTGTTTGAAATTTGGTGACTTGCTTGGAATCTTTGCTAAGATCAGGGCTCATCACCTTATGGCCATGAGCCCCGCCAGTTTTCACGCAAATTCCTTCGTTTAGGTTCTTGATTAGTCAAATTTGTTGTTTATGGTAATGTTCCCTTTTATTGTAATTTTCAATTTAAAAGTTAGAAACAAGTCTCGTCTGTTTTGGAACTTTTCCTAGAGTCAGTAAGAGTTGATTTAGTAATTCACTCAATTTTTTCGTTTTTTATCAAGTTTTTTTCCTATTTCTAGCCTAATTTCGTGCTTACCACGAATTTGGATTTCTAGTGTCTTCCTAAGGGACTTCTGGTAATTTTAGGATTCTTTTAAGGTGGTGTGGAAATAACACATTGGGGTGTAAAAATATAATTTCCCTTCTTTTATTATTTATATTGTTTGTAGCATCCAAGGAAATTTAGTTTTTCATTAATAAAATATTCATAAATAGTTTTCTCTTCTATTATTCTCTATTTCTTGTCGGTTCAAAGACTCGTAGTGGATTTTAGGATATTATCACGTGAAGGAGAACGACATGTTCTTCTCCTTTCTATTCTGTTGCGTCACTTTGCAGACCGATATTGTATCCTCTCCCTCTTTGCTCTCATGCCCTCATTTGGTTTCTTTCTTCCACAATTTGATCTCAAACATGACATAAACTACTAAGAAACTCATGTCTCCAAACCTAGAAACCAAACAAATAATCAAATAAAGAGGGTGTAGAAGCCCATATCTGGATCAAAAAAACCTTTGTATAAAAATTCATTTTTGTCAATGTTTAGAGAGACAAACAAAAAGATCAAAGACACCGTCCCTCAATTGACCTATCAATAGTCATTCATGGACAATTTGAAGAGATTGACCTATAGAAGATGATGAAGAAGAAAACCCAAAAAGTTGAGAATTTTGTTTTGGATGATTCTAGAGAGATGGAGTTTGGTGATGGTGTGAGAGGTTTTGAGTTTTTTTTTTTTGAAACATTAACATCGAACAAGGTTATTTTTATTTTTATTTTGTAGTTTTAAGAATAATATAAGATAAAATGAATGTTAAGTTAACTATGTCGTTTTGTTTTGTTATTTTAGAGATTTTGTTAGTGGAATGATGACATGTCATAATCTAGATCATTTATTATAATAAAACGGCTACACCTGTGACCAAAAAGTGATTACTAAGGCCAAGGATGGTTGCAAAGGTGACCAGAGAAACATTGGCATCATCGTGTAACGGCACGTGAGCAAATTGGCAAATCTCGCATAGCTGGTACCCATAAATAATGGATTATGGGACGATATATGTGACTTGGGATCTTCAAATGAGCCAATGGACTCCAAAATCAGAATCTATGCGAAAAACGGAGTGGGAAAATGCTTTTTTCGGGAAAAAAAAATCGTGTCCGGGATGGTCGGCAAATGTTGGTCAACAAAAAACTAGCGATGGTCAACGATGGAAGACAGCGGTCAACAACAAAACGCGACGGTCAACCAAAGTCAACAGTCAAATACACAAGTCAATGTCAACTGCAAGCGTGGAAAGTCAACAATGATGTGGTCGTTGATTAGTTATTAGGGCTAATGTGGCAGATGACTGTGTAGTAGGCTGACGTGGCGTGACAAGATGATGATATGTGGCGAAGACTGGGATAGGAAGCTCTATGGCACGCATGAGGCGCGTGTAAAGCGTGAGGAAGCAACAATCGGCACGTGAGGCGTGTGGAGATGATGTCTGAAGCTTCAAGAGGCATGTTGGACTTCCGATAAAGATGAAATCACTAGGTTAGATAGATCAGGACACGATCTGTCTGATGGTATACTTAGTGATGCGATCAAAGGCTCCGATTCTCATCAACCGGAATTGGCAGCACGAAAATCACATGGAGCCTGTGGATTTATCGCTTGGAAATTCGAACTGCGTGTGGAGGCGCATGGAATGTCCAATGAAGATGATTTTTATGGGGTTAGAATGAGCGGCTTGAGATCTTTAAATTCATGTGGTTATTGTCTTGATTTAAGAGGTATTGACGGGAGATCCGTGATGGCAGTGGTCTTCTAGGCAACGAAGTGGCAGCGGAATAAAGCCAAGGAAGACTAGACTGCAAACACCTCAAGAACAAATTTGGCTCTGATACTATGTTGAATTTTGAGCAATAAAGCTTAGATGCCAGGTTTGGATTATAGCAAGCAAGCATAGAATAATATGTAAAGTATGTAAGGAGTAAAGAGAGAGTGGAAGTACAAGGGTGACGTGGTTTAGCCTAACGGTTTACTTTCAAGGAGGAAAGCCCTTAATGACTACATCTTTACTATAAGACAACTTGTATTACATTAAACCCTTAGTAGGGTATTTATAGGAGAATAACATTAGACTAACCATACATTAACTAGGGTTAACATGAGTGTAATACAAGTAATATATTTTGCTTATACATCAAGTATTGGACTTGTGCCTTGATCATGAATATGCCTTGATATACTTTAACAGCAACTTCACAAATACATACGTGTAATCTTCAAGCACATGATAGGGATAGCAACAATGATTTCATTGTAATATGTTTGTGTCTCTATCCTTTCCTGACGAACTTTTCTATCCTTTAGTATACAGATGAGATATCACTTTTAACATCTTATATATGGAAAATGAAAATTATTCAATACTTTTAGAGTACAAGGATGTGATATTATTTTCTCTCACATGAATGATGGGTCCAAAGGTGAAGTCAGTAGAGTCGAGGGAAGCAATTGCCCCTGGCCCCACCCAAATTCCCTATTATATATACTTTTTTGTTTTGTTTTGTTTTGTGTTTTTTGTTTTTTTTTTGTTTTTTAATATATTTATTTTTTGATATTTATTGTTTATATGTCAAATTTTGATTAAAAAAAAAAATAATGTTTCCAATTTAATCCAAGTTTTTTAAGATTGAAAAGTAATAAAAGAAAAACAAGGACAAAATAAAATAAAAAAATATAAAGAAGATAAAGTTTTAACTCAAGAGCAAAAATATACAAAAAAATATTACTTTTCAAAAGTATTAGGAGTTTAAATTCCTTATTTAATAATTTATAATTTTGCATTAAAAATGAATGTATAAATAATAAAGTTAAAAAATAATTATATAATAAAGTTAAGATTTTGATATTGTTTTCAAGTTACAATCTAAAATTTTAGATACACAAATGATTACTATATAATTAAATCATTTTATGATTTTAAAAAAACTGTAATAAGCTATACTTGAGTTGTATCTAATTACTAAAAATCATTATATGAGAATTATAAGTGAAATTTTCATTATGAAACAATTACAACACAACTTATTCATATATAAAAAGGGCAATGTTATTTCCACACCCTTATTTGATATTTCTGCACCAAATTAGGGTGTGAAATTTCACACCTATTTGTGATATTTCTACACCATTGGTGCGGAAATATCACAAATAGGTGTGAAAATAACATGTGGAAATAACATTTCCCTATAAAAAAACCCTAGCATATAATTACAATATAACGCATATGCTATCTTTTTATACATTTTTAAGTATTATTCACATGAGTGACATTTTATTGTCCAAATTAGTCTTAAGTATTACATATGTAATATGTGTACATTTTACGTGTTCAAAATGTATGTGTATCTACGTATATCCACAAGTCTATAGAAACATATTATTGTTAGTTATAGATTTTTTCCTCCTAAAGTTAAATCCTAGTTCTACCATTGGATAAATCTCATATGAATTTAATTAGTAGAATCCACTAATTCATGCAGAGTAGAGAGCACCATGTCATTGTACTCCAAGAATATTGAATAATTAATTACTTGAAAGAAAGATGTAGAAAATATTGATGTAGTATAATAATGAAACTAAAGGACTGCCTATAAATGTAAATACCAAGATTATATGATGGTTAGATTTCGAATTAAAAACCCTGATCTTGTATTAGTTCCTATTTTCTTTCTTTCTTTTTGTGTGGATAACATGGGTATTTAAAGCATTGTCCTGACTAGGATTGTCTATGGCTAATCCGAACCCGACAAACCTGTTCGACCAAGACTCACTCGAGACCACAATCATTTGATCTAAGTGGCGAGTGGGTCGACAACGGTTACCGAACTTCAAAACCTGATACAAGCAAGTCAACTGTTTGATCCCTATTTAGATATCCGATTACGGCTGATCCCATCTTCCTTGGTACCTTCGCTGCTATCCTCCCTTCAAAGATCTCACTAGATCTGGCGAGATCTCTGCCAGATCTATAGAGATCTCACCATATTCGGCTAAATCTCCCCTATATATGTGGAGAACTCATCAGATCCAGTGAGATCTTCGTCAAATCTATGGAGATCTTATTAGATCCGGAGAGATATATGCTAGATCAAATGAGATCCCCGTCGCAAGCGACCAGATCCAAACCCAACCGTACCTGAACCGCCCAATTTGACCATCCATTCAAATGGATAGCGGATGTGTTATTCGTTCACCGGAATCATACGATTGAGTAATGGTTTAGCCCGAAACCTAATCCAACCCAAACCATGGACAACCCTACTTCGAAGTAATCCCATGGGCATGCATGTATTAGCTAATACTTGACAGTTGTGTTTTTTATTATGATTAAGGAAATAATAAAATATCTTTCATTATATTTGAATTTTCATATTTTTAATCTCAACAAATCTTGTTTTTTGACGTAGCTTGAATATTCATAACTAGGCACATCTCGAGGGGTTGGTGAAGAAAGTGTTCTACCACTTTTCCTATATATGCTGTAAAGAAATGCAAGTTTGAAATTAAAGAGAAGGTATTTCACTCTTTCTCCCTATGATTTAGCGTCACTGTAATTTCTAGTTGTCTTTTTATTGGTTTTGACACACACAAAATAAAAAATTTGAAGGAAAAAGGAAGAAAGATATTAAACCAAAATGGAGGTCATTAGTGCTATTGCATCGAAACTTGTCGAGTCTATGATTGCACCAGTTGGACAGTGGCTAGGTTATTCGTTTAACTACAGCAGCAACATTGAGAATGTGAAGAAACGAGAAAAGAAATTGCAGGGTGCTAGAGAAAGGGTGCAACATTCCGTTGATGAAGCAAAAAGAAACGCTGAAGAAATTGAAGGCGAAGTTACCAGGTGGTTAGAAAATGTGGATGTGAAAATGGATGAAGCCAGGAAAGTTCTTGAAGATGAAGAAAAGAGCAAGGAAGAGGTGTTCCAATGGGACATGCCTGAACTTGATGTTTCGACATCGACAAAGTAAGAAAGCCAAGAAGATAGTGCAAGATATTGATGAAGTCTTGGAGAATGGTAGATTTGACAAAGTATCCTACCGTCTTGCTTTACAGGAGATGGTGAATACGACAAATATGGATTACATGCCCTGTAAGTCAAGAATCTTAACTATGAAGGGAATTATGGAGGCACTACGAGATGTTGATATCAGCATTATTGGTGTGTGGGGGATGCCGGGTGTGGGAAAGAGTACATTGGTGAGAGAAATTGCCTAAGCAAGCCAAGGAAAAAAGGTTATTCGACGAGGTAGCTATAGCAACTGTAACGCAGAACCCAAACTTGACACAAATTCAAGGAGAAATCGCAGACAAACTAGATCTAAAGCTTAATGAGGAATATTTAAGCGGAAGAGCAGATCTTCTACAGGCGAGGCTAAATGCAAATGACAAAAAAATACTTGTTATACTAGATGACATATGGGAGAAAGTTGATTTGGAGGCACTAGGAATTCCTTGTAAGGTAAAGACTGCAGTTGTGAGAGAAGCTGCTAAGCAAGTCCAGAAACAAAAGTCAATCGACAAGGCTATGGCAGCCATGATGCAGAGTCCAGACCCGAGACAAATTAAAGGAGAATTCATGGGCATTCTAGATTTGAAGTTTGATGGAGAGACTGAACCTGAAAAAGCAATTCCTCTACACGAGAAGCTAATGAAAGACAAGAAATGGATGCAAAATAATTGTAACATCCAGGAATCATGATGTAGTTTGTAAGATGGGCACCCAAAAGGATTTTGAGCTTGAACTTTTACAGCACGTAGAAGCATGGAGTTTATTTGAGAAGATGGCAGGTGATTCTCTCAAAGAGCCTAAGTTTCGATCCATAGCAACTAAGGTATCTGAAAAGTGTGCAGGTCTACCTCTTGCACTTGTAACAGTTGCAAAAGCATTAAAAGATAGGGAATTGTGTGAATGGGAGGACGCCTTACAGCAACTAAGCAGTCCCTCCCCTGGACAGGAAATACACACAGATATATATTCACCAATAGAGTTGAGTTTCGATCATCTTAAAAGCAAAGAGCTCCAGTCCTTCTTTCTGCTATGTGGTCATGAAATGGATGCTAGGCTTTATTATATGGAATTTGTTAAAATATTTTTTTGGGCTGAATTTATTTTTTGGCATCAATACCTTGGAACAAGCAAGAAAGAGACTCTTTTCTCTGGTTGGTAGGCTCAAAGACTATGGTTTATTGCTTGATGGTCCTCCTTCTAGTGATTATGTCCTTATGCATGACCTTGTTCGTGATGTTGCCAAATTGATTGCGTCCAAGAATGAAAAGGTATTAACAATGAGAGGTGATGGTCCTGTAGAATGGCCAGCCGAGGACGAAATGAAAAGAGTGCACAAGAATCTCAATTGCTGATAGGGATATCCAAGAACTCTCTGATACGTTGGAATGTCCAGAACTAACATTCTTCCACGTGCAGGCCACAGATCGAGATTGTCCTTTTAAAATTTCAGACACATTTTTTCAAGAGACAAGAAAGCTAAAAGTTTTAGACTTGACTTACATGAGACTTTCATCACTTCCTTCTTCACTTAATCTCCTCACAAACCTGCAAACATTGTGTCTGGATCATTGTGTGTTGGGAGACATGACTGTGATTGGAGAGATGAAAAATTTAGAGATTCTTAGCCTTCTTAGGTCGGAATTCAAACAATTGCCGAGAGAAATAGGGCACTTGACTCGTTTACGGTTGTTAGATTTGAGCAATTGTACCAAACTTGAAGTGATTCCACCCAACATCCTATCACAGTTGATACAATTGGAAGAGCTGCTTGTTGGAAACAGCTTCAGTCAATGGGAGGTTGAAGGAGCTAGCCTTAACGAGCTAAAGCATTTGTCACAATTGACCAATTTAGAAGTACATATTAAACATGCCAACCTTCTGCCGAGGGATCTGTTGTTTAAGAATTTGAAAACATACAAAATATTTATAGGAGATGTGTGGGATTGGTCTGGTAAACGTGCTAACTCAAGAGTACTAAAACTTAAGCTGAATAGAAGCTTTCAATCACACGGTGGGATCAAAATGTTGTTAAATGGTATTGAAGATCTTTGTTTGGATGCATTAAAGGGTGTTAAGAGTGTCTTATATGAATTAGATACGGAAGGCTTTCAACAACTGAAGCATCTCTATGTCCAAAACAATGCTGAGATCAAGTATATTATCGACTCAACCATTTGGGATTGCAGATGTTGTCTTTCCTTCCTTGGAGGAATTTTCTCTCAAAAACATGACCAACTTGGAAGAAATATATCATGGCCGACTTCCCTCGTCATCTTTTCATAATTTAAGAGTTGTGAGAGTGGAACATTGTGATAAATTGAAATTTGTCTTCCCGTCATCCATAGCTAGGGGCCTTTCGCAACTCCAAGAGTTGGAGATAAGAGAATGCAGCCTCATGTGTGCAATAGTTGTGAAGGAAAAAGGTGAAATAGAAGAAATAGAAGACACAGATATGATCTTGTTTCCTCAATTGCATCACTTGGCACTGGAGCGTCTTCCAAAGCTCATGAGCTTCTTAAGCACACAAAATTCATTCATAGCTGACGCAGCAGAAATCTCTCCAGAGGGTGCATGTGATTTTCATATGACAATTCTACAGGAACAGGTACATTAAATTTTGATTTCAGATAATGATTTGACAAACACGGCACACGAGCTTGCTACTTATTTTTTGTGCTAGGGCGCCTTATTGAGTTGATTCGTGAGCCACACATTACAAACAAAACAGAACGAAGACCAGCTAGCTCTCTCTTGAACCTTCCAGAAGACTTCCGAAAACCCCAACCCCAACCCATTTGATCCCTTTTCTGCCTAGCTCAGGGCCGCGCGGCCTCCTCTCACCTCCGGGTGAGAGAGATCGTGACCAGAAATGGTCAGATCTTGGCAGCGTGGCCCGAGTCCGGTCATTTCCGTCTTCCTTTTTACCTTTTCTTTTCTGTTTTCTTTTGGGCCTCCGATCGGAAGTTACCGACCAGCCGCCATCACCACCACCCCTCTTCTCTCCCTCCTTCCGCCTTACCTCCTCTCCATCCGATCGGGGTTTGTCGACACATCTGTCCATCTCCAGTAAGCGTCGAGATCGTCTACGGCCATGGATGACCGGTGGGCATCAGGCGTGGGGACTTCTTCCAGTCCGTCTTTATATCATCCCTATCTTTGGGGTTGATTTTTTAAAACTCTTTTTGAAGAGCCCCTACCACACCCGAATCGCATGGCATCTCTTGCCATGTCAAAATCGATTCGACTCAGTGGTTTCCTTGGATGGGAGTTCGACTCCAAATCTGCTGCTGCTCCGGACATCGATAGTCGTGGTTGCTTTCGTGCTTTTATGGACGGTGGCCAAATTATGTGTCGATCGGTGTTATTTTGGTTGTACTGTTTGTGTTTGGTGTTGTTGTTGTAGTTGTATCTGTTGTTGTAATATTTGTGTAGTTTGTTGTTGTTGTTGTTGTAGTATTGGTGTTGTTGTGTTCTTACTTCCCTCTTGGTAGAGTCTTTGCTGTGATGCCATGTCACCTTTGCTGCCCTCTTGATAGGGTTTTTACTGTGACGTCATGTCACTTTTGCTCCCTCATTGTAGGGTTTGTATCCCTCTGAGTAGGGTTGTAATTTTCTTTCAATAAAGTCTTCGTTATTTATCAAAAAAGACAAACACGGCACACACTATATAGATATGTCAAGATATTAACTAAAAGTTAATTAATTGATGAAAATAAGACGGGACTTATTTTAAACACTGGATGGTTTAATGAATAATTTTAAGAAGATTATAATAAAATAAAAAAAATAAAAGATAAAACAATTGATTATTTGCATGTAGCTTATTGTGTATTGTTGGAGGGGGGATGAGTTTGAAATTCATACATATTAGATTTTAAATCATATAGCAAATAGTAAAAGTTGGATCTTAGAAGTCCTTAAAGATTTTTGTAAGTTACAGCATAATTCCACTAGCTATACTTTAAAGTCGTTGCAAATTAAACCTTCAATTTTAAAAACATTTAATTAAAACCATTAAATTTTTAAACTGTTTCAATTCATGCTCTCAATGAGTCAATGTTAACTAAAAGTAACATAAACTCACATAAGTTGTGTCTAAAACCAACACACACACACACAAAAAAAAAAAAAAATCATTCCATGTGAAATTATAAGATCTTTAGTATATTAGTAATATATGAAAATTGTTAAAATTAATGTTATATAAGCTCATTTTCAAATCATGTCATATCAGATACTATATAAATAAACTTGTATCATACACGCTATAGTTCCTCCATCGTGATAAACCCATCACCATTTTGATCAAACATGTTGATTGCCTCCTTTATTTCCTCCTCCTCATCCCTCTTGTTAGTATACCATATAGGCCCAATGGGCTTTAGATTCATTACACCTTACTTGTCCAGCACACATACGGATCGTACATTCTCTTTTCTTGTACTGCACTCTCACATCTGTCTACCTACGTTCAGGGGCGGAGCTACGTTGCTCCTTGGGGGGGCTTCAGCCCCCCCAAAATTTTAATTTTTCTTGAGAGAGTATAGGTAAATTAAAGTTAAGCCCCCCCAAAAAATAATATTCAGCCCCCCCTTTTTAAAATGCACAATAATATTTCTTCCTAAATAGCATAAATAGAGCAATCTTTAAAATAATACAGTGTTATTTTTTGACTGATACACTACATATTTTAACAATATCTTATACATTCATTAATTATTTCGGCACAAGATACAAACTTTCTTTTAATTATTTCGGCTGGCAGATGGCTGCCACTTCTTTTGACTCTTTTTCTTGTATACTTAATTATTTCGGCTGCCAGGTCCAATTTTCTTATTTGTCTTTTCAGTTTTCCCTATGCAGCTTCTAGTCTTCACTCTTCACATTATAAAATATAAATCTATCTTCAGCTCTTCCCAAATTGCCGGCTTTTCTCTTCCCAAATTGCTGGCAGCTGGCTTCTCTCTACTCTTTTCTTTATACTCACTTGTCTTTTCTTCTTTTTCTTTTCTTTATACTCTCTTGTCTTTTCTTCTTTTTCATTTCCCAATACAAAGTTATCTTTTGTCTTTATAACAAATCTCTCTTCACTCTTCAACACTTCACTTCCCAAATTTGCCGCCTTTTCTCTATACTCTCTACTCTCTAGCCCTTTCTTCTTTTTCATTTTCCAAAGTTAAGTTATTTGTTGTCTTCGTTTTTCCTTCCTCCAAGTCAGTAAGTCACAACTCACAACAAATCTCAAAACTCTCCAGTCTCCTCTTCACTCTTCAGTTCCCAAATTGCTGCCTTTTCTCAATAAATCTTCTTCTGGCTTCTTTTTCTTTTCTCTTCTTAGTGTAAATTTCATAATTTGCAATAGTGTGACCGCGTGAGGGTGAGAACCTCTTGTATTTGGGTGTTTTTGAAAGTGATATTGTGGTAAGTTTTTTTTCCTCATCAATTATTATCATTATAATTTTTATTTTTTTTTACCATTGTTCTTATTTAGTTATTTGTAAAAATTTTGGTTTTAGGTTTCAAAGTTCAAATAGTTGTACTGATTTCTTATTGTTCATTTTGACTTTTAAGGATGAAGAGACTGATGACTGAAGAGTGACTATCATTAATTTAAAATTTCAGGTTTGTTTCTTCTAAATTTCTATCATATTTGTGCTTAGATTT
>OU015761.1:32483267-32583189 GCA_907173295.1 Fagus sylvatica | reverse complement strand
CTCACATAAGAAATGTAACAATAAAAACACTGTTACCCTAATTATGGCTTGGCATTTTTTTAATAACTTTTGAAACATGGAACACAAAAAAAAGGATCACGAAATAAGTAGATCCGGCAAAATTGGACCCAAATCCGAACGAAAAAAAATAATGTATGAATAATAGGAATAGCAACCTATTTTAGTTTGATAATTTTTTTATTCGACCCAATTTTGACCCACCCAGTCATCAAAATAAAGGGGTGTACCACACATGATAAATCGTGAAAACAAAAATATCTGTAGCTTCGTTTTTTCTAGCCTTGTGTCCGCCAACATATATATATATATATATATATATATATATATATATATATATATGGGAGTACCACACTTGATAAATCGTGAAAACATGAAAAAATAATAATAATAATAATAATCCACAAGAACTGCTCAATGATTAATTTAATCCTGAAAACTAATTTTCTTCCAAATAATACTTCCTGTAGCATTTGATTCTAATAGCAACTATGACAACAACAACAAAATTTAGACTTGTTCTTTTGTTCAATTGAATTCAATCATTTCTCTTTAATCTTTATCTTTTTCTCTCTTTTTTTATTCTAGATATATTCCAATAACATTTTAGCATCATCCTCCATCCACCAACTACAAGGACTTCAGAGATGAATTCCATTTCCGAGTCCCTACGATAAATTCTAGTAATCAACCCGAACCACATGAGGGAATTGAATACTAATTCCTAACTTTTGTTGTTGACTCAGTACCGAATGCATTAAAGGCCTAGATCTCATTCTAACTTCTAATTAAACACAAACCCTTAAATCCACAAGGGGCTCCTTCAAACCACCACAAATAAAGAAAACCTTAATTTTACTCAACAAATTCTTATTTTCGTATTACATATTGCAAGCTATTTAAAGGCTCTAGAAAACCTATTTTCCAAGTAAGAATATTCTTAAACATTTCATAATTGATACAGTACCATAATATGACTCTAGTTTGACTAGGAAAATCTTAAAAACACATTAAATCAAGGAAATATAATCCTAAATCCTAAAATAACGAAAATTACTTGAAATATCAAAATTAACAAATGACAAATTAGAACCCTATATCTTGTCCTACATCAGACCCTCCACTTGAATTAAACTCAACCTCGAGTTTTCTTCTGAAAATTGAATTCTTCCTTTCAAAATAAAACGATTCTTCGAATACTTGACCGTCTTCAAAACCTGCTCAGAATTATGTTCCACAATTTGTATAACCCAAAATTTCTTTTGTTTACCCTTCAATTGATTTCCAATATTAACCAATAAAGGATTGAAGACAAAAATAAAATTTTCTACTCAATAAAATCAATTGATTCACCCTCATATTTGACTCAAGTTAAATCTTCCACAATATTCCAATCATTTTTGCCTCAAGATTTTCATCATTCTCTTCAATCAATTTCAGATTTCCTTCTTTAGCCTCTTCAAGAACTTCTTCCAAAATATCATTTTTGATAGACGATGATTCTTCAAATTTTTGGTCTTTCGATCCTTCAATCTTTGTCAAAATTTGTTCTTGCTTGACTTCTTTAATAATAAAAGTATGTTCATAAATTGAATTTTTTTGAGCAACATCCAAATTTTGATCTTTCCACAATGAACTATTATTGAAATTCTCACTACAATCCCCTTCAAATAATTTTGTTTATTTATGAATAGAACTTGTATAAAACAATATCTCATCGTAATCACGGGGAAAGAAAAAATTAACTATCAATCATTTCATGCTTGGCCATGAAAAAATTTTAGGCTTACCTTTTCTCATTCTAGGAGTACCCTTCATCATTCCACCAATCTGCTGCATCGCTTTCAAGCTTGCTTGATACAAGTAGCACCTTGAAATCTTTAGGGATCTTTGCGTAAGAAAAGTAATTTTCAAGATCCAAGATCTAATCTATGAAGCCTTCTTTGTATGGTATGCCATCCAAGCATGGAATTTATATCTTTAAAATTAAGAACATGTCGTTTGATAATTCGGTTAACAAAAGGCTCTCAAGCAACTTCTCCAACACGATTTTTGTCAACTCTTTGTTCACGGTTGGCATTGAGTCTCAGTCAGACAAGCTGTTCTCGAATCTCGTTCATTTGTTGCCTTTGTTCCTTTATTTCTGCCCAAATAGCATCTTTCCCACTACCTCTACCATTGGGGCCTTCAACTCCATCTCCACTAGCAAACCATTAAACCAGGCAAAACCTCGCTCTGATAGTCTCATACCACTTGACAAAGTATGGAACACATGAAAAGACTAGATAATTAATCTCATTTTAGCTAAATGCAAACCCTTAAATCTATAATTAAGGAACTCCTTTAACCCACAAGGAAGAAGTCTTGAATCCACCATAAATAAAGAAAACCTTAATTTTATTGATAGCAACCATTTTCGTTTTACATATTAATTGTAAGCCTGTTTAAAGCAACCATTTTCGCTATTAATTGTAAGCTAGAAAACCTATTTTCCAAGTAAGAATATACCTAAACACATCCTAATTTAGAAAGTATCATAATAGAACTCTAAATTGACTAGGAAAGTCTTAAAAACACCTAAAATCAAGTAAATATAATCCTAAATCTCAAAAGAACGAAAATTACATGAAATATAAAAATTTAACAAATGACAAAAATAAACCCCTATATTTTGTCCTACATAAGTTGTTTCATGCTTTGATTTCTTTATAGGATGCATTCCCCAACTTGGAGACTTTGAGGTTGGCTTTAAATCAATCCCTGAAGGAGATATGGCATGGCGAGCTTTTGGAAGAGTGCTTTTGCAAATTAAAAGTTGTTGAGGTGATCAACAATAACCAAAGTGTTTCTCTATCTTCTTTTCATAAAAAATCACTAAGTCTGGAGAAATTTGTTGTGCGGGATAATTTTTTGGAAGAACTATTCCCATATGAAGATATTCTTCATCCGGAAAAACATGCTAGGATACTCACACAACTCAGAGAATTAGAGTTGTCCCAGCTACCTATGTTGACACATTTGTGGAAAGAAGAAACTCAATCAAGCCCAATTTTGCAAAATTTGGAAGCTTTGGAAGTGTCACAATGTGACAAATTGAAACTTTTAGTGCCATCATCGGTGTCTTTCCAAAATTTGACAACTCTGGAAATATCGAAGTGTCATGGATTGATTAATTTAGTTAACAGTTTCAACAGCTAAAAGTCTGGTGCAACTCAAAAAATTGAGTGTAAGTGAATGCAAAAGGATAACAGAAATTGTAGCAAGGGAGGGAGGTGAAGTAAATGAGGTGATTAATTTCAATAAATTGACATCTTTAAAACTTGAGCACTTACCAAACCTCACAAACTTTTGCTCCGGAAATTACTCCTTCGTATTCCCATCTTTAGAAGAAGTTATTGTGAGACAATGCCCCGAGATGAAGATTTTCTCTCACCGATTGTTAAGCACACCAAAGCTAGAAAGGGTACAAATAACAAACGAAGATGAGTGGCATGGGAAGATTGACCTGAATACCACCTTACATTGGGATTGGGAACATACTATGACTTGATGCAATTTGTGCTGAGAAATGGTAAGTATATTTTTCCTCAAATCTCTTAATTTCCCACACCAAATGTGATTTAATTTTGTAATGCATTAACGCATAAACGAGCAACCAAAATACTGTCTCAATGGACTCTAAGTTATAGAAGTATATTAGAATATATTACAATATTATGAACATTTCCATTTGATATAATAGTACAATCCACATAAGTCACACATTTCTCGCATTATACATGCTATTATGTGCAGATGCATGGTAAACAACCCAAATGAAGTTTTAAATTTGAAGATTTCTTGATTTTTGTCAATGGTTATAATGATTGATGCTTTTATCTTTAATATGTTGTTTTTAGTCACGGAAGGTTTAGAGCTCTGAAGGAGATGAAGATCATCCTTAATCTACAACAGCTGGAATGTGACTTTTCTATATACATATATATAGTTTGTGAGCGAGGATGTTTCTATCTCCTGAAGTCAGTTGGTCAAAGGGCGATTCATCCCCATGGCTACTAAAATAAACAAGGTTCACCCACAGTTGTTTGTTCTGCTATTGCTTCTTCATTTTCTTTGTTTTGCTAAATTTGAAAAATGAAAAAAGTAGTATAATGTTTGTTTGATGAATTCATCTTTAAAGTGTTGTAAACCGTCTCTTCCTTGGAGGTAGAAAGACGATATGACTATCCTTATGAAGTTCTGCACATGTTTAATTTGTTTATCGTTAACTGTTATTGTAATGAAGTGTTTGACAATTTCTAATATGTTTTCTTGCTTATTCTACACATATGTTATATATAGTTATATACTAGTCGCATACCCGATACGCGTTAACGTATAGAGTTCTTATGATATTCTATCATAAAGTTGGAGTTTGTTTTGAAAAACATTATTTTAAATTAATTTTAATGGATTGATGAAGTGGCTTAATCTTAGCCTTTTCTTATAAAGGGGAGAAGATGATTTAAAGAACTCTACAAGATTTTTGATCCATACTTTTTTATATGAATTTAATTTGTAATCGGTTTACTCGATGCTATTATAAGTGATACAACATTTTCATATCTTATTCTACTCTGGTCAATATTTACTTATGTTAAAAATATAAATCATTTTCTAAATTTGATAACAGATAATTTTTATTTTTTTTTCTTTTGAGAATGATAAATAAAATATGTAAATGTCAAATATTCATATTTTCTGCATTTAGGAATGATACCATAGTACCGTAAATGTAAATGTTTCCCATACAACAAAGAGGGAAAAAAAAAATCAACATGTAAATTATTTCAACCGAAAATAAAAATATGTCAAAATTATTAGAGCTTTAAAAGGGAGTCATTCACATTCTATACATTTAATTTGGAATTTTAAAGTCATTATTATTTTGCAATGAAATTAAGATACTCGATTCATATTTTTATTCTTCGAATATTTAAATGTTCAACTACTAATTAGAATGCTCCATCCATATTTAAATTCTCCATTTAATGCAATCATTCTAACCGGAAAAAATAAAATATCTAATTATCAACATTAACTCCACACCTATTTTTCCTCTTTGCAAACGGGTTAAGCTTTTCAAATATCTTTTTTTTTTTATTTTTAATAGAAAAGTTCTTCAAATATCTAAATGCTTTATGTCTAATTAGAATACTTCATTCATATTTTAATTCTTCAAATATTTAAATGCCCTATGTCTAAATAGGGAGAAATTGTCACTTAGGTATTCGACCCAGTGATAATCCCCCTCCCAAAAAACCCCACCCCTCTATGAGAGAGTGGGTTCGATCCTTGAGATTTTCAAATTATACGTTTGTATGAGTTTATATTAGAATTTCTATAAAAAAAAAATTAGGAGAAATTATTCAATCCACCAGATGAACAAGCCTAATGGTCCACCCATTTTAATTTAACGACAAACCTGTGCAGCTAGGAAAATTATTGAAAATAAAATCTAAATTAATTTTGCATTATTTTTTTTTTTTTTTTTTGTAGTTCAAAATGTTGTAGGCAAGATCAAACAAAATTTAGTAGATCTACTTTTTGAAAAAAATAACTAAGATATTTACAAAATAAAATTTAATATAATGTAATTTTTCTTTTGGCATAAGTTGAATATAGTCCAATTTTTATAAAACCTTCATGTTTATATTTACCATATGCATGTTTCCTCCAAAAATAAAATAAATGATACTTAAAATAAAAAGAAGGACAAATAAATACTCCATGATTATATGATCTCATAACTCATTTCAAGCCATGCAACAAATCCATCTTTCTCCATTGCCAGCAACAAAATTAAATGAAATACTAAGAAAAAAAAACCTAAAAATCTTGTGAAAATTGATAATTATGATTATTATTAAAAGATATTTATATTGTGTTTATATATGGAATATATTTTAGTATTAGACATTAATTATGATTGTGTTTTATATATGGAATAATATATTCATATTAAAGAAAATATGATGTGTCAAAATTCTTGGAAGGTTTAATAATAGAATAAAATTTAAATTCAATTAGAAAATATATATTAAAATAATGAGGTGTAAAATTGTGAGATTTCCGATGATGAGGTCAAAGCAAAACGGTTTTAATGGCAGTGAAACCCATCGTGCCATGCAACCCAAATCTCCGTTTCCACCTTCACCGTCAAAGCAAAACAATCAGTGAAACCCATTGGTTCATACAAACATATTTAATAAAGAATGGTTGAAACAATATTTTACATACCAAAGAGCACAATCGTACCCACCAATAACATAAATTTGATTTTAATTCTAAAACAGTATAATTAAAAAATGAAGAAATCCACTCTCGGTTGGCAATAAAACCAGCAAAGGGTTGAACCGTTGTTTCCTCCCTATCCCACGAGCATAACCCTACCAGATATGAATGAAAATCAAAATGATATGGCTGACCGAGAAAAATAGGTCAAAAACCAATCTTGAAAATGGCTTTTCTTTTTCTTCCAAAAAATAAAAAAGATGAGGATTTAGATGCAAAACCCAGTTTTGGGACATGGATCTCGGTCTTAAATTCGTATTTTATTGTCTTAGGCTTGACAATTCACTGATAAGTGCCATTCCTGTTTTCATGGACAAGCTCATTGATGTCATAATTGTACACATAATGAATCTCTTTGCTTTGATCGGTGAAGGTGGAAACTGACGGAGATTTGGGTTGTTTGGCTATGAAGGAGGAGCTGGAGGTGCAACGTGGGGATATTTTGGTCTTTCACTTGTGTTTGTTATTAATGCGTAGCTGAGTCATTAAATTGAAATATATGACATTTAATTATTGGGTGGTGGACCGTTCGGCTTGCTCACCCGGTGGACTTAATAATTTTTTGTAAATAGGAATGCTCTTTACGGATTTAACTCTCCATTTAATGTAAAATCATTATAATCGAAAAAACTAAAATATCTAAATGAAATCAACATTTATTCCACATTTACTCCACACCTATTTTTCCTCCTTGCAAATTGATTAAATGTTTAAAATATCTAAATGCTCTTTGTCTAACTAGAATACTCCATACATATTTTAATTCTTTAAAAATTTAAATGCCCTATGTCTAAATAGGAATGCTCTATTTAGATTTAAATTATCCATTTAATGTAAAATCATTATAATGGGAAAAAATAAAATGTTTAAATGTCAATCAACATTTATTCCACATTTACTCCATACCTATTTTTCCTCGGATCAAGATCCTCTAGAGTTCCTAGAGTACTCTACCACATAGAGTTCTTTTAATCCTAACCCTTCTCTTAAAATAATTGACCAAGATAATGACATGTCATCAATCCACTAACAAAATTCCTAAAGGTTGAAATACCAATTTAGTCCTCAACCTATGGCCTCTGTGTCAAAATGGTCCTTAACCTTTTAATTGTGTCAAATTGATCCTCAACCTTTCGTACTTGTGTCAAAATGGTCCTTGTCGTTAAATGATAGATGGAAAAAATTGACTAGACTAATGGTTTTATTAAAATAATATAAAACTGTAATGTGGCATGCCAACTCAGGGAAATTTTTTTTTAATTTAACTGAAACTCATGCACTCACGTGAGGTGCATGGAAATCCTAAAACCATTATTCCAAATCTCACCTACCACCATTTTAAACCCCCTCCGGTGAAGCTATGACTACTCCATACACCGCCCCTCGCCTAGCCCCTTTCCCCTTGTGTTCTTTTGAGAAAAAGTCCCAATAAATCACATTAAAGCATTCAGATTGTAGAATAAAAAAAAAAAATTGTCAAGGATCATTTTTCTCCTTGGTATCATCTTCAATGGCATCGCTACAGACACCAGCCTTGGCGTTCTTCTTCTGTTTTCGATGGCGACGACCCAAATCATTAATTCGCTTGAAAGTGTTAATCCCTCAACAAATTTGAGGGTTTATGGTAGTGATTAGTTGGTCTCAGTGTTGTGGGTTTTTTAATTTTTAATTTTTATGATTTTGTGGCACTGGGAGGAAGTTTGAGTTTTATATAAAAAAGAGAAACGGGTTGAAGCCGAGAGAGAGTGGGAAAGGTCTTAGTCTTGCCTTTAAAGTGTACATTTATTTGTTTGAACGAAACAATATGTGAACACAAACAGAGGCGGATTCAAGAATTCAATCTAGGGTGGGCACCTTTTAATCCCAAAGTTTAATAGACATAATACAAAAAAATGCTTAAAGCCGATATACATTATTTATATAACAAAAAAGTAACAAATAAGAAACTTATTATAGCCTTTTACAATTGATTTCGACGTGTGTTTCATATTTTGAAACCGTTACATTATAACTTTATTATTAATACTACGAGAAATGTCTTTCCCTATGTATACGATCAAGTTATCATCCATCCATTGATCACTCATTCGATTACGTAATCGATTATTCACAATCTTCATAGCTGAAAATGATCTTTAATTTCCAAAATGACAGTGCAACTGGTAAGTTTGATAGTAAATTATATATATATATATACCTAGAAAAAAAAAATTAACAAAAAAATTAGGGTTATTCTACAATACTCACTCTTTTAATTTTGTGAGTTTGGTACCCACTCAATTGTTATCATCAAATATGTGTAGTTGCCATCATATGTGATGATAATGTGATGTTGGTACTCTCTAATTTTATATATATTAAATTTAAATAAATAAATAAAAATTTAAGGTATAAAGTAATGGATTATAGGTATCAACATATATAAGTAGGAGTGCACTAATACCATCAATGTGACTCGGCACTAAAAAAAAGTGGGCCTAGGCAAGGGGGTGGAGGCTGAGAAGTGGAGGAAAATGAATAGAGATGGAAGGAGTAGGAGTGTTGACTCGGTGTGGGGCTAGGCGAGGGGCAATGTGTGGAGGAGCAATCACTGACTCACCGGAGGGGGTTTATAGTGGTGGTAGATGAAATTTGGAATAATGGTTTTAGGATTTCCAAGCACCTCATGTGAGTGCATGTGTTTCAGTTTCAGTTTATTTTTATTTTTATTTTTTTTTTCCTGAGTTGGCATGCCACATTACAATTTTATATTATTTTAATAAAACCGTTAGTCTAGTCAATTTTTTCCATCCATCACTTAACGGTAAGGACCATTTTGACATAAGCACGAAAGGTTGATGACCAATTTGACACAATTCAAAGGTTGAGGACCATTTTGACACAGAGACCATAGGTTGAGGATCAAATTGGTATTTAAACCATTCCTAAAATAATGGTTTTTGAAAACAGCTCATTAACCCAACAAATAACGTTGTTAAATTCACGACTTTTTTTTTAAGAAATCAGAAGAGGAAATTGATCCAACAAGAAAAAAAAGTTCATCCCCTCTGCCTCCACCCCTTATCCCTTCCACCGTCTGTCACATGATAGGTGTCCCTATGTTTAAAGTTTATAAGAAGAAGCATGCTTTAAGAAGTTTTATTAAGGAAAAATTTGCGAACATCGACGTAAGAGTTTAGAGGTTAAATCTTTGTTGGAAGATGTTCAAGGAAATCAATTTGATAATTCTGGGTAGCATCAGCATGAGGGCATTATGTGAGAAATCGAATGTCTTCAAGCATATATTTCTTGAAGAGGTATTTTTCAAGCAAAATGCTAAGAAGATGTGTTGAATCTTGGAACACACATCAGTTTTTCGTAGAAGTGTCAAATAAGAACGGATAGAAACTTGATTCATTGGCTTTATGCTGAGCAAGGAATTGACCTTTATCTTGGCTTATCCTCAGATGAATCTAGGTCAAGCCTATATTTTATGAGCAGATTTAATTAAGTAAATAATTTATTAGCCCTTGATGTGATGAACTAAGTATACCCAGAATCTTGGCATTTTATTCAAAAATAAATAGAGAAGAATATATATATATATATATACCCAGAATGATTGAAGATACAGTAAAATAATTTCGTGGTGGAAAGAGAATGTGGTATTGAGTATTGATGTCCATTGATAGGACGAAGAAGATATTTTTTTGGGTTATCTCTTACCATCCTTACACTTTAAATGTAATGGCCTTTAAGGGGAAAAGGGAGTGGAGGGGTGAGGCAGAGGACCACTTATTTTAATTGGTTTAGTCTTTCTCCAATTGGATATATTTTCTCCATTGATTTCTTTAGAGATATTGTTAGTTATTGACATTAATGTTTAATGAGTATTTTTTTTTTTTAAATCATTATTTTATGGATTTTGTTACTGGATTGATGACATGTTATAATCTTGACCACTTATTTTAAAAGAATGATCAAAATTAAAAGAACTCTATGGAGTAGAGTACCTTAAGAACTCTAAAGAATTTTGATCATTTTTCCTTCTTACAAATCAACTAAATTCTTCAAATATCTAAATGCCCACATAAAATTTAAAATTCGCAAAGAAAACTACCAAATTTTAATACCAAGGCACAAACCGACCACAAAATTGAATAAAAAAATAAAAAATCAGGCCCATTTTGTTTTTAAGTTGAAAGATAGAATTGTATTGAATGAAAACCAAAGAATTACAGCTGTAAATGTAATATAACACAAACCGCAAAGGATAAGCATAACTTCCATTGCTATCCATTCAAAAGTAAAGAAGAGGTTCCTAGAATGAGCTTGTAATATTAGGAAACTCCATTTTTTTAAATTTTTTTTTAGTTGAAAGATAATCATTAAGCAGGGTCTTGGCCGAGTTAAGAATCCATGGATGAGTTTGGTACTGCTAAAAAAGAAACCGGTTTCTTGCATTCCATATCGCCCAGCACACCATTGCCCATTTTTATCAACAAATACGAAGGCTCACAGCTCAATGTGACGAGGTTTGAAGGTACAATAGTTATTATTTTAAATCTATCCCTAAAAGTTATTATTTTATAATTTTTTCCTTCTTTTTAATACGAAGACATGGGCCTCAGTTCTCGAAACCGGTTCGTGTTTGAGGTTGTTCAAGATCATCCATCCAAAATTCTAGAAGGTGCCTCCAAGTTTTTGACTGATTATCGTATGCATGCTGCCGTTCATATCTCTGGAGATCCTCAAGGAAAAGACTGGAATAGCTAGGTCTTTTACCAATGTTATAATCCTAAAGATACTGATAGTCTCCTTTGTTATATGGTTATAGTTTGTGATAATCATCAACAAAATTTCTATCTTTTTATCCAAAAAAAAAATATATAATTGAATCTCAATTTAACACAACAACTAAAACAGAATATCTCTAATCACAGATTTATTATTCTCAAGATGAAATTTGCCATCTTAAGAATACAATAAACTTGAAAATAATAAGGATATACACAAGAGTAAAAATAAATATAAATATATGTATAATATTATAATTGAATACAAAGATGTGGAGTGTGAATAAGAACAACAAAAACTTATAAAAGAGAAGTCTCATATTACTCGCAAACACTTCAAGAACTTGAACGGTGGAAATCAACCCTTAACAGATCTAAAAACACACTTGAATATACTTTAGAATACTCGAATACACTGTAGAACACTTGAACATACTTTTAGAACACTAGAACATATTTTAAAACACATTTTGAATCACAAATGAACTCCTGAACTCTGCAAAATGCGCGGCGGTGTAACTGTCTTCTTTTCTTCCATTGATACTTTCCTCGAGTAGCAGTTTTCAATTGAACAATTACCTTCTATTTAAAATTTCAAATCTTCGTGAGTCTAGTTCATGGCAGAAAAATAATTTTCAAGAAAATATTAAAATAAAATTTCAAATCTCACAATTATACAAATCACAAATAAACTGTTATTTGATAGTTTCTTAAGATAAACTTGCTAATAACTGTTTTTCAGATAAGAACACGGTACCTCGAGATGACCTCGGGTCTATAATTTGGGCTTTCTGTTCATAATAAAATAAACCAACCAATTTGGGCTTAAATAGTAGTCTCAATCTAATAAATAATTTATTTCAAGCCCAAGTCCATTTGGGTTAAAAATTATTTATAGTACAAACATATACCTATATCAAATTGTATTGTTTTGAAAACGGTGAATCGAATGAAATTAATGAGATTCATCAAAATAAAATAAAAACGAAATTAATTTAGACAAACAAACTAACATTTTGGGTAGATGGAATTTTTTTTTTTTTTTTTTTTTTTGGGAGCTTAATGTTTATTTATTTGTATTACTTTTTTTTTTTTATTTATATATGATAGAAATTCTAATCTAAACTCACATACACGTATATTTTAAAGATTCCGGAGATCGAATCTACACCCTCATAGAGAGGTGGAGCTTTTTGGAAAGAGGGATTACTACTGGATTGAATACCCAAGTGGTTATTTTTTATTTTTATAAGTATGAGGTATACGATTTATTGTGGGGGTCTGTAATGCTTTTTAAAAAAATGAAAAATATTAAAATTAAGATTAAGATTTGCTCTATGTAAATTGCGTTTTAGGTATGTTTCCTTCTCTTTAAATTTTTTTCCCTTTTGGAAACCTTTTACTTTTACGAGGACTCTTACGACATATCATCTCAATAAAATCCTCTTCTTTTTTTTTTTTTTTTTTTTTTGAAAGAAAACGATAGAAACTTTTTTTTTTTAGTTACGATAGAATTTAAATCTATGGCGTCCGCTCATGATGGTTGCTCTTACCATCAGGTCAAGATCAATTGTTTTTGGTGTAGACAATTGATTTTTGATGTAGGTGGAATTTGAACCTAGGTCCCTTACTTGACGACAAGAGACTTTACCAGTTGAGCCAACTGAAACCTACTATTTTATTTTTTATTTTATTTTGGATTTTAACGTTTTCTTGTTTTGGGGTTTATCAAATTTTTTATTTTTATTTTTATAAAACAAATTTGATTAAAGATTTTAACTTTGTAGTTTTATAATTCCATTTGTTTTTTTTTTTCATTTAATTTTCTTTTTTTAATATTTCCGTGATTATACATTATATATATATATATATATATATATATATTGGGGGGGGTTATATCAGAGACGGTGTTTTATTTACAAGTAATTGTTACTTTTTTTTTTTCTTTTTTTTTTTTAAGTGTAATTTAATTTAATATAATAAATAAAGTAATATATAATTAAAGAACTTGGTATTAATGAAGAAGTACAACACGCATGCTTAAATACGTTTTGAACAAATTAAGGAAAACAAAACTACTTTGTTTTGGAACCTTGACTTATATTTTATTTTTATTTTCCTTATTGGGAGCTTTCAAGTATTTTGAGGACTCTTACGAGTTATCAATAAATTCTGTTTTAGGTATAGTTAAGGCTATTATATTTTTTTTCTTTTTGGAGGACTTTTAATATTCTAAGGAGTCTTACATGGTTATCAGTTAAATAATATCCATATTTGGATCCTTTTATTTTAAGATATACTTATTTTAAGACCTTACGTATGTAGGTTCTCAACTATTAGTTTGACCTTTTTTTTTTATAAGAACGTTGTTATTATTAGTTATTTATTATTGTAATTCTATTTTTTATTATTATTATTTTTTTTTTTTGTTCTTTTTGAAGTCTTTTAGTATTTGGATCTTTTTATTTTAGAATATATTTTTTTTGAAGACCTTACGTATACATGTTTTCAACTATTAGTTTAATTTATATGTAGGTTTTATTTTATTTATATATATATATTATATATTTTTATATATTTATGTTAAGTTATGAGTAGTTAATTGTTTATTATTGTAAGATGTAATTTAATAACCATTTTAAATAATATACAATTGAATAAGTTGGCATTAATATGGACATTTAATTTTACTTATTTATATTTATGACTGACACGTGTATGTATACATATTAATAATAGGTGTTTAAATATTAAAGGTGTGCAAATCAAAAACAAACACGTGGCATATTACATCCACATGTGCTTACTAATGTGTCATGTGTCGATCATAAGATGTTGCCATAAATGTCATGTGATAAAAATATGATAATGTCTTCTTTAATATATATATATATATATATATATATATATATATATATATATATGTTGCAAACTAACTATTGCAATGCAAACTGGTAATGCTTACTAGGTAAAATGACTATCTGAAATCTAAATAAATATTTTGTTTTTATATTGAATGTAATTTTTTAAAAATTTATTCAATCATTATATGATTCATGTCATTATAATTTAGCATGAATACTTTTCATAAATGCGTGAAATGCAGATGGCAAAGATAAACATGAGATGGCATAATATACTAAATGTAGCAATTATGCAAGATACTGATTAAATGCATTAAAAAAGAAAAATAATAATAAATTGAAACACAAAATAGAGTAGTATCCAACAAATATTACAATTTTAAAAGAGAACAAAATGAGCTTGCATAACAGAAGACAATGATCAGAAACAAAATCATTATTTAAAACATGTAACAGTTAATGAGCAAAGCAATGACTTATCAATATATCTTGACACTATGAACAACAAACTGCCCGAAGACAATGAATTTCAATTAGCCTATATGTGAAACAGAACATGACACTATGAACAGCAAAGTGCTTGAGGACAATGAATTTTCAATTAGCCTATATGTGAAACAGAACATACATATTTTTCTTTCAAACCTGCAAAATGGACGGGAAAATTTAAATTGGATATGAACAAAAGAAAAATTATAATCAACTTCAGCATAATCCATTAAAAGATGCACCATAATTTTTTATTCATAAAAGTTAACAGGATTCCTATATTCCAAAAATCCATACTATTAGTACCATCGCATTAGGAAAAAAAAAATCTTTCAAACAATAGCATTGACTACTTGTACCTGATTAGATACATAAACAACCAACTTCTCCCAACCAAAGTATCACCAACATTCAAGTTTACATAAGTTTCCACCAACCACAATACAACAATCAGTTTAAGCTGATATACTTCGAATAATTAGACTTCACAATTTATATCAATATAACATCAAGAAAAAAAAAATACAAAAAAAAGAAAATATCAAATACAGAAAAAGAAAAACATGTCAAAACTATGAACTAATTAAAATACAGAAAACTAAAAAAGACATTTAAATATATTGCAACTAAAATAAGACCATTTATAACTAAAACAAGAAAAGTATCTAATACTTCCATAAAAGAAATTTCAATTATTTTCAACATATAACCACATTATTTACATTTCAAACAATCTAACAAATAGAAGAATTCAAAAAGCTAAAGAGTTTCTACATAGAAGTGTCAATAACTTTTAGTTTCGTTTGATTTTGATTCTGATCATTGTCTTCTGTTATGCAAGCTCATTTGCTGAGTAGGTATGCACTCCACTGCCAAACGGCATAAATGTATTGAGTTTTGGGGCAGCCTAGATAAGAAATTAAAAATAAAAATAGAAATTTACTAACATAAGCATGCAAATGCTATAGGCACAAAATGTTGGAATATTTTCATAAAAATCATTATATTCAAATCTTGAGTAATTGGTTATTAAGTGGAAAATAAAGCATCAGTTTTAATATGAAGAATCGGTTTTAAATTGAAATTCAAATCAAATAATAACATATTTAATAGCATCAGTTTCTTTTCACTAATTTCAAAATTTATTAGTTGATTCTCAATTATATTTGACAATTTATAATCAATAACTATTGACAACCATTAGCTGGTATATACACAGAAACATTTCAAATCGTTAGTATGGGTTCATGGTTTTTTCAAACCAATAGTAATTGTCATGAGTAACTACTCATTTACTACTGATCATATTATTATGTCCAAAACATTTACTTTCAATATCAGTAACTTACTGTCCAAAACGTCTATATTCATAGACAAATATATTTACAATGAATGATATTGTAGAGCTCATGAGGCTAACGGAAAAGAGCTTTGAAAAATAAATTAAATGAGAAGGCTCCTTCTTCCACCTATATATACATGATTATTCCAGTTGGAAAAGACACCGAAACAATATATTTCAGCACTTGTTTTTCTCTCTACAAATCAATTTTCACAACTTAGATTATCTATACACTTTCACAAAAACATATTTTATTTTAGGTAAAAGACAGTACTATTTTAAGAGCTTCTCACCCTATAAGTAGTGTAGACTTGCCAGGGATTATAGCTAGCTAGTTGGGCTTGTTGTATCCTGGGGACAGCGTGCAAAATTGTTGTCTATTACACCGGAAAATTCCGTAGACAGCGCGTATCATCTCAAGAGAGCGACCTAGTCCGTGCCTCAACTCTGCCACCTCTTATTGATAATTTCATTTGGTGCAAATAATAACAAGTTTCAAGTAATATTTCTCCTTATATTTTCCAACAATTTGAGATGATACTTATGGAGAACAAAAATGCATCAATGGAAAATGGTAATGTTGTTTCCAATACCATTGGAGCGGGTGATCTTAACAAGTCATTCCGCTTCCGTGGTGTTTACTTTAAGAGGTGGTGATAAAAGACTTTCTTTTACCTTACACTTTTGAATGTAGCTTATGTTCTAACAGAGAAAAATCCAAAGAAAAAGCAAATTGAATCCATGACGGAAGAAGAAATTTCTCAACATAAAAAATAAGTAAAGAAATGGGAGAAGGATCATCTTTATTGTAGAAATTATTTGCTTAATTGTCTTTTTGATGAATTGTATGATTATTATGATCAATCTTACTCTTTTGCAAAAAAGATATGGAAGTCCTTGCACCAAAAGTATGACTGAGGAAGCTGGATCAAAGAAGTATGCTTGTAGCCGTTTTATCATATTTTCAGATGGTTGAAGGCTAGTCCGTGGTAGAACAAGCCTATGAGCTCCAAATGATTGCACATGATATTCGTTCTGAAGAAGTTCGAGTAGACAAACAAATGCAAGTTTCAGCCATCATTGACAAGTTGCCGGAGTCTTGGAAGGAGTTTGCTAAAATCTTGAGACATAAGCAAAAGGAACTTTCCATTGAAGCCATTATCACCCATTTGAGAGTGGAGGAAGAAGTAAGGAATCAAGACAAGGCTATGGAACTCAATGGAGCTAATGGAACTAAGGTAAATTTTATTACTTCCATTGAAAACATGCCCAAAGCCCAAGCAAAAAATAATAATTATTTAAGGCCAAAGAAAGGAAACATGAAACGTTGGCCAAATAGAAACCAGTCTCAATATAAGGCCCTCTCAAATCAAAGAAAGAACAAAGGACCTCTTTCTAAGCATGTCCCAAATAATGACAACCACACCAATAATAATAATTATGCATGTTTTGTGTGTGGTAAGCCTGGACATTCTGCTAGAATTTGTCGTTGTAAAAAAAAATGGGTCAATGGCTCAAGCCAATGTGACAGAAGAGCCTCTTGTGGCTATGATTATCGAGATTAATATTCTCGATGGCTTAGGAGGGTGGTGGATAGATTTTGGAGCAAATCTAAGGTTGACGGGTTTTGGGTGCCTAACACCTTCTCAAAACTGTACCTTAGCTCCAAACTCAAATCTAAGGCTAGTATCTTTGTGTATGGATTCAATGCTGGTTCTTGGACCTAAACCAGGTGGCGACTCCTTCCTCTTCATCCTAATTCTTGAGGCTAGTGGCGTATTCCTGAGCCCATGTGTAGCATGGGCTCACACAAGGCAAACATGATCCCCCATTTCATGTTTGTGTCATACGATTCTAGAAGTATGAGGGGGGGAGTATGGGTGGGGGAGGTGTGCTAAAAAACCTTTGAGGATCGCGGGCGCTCACAATTATGCTTTGGACTAAGTGATATACAATGATGCCAATTTTGTTGGTAACAGATAAGTGATCCTATCTGGTGGAGTAATAATTTTTTAGTTAAGCAAGAAATAGAGTTGTGTTGTAAAATATATCATGAAAGCTGGGTACATAACCTGCGACACAATAGTATGTATATAACTTACATTGATGATGTAAATTATGTGGTTTGGATAATAGCACTAAATAAATCATTTGTATTGACGTATGACTAAACCAATCAATGTCTTTTGCAATAATAATGTCCACTATTTCGTTAATAAAAATCTAGACTAACAATTATAGGGGAAGCACATTGACGCATCACTATATTCAAGATATAGTGAAGAAGGTGGAGTCAAAGTCGACTTTGTCCCCTCGACTACTGTAATGGTCAATCCTAAGACCAGGGGATAGACTCTTGATGGATTTAGAGTGCATGTAGAAATATTGATTTTTTTTTTTGTTCTATTATCTTTGAACACCTAGGTGTGTGCTACATGATAAATTGCATAGAAAACAAGATTTGAGGATACCTGCATATTCTATGCGTCTTCTGCAGTTGGAGACTCACAGCTCACATGGATGAAAAATATACTAAATGGGCACCATGTTGAAGCGGAGTGATATCTATGCCAGTAAGTGCATAAAATTGTGGATAACGTCGTTTAAGGAAAACCTTTAGTGAATGACTTGGAAGGAAGTACTTGACATAACATTCAGTGAAGGTTAGCACACAAAATTTTGTGGCTAAAGGCATTAGTTGTGCCATAGGGTGTGGACTATATTCCCGACCACGATTTAGTTCAAAGACCAATGGTAACTGCCCCTTTCACTTGAAAGAGAGAAAAATGGAAGTCATCCATTAGGGATGCGATTAGTTTTGAAAGTGACAAAGCATTCACATATATAGTTAGGTCACTCCTTAAAGTTGATCTATTTTTCGTTGCATATGAAAGTGGACATGGTGAAAATATTGAAACTATGATATCATGATGACTACAACAAACCAAATGTGTGCTATGATGTGTTCAAATGGGAGATATAAGTAAATGAAGCTGATCACAACATAACACAGCATACCCTTATGTACTTTTTTAAACCACAAAACGATATTTTTTTTTTACAATTAATACGATTGAATTGTTTGGTATAAGGGGTTACAGTGAGACACAACCCTTCATATAGGGTTATAACTATACATGAAAGGCTGTAAATGTTCGGTATGTTTTAAAATCTAATAAACCTAAGCACATAAGCTTTAATTTAGAAAGGCCTAAACCCATGGTTGACTATATACCTCTCACGTGGGAAGTCTGGTGGGAGACAAATCCCACAAATCTTCTTTCCTCCCTCAATCACTTTTTTCTATAGATTACAGCTTTGGCAATTTGCAATGTCAAAGGGAAGCAAATCCCATAGAATTTTTTCCTTCTTCCTTATACTCACTCACCTTCCAATTCTATTCCTATTTAAATTTTCCATCTTGAGATGATTGAAAATTTCAATCCTTTTTGAAACTTTCCCATTACAATTGGGGATTTTTCTTTGACAGTACACCGTCAATCAGGCTAGCAGATTTCGTAAGTTTAGCTCTTCCTCAATATATGTGATCTGATTTTTCTATATAAGAGTAGCACCAAAGCAAAACAAAACACATCTCTCCATTCTCTTCTCTTTGTTCTTCACTCTCAAATTATTCTTGGGAATTTAATGACAAGTTCGAAGCTTTGTTAGTGAGTACACACTAATAGGTTGCTATTGTATTCTGGAGAGCAACCGCCTGAGCCATTTGAACCGAAGGAGTCATTCCTAGTAAGGGCGAAATCGCTTCTCAAGGACAATGGATTTGGTTCTGTGCCTCGGCTCAACATACTGATAAGTTTCTAATTCTTCAGTTCAGCTTTGATATAATATTCTGAGATATTTGGTTGAGTTACCGTTTACAAGTATTGTTAATTAATTTGAGCAATCTGCATATTATTTTTTCCAACAATCTTAAGAAGCGATTTCTTGCTCTTATTAATTAACAAATGTCTGTTGTTCCTGATATGTCAAAATTAGAGCCTTTTGATGGAAATGATTATAAGAGGTGGTCTGATCGTTTGTTGTTTTATTTGGAAACAATATTTGTGGGTTATGTTCTGTTTAATGTTTGTGTTCCTGCTAATATGCCTGAACCTGCATGTTTTGCATCTACTTTGGTTTATAAGAAAGATAATCGTATATGTCGTGGTCATATTTTGCATTATCTTTCAAATTCTTTGTTTGATATCTATTGCTCTTATGAATCTGCAAAAGATATTTAGGAACAAGAAATGTTGGTCTAAAGAAATATGTGGTGGGTAGGTTTCTAGACTACAAGATGACAGATGAAAACCCCATCATGGAACAAGTCCATGAATACCAGAATGTAGTGCTGGAAATTCTTGCTGAAGGAATGGTCATTGATGATGCATTCCACGTAACTGCTCTCATTGAAAAGCTACCACCTTCTTAGAAAGAATATAAGAACTATTTGAAACACAAGAAGCGTAATATGTCCTTAGAAGATTTGGTTGTCCATATCCGGATTGAAGAATCGCACTGGCAAAAGGACAAAAACGACTTAGCCAATGAATTCTTCTCTAAGACCAATTTGGTTGAACAAAACCAGCCCGGAAAATCTGAAAATTTTCAGAAATTCACTCGAGAGAAAGGGCCTAACAAGAAATTTGAGAAAAGGGAGAATAAGTTCAAGTAACATGATAAGGTCTAGAAAAAGAAAAAAGGTCCATGCTTTTGTGTGTGGGAAAATTGGGCATAATGCAGCCTAAGGTAGACTCCTTAAAGGGCATCCTTATCACCTCCAAACCTCATGCAAATTTAATTGAGTCAGAAGTTTTAACTGCTGTTGTTTTAGAGGTTGATCTTGTCAACGATATTTCTAAATAGGTGCTGGATACTGCAGGCCACTAGGCACATATGTACCAATAGAAACCTATTTCTTGAATATGAAGAAGTGAATGATGGTGAAAATGTTTTCTAAGGTGATGCACGTACTTCTAGGGTAATTGGTAAGGGAAAGGTCATCCTCAAATTGACATTTGGAAAGACTCTTGCTCTTAATGCTATCCTCCATGTTCCTAATATGCGTAGAAACTTGGTGTCTAGGTCCTTGCTCAATAAGGCAGGCCTAAAACTTGTATTTGATTCTAATAAGCTTATTCTTAGCCATAATGGGAATTTTGTGGGAAAGGGATTTTGTCATGGGGGATTATTTGTACTTGATGCGGAATGTGAGAACATGAATATAGCTATTACTTCTTTAGCTTATATTGCTTGAATCTTTTGATCTTTGGCATGGTAGATTAGGGCATGTGAATGTTGCATCCATTAAAAGAATGAAACAATTGAGCCTAATTCCAAACCTAACCAATTCTGAACATTCAAAATGTGAAATATGAGTAGAAGCACAACACTTCAAAAACCTCTCATAACTGTTGTAAGAAGCTCTGAACTCTTAGAACTCATCCATAGTGACTTAGGAGATTTCAAAAATAATATGAGTAGAGGTGGTAACAGATACTACATTATGTTCATAGATGACTACTCTAGATACACAAGAGTATATCTCCTAAATAGTAAAGATGAAGTTGAAAACATGTTCATAAAATTTAAGACAGAAGTTGAAAATCAAAAGCATAAGAAAATCAAAAGACTTAGTTTTGATCGAGGAGGAGAATATAGTTCGTCTCTGCTTAAAATCTTTTATGAGAAAAATGGTATTGTTCATGAAGTTACTGCACTTCGTACTCCCGAACAAAATGGAATAACCGAGAGGAAAAATAGAACCCCAAAAGATATGATGAATAACTTGCTTATTAGCTTAGGTCTTCCCTTCTAATATGTGGGGGGACGGCAATCCTCTCTTGCATGTCATGTTCTAAATAAAGTCCCACATAAAAAGATAAGAAAAACACCATATGAATTATGGGAAGGACACATACCAAAATTAGGGTACTTTAAGGTGTGGGGTTGTTTGGCAAAACTTGGAATTCTTGAACCCCAAAGAGAAAAAATAGGTCCTAAAACCAAGGATAGCGTCTTCATAGTATATGCAAATAATGGTGTTGCCTATAGGTGCTTAGTCTTAGAAACTTATAAAACAAAAAGGTGTTTAGTCTTAGAAACTAACACAATACTGGAGAGTAAGGACGCTAATTTCTTTGAAAAAATTTTCCAATAAAGAAACCAAATTTTCAAATGAATATTTACCAATCACACATCAATTACGATCAATTTCAACTTTAGACGAAAGTCACATAACACAAGAATTGAGACGCAGTAAGAGACCTAAAATTGGAACAAACTTTGGCCCTAACTTTGTTACTGCCTTTCTCACAGAAGATGACCTAAAGACTTACCAAGAAGCCATGAAATCAATAGATGCCTATATGTTGACGATATGCTAATTTTTGGAACTGATATGAATGTCGTGAAAAATACTAAAAACAATTTATCTTCAAATTTTGATATGAAAGACCTAGGAGAGGCATATTTGATTTTGTGTATAAAAATAATTTGAAACAATGAAGGGCTCACACTCTCTTAGTCACACTACAATGAGAAAGTACTTAAAAAATTTAATCATTATGATTATGACCCTGTGAGAAGTCCATGTGACCCGAGTATACATTTAAAGAATAATAATGGGTCTCTTGTTTCACAATTTGAGTATGCCAAAATTAGAGTGGAAACCCATTACTTCTAAAGACCCATATCAAAGAAATCACACTACTCAAAATTTTGACAACCTTTTTCCATCACTTTCTAGCAAATCAAACAAAGCTTAAAGCAAAGAAGCATATTTATAAACCGAACTAAACATGAATAATTGTAAGCCATCCTTGACTTATAGTAACACCCAGAAGAGCTTATGCACATATAAAAAATCAAACTTTGCATTAAAATCACAATCAATAAGTCTTCTAAACAAATCAAACAGACCCATCAGTAAGAAAAAAGGAAATTTTTAAGAATAAAAATATAAAGTTTCTGTTTTTACCTTTAGTTAGTTGGGAGAAGTGGCATTAGATTCTGATACTTTAAATGTTGTGTGTAATGCCAACACATGTTTGTCATATTCAATCTTCATAATATCCCAGTAGGTTCGGCATTTTGTCAAACACTTTCAAGGCCTTATACACAAAAGAAGTTGGATTATGTATTAAAACAAATTGACCAAGCTTTCTAGTGAACCAAGTGAAAAACTTAGACTGTTAGACAAGAGAAATATAACAATTCACAATCCAAGTAGAGAAGAAGCATGTGAATGTCACAAAAAAATAGATGCTTTCCTGAAAATGAAAAAGAAATTTCATGCAAGAATTGGAGAGAGAGAGAGAGACAGAGCTACCTAATATGGAGTGAGAAGCAAAGGAAAGAGACAGCTCAAGGAGATCTCTGAAGTTTGAGGAGCCAAAGTGTGAGCTGGGTTTTGTTCTGTGCTACTAAAACACCACCAAAAAATTAAAATGGTAACAAAATGCTTGAGAGAGACAGAGCAATGAAAGTGAGAGAGAGCTTGAGAAAAGAGAGAGAGCTATAGAGAAGGAGAGAGATAGCATCTACAGAGAAGAGAGAAGAAAGAAGCGAGAGCTTACTGGTCTGAGAGGCGCGCGAGCGTGAGGACTGAGAGATTGTTTAGATTGTTTTACCGAAAACATAAAGGTAAAACAATTACCAGTAAAATAGTGTATTTTTTTTAATAGTTTTCCATTGACTAAAGATAGTTTTTGATTGACCATATTTTATGGTGCTACCAAACACCAGAAAATCTGTAAAATGTTTTATAAAAAATGTTTTACGGTGAAACAAACGGAGCCTGAATGGGACAAGCAACTTGGGATTGAAGATATTCATATGTGTTATACATTGTAGAGATTGTATATTGCTAATATGATATGAACACGTGTCCACTGTTGTGTTTGTTGCGTTGGCTTCGTCTGACCATATTTTATGACCAAACACCAGAAGGTTTTATAAAAAATGTCTCAAACGGAGCCTAATGGGACAAGCAACTTGGGATTGAAGATATTCATGTGTATGTTTATGGGAAAATTTGTGTTTGTTGCGTTGGCTTCGTCTGGATTAAATATTGTATGTTTATGGGAAAATTATTAAATATTCTCAGATTACAGCAACATGCAAGCGTGGAGCAAGAAAAAAAAAATTGGGGGGGCTAAAAATCCCATTGATGCGAGAGAAAATGAACATTACCCCTCAATGTATATTTTATACATAAACCCCATATATGTAAATCAACAAAAATTAAACTTAAAATCAAATAATTTTAATTAGGTGTTGTGCCTCATGAATTTTTATTAGATACTCGTTTGTAACCCATGCGTGTTTAACATAATATGATTTTTTTTTTTTAATTTTTCATATTTTGTCTAAATATAAAAATTGATAATTATGATAATTTTATAAGAAATTTATTATCGTTGTCTTTATATATAGAATAAATTTCAGTATTAGACATTTATTATGATTATGTTTGTATATATGGCATAATATATTCTTTTTTATAAAATATATATATATGTATATATGATGTGTCAAGATTTTAATGGAAAGTTTAATTATAGAATAAAATTTAAATTCAATTATATATATATATATATATATATATATATATATATATATATATATATATATATATAGAGAGAGAGAGAGAGAGAGAGAGAGAGAGAGAGAGAGAGCCACGTTCTTGTTCTTTTGTTGGCCGTTGTTACTTAGTACTCTGCTAAATCTGTTGATCCTTTTTTGTGTTCAGTAATCTATGCTCTTCATATTAATCTGGATATTGTCTATTTCTTGTTATTATCCTATCTATTTCAAAATCTGTGTATCACCATCCAAACAGTGAGTCCTTTTTCCAAACAATAAATCTTGTGATCGATCAAAATATTCAAAGGAATTTTTGAGATCGATCGCCTTATTCTCTATACAATTTCAGGGAACCTGCGATCGATCGGTCCAAATTTTCAAAGGAATTGCGCGATTGGTATAACTTAAAGGCTATTACTGTTCAATTTCTGGAAAAGTTGCAATCAATCGGTCCAAATTTTCAAAGGAATTAGGCGATCGGTTCAACTTGAATGCTATTACTGTTAGGAAAGTTGCTATCGATCGGTCCAAATTTTCAAAAAAATAGGGCGATCGGTCCACCTTAAATGCTAGTACTGTTTGGAAAGCTACGATCGATCGGATCGAATTTTCAAAGGAATTGGGCGATCGGTCCAACTTAAATGCTATTACTGTTGGGCAAGTTGCGATTAGCCGGTCCAAATTTTCAAAGGAAATGGGCGATCGATCACAAAATATAACTTACAAAATTAAGACCAATGACACGTTAGACAATGCTAAAATTGGACAATTATTATCTTTCTACACACATTTACATTCTTCTTTCTTGGTTGATTCTGTTTTGTTCGTTCAAACACAATACGAAGCAGATATAAACCTCCTCATAATACTTATTTTCTAGTAATGATAGACTTTTTTAAGAACCATTTTAGGAAGAAAAAAAAAATATTCATAAACGATCGATCACAAATTTAATGAAGAAATATATGTTTGGTCATAATTGTCACAGAACCAAAAACGATCAATCGCTTTCACCAATGTTGATACGTATCCTACCAAGAATAATCCAATTTGGTTACATCATTTACGATTGATCGCCATTCTTTTTTACCAATTTTTCGACTTACCTTAATTTCTCTACAATCATGTAATTCATAAAATAATGATGTAAAATGAGCGTATTTTTTTTATATAACGTAATTGCAATTTTTTGAGATCTCATTATATAACATAACTACAATTATAAAATCCATAAAGTAATGATGAAATATCATTGTAATTTTTAATTTCAAATTAATAATTTTTTTTAATGATTTGCAAATAAATTTCATTCATCTTTTTTTATTTTATATATTTATGTTTATTTATTTTCTTCCATGGATATTATATTAAAAAAACTTAATTCTAATGGAATTTACTAACAAGAAGGGGAATTTTCACATTCCCAATAGAATAGAGTAGATGGAAAAATGCTTGGTTTCAGGGATTGGCGTGAATACAAGACTTATCAATTTGACCAAAAAAATAGTATAGTCTATTCTTTTTTCTTTTTTCTTTTTTTTTTAAACAAATACCAATGAAGCTAAAATCAAAATTTTGCACAAGTCCAAATCCTTAAACTTCCAAAGCATATTTATGTCTTAAATCCATATTTGTTGAACAAGGAACATAAATAAGAGGATTTCCACAATATTGACCCTACATTTTTAGGTCAAAAATTGCTCTCCAATTCAACTAGCAGCACTGGGATGACCCTACAATATTGACATTTTATTTTCATCAGTTATCAATACATGAAACTCATTCACATTGCATTATTATGACTACAAAATTTAATTTCACTAGAAAAGAATAGATCAAAATATATACGTTAACAAAGGAAACCAAGAGTTACCATTTTATTCTAGAAAATATAAAGAAGATTCCTAAATAGAAATCAAATACAAAACCGAATTACATAGAACAAAAACTTTTTATTTTTTATTTTTTTTTATAGGTAATTCTCGCACACATGTAGTTGTGTGTCAATAACAGTTAGTAGGATACCATAAATGTGCCTGAGGCAAAGCAGAGCTGGTATTTGATGGATCCCAATCTGGGAATTTGACTATGAAATTAGTGTTATGATCCTGCAATGAGTTAAAAGCCACATAATAAGCATTTTGAAAGATACTGTCCTAACTACAAGAGCCAAACAGTTATCAACAGCTGCTGTAGTTGGTGAATGTAATTTATTAAGTTAGAATGTTGAATAAATCTCAATATTATAGCAAACGCTCATCTCATAAAAGAATACTTCATAATGAACATGTTAAAAAGGACCATAAAGACAATTAAATCTTAAGCAGATGAAAACAGAATACATTTACATAACCAAATAATACTTCAATTCTTGGCTCACATAGCAACATTAGCATCTTTTTTTTTCTTTTCTTTTTTGAGTTTCTCAAATTCACACAAAAAACATAAAAGCAATAAATTAAAAATCATAAAAATGCTGCCAAAAATTGTCAAAACAAAATGTATATGAGGTAAAACACAAAAGTTAAATAAATCCTTGTTCTATACCTGTTAATGGTAGGCTTGATAAAGATTTTCTTTTTACTTTCTGCACCCTTCCATACTTCAAGTACTGAAAAGTCCTGACCAAAAAAAGTATTGAATTGTAGTCCTTCCCTAAAACAACAATTATTTAATAGAATTTAAAAATCTATAATTACCAGAACTTGAACTTTTCACTGCAAAATGCCATTTCAGACATCTACTCGTAAACAACTGGATTGTGTTCTATCCCTTCCATGCACACGCCAACACCAACCTATTACAATAAGTAATTAAGTCAGCCTGCTCTAACAAGACGACAGTAACAGCAGATACAAGTACCAAGGTTTATAACTTTCACAACCAGAGTTCTTTTCAGCATATGTAAGTACAGATTAATCAAGAATTCAAGATAGCAAACATTATCAATCAGATACTCTGGTGTATAAAATATGAACTAGCAATTGAATTGCTCTTCCAAATCTAACACAATGTTAGAAAGTCTAGAGTAACAATAAATGTCCTTCCACAGTTTAGGCTTACAAGTTATACATGACTGGAACAATATTTGGACTTCATGATAGTAGAACATACCATGGTTGAATTTTCACTGATGCGGGCATCAACTGGACCTGAAGAGATCGAATCCAAAGTTCCATACATTTCAATATTTCCACCAAAGTTATGCAACATACACCTGATGCATATTAAATGTTGATCAAGTAGTAGTATTCATATTTACAATAAAATTGAAATCTCACTTCAGGGGGAAATAGGATCTACTCAAATACTTTTTTATTTATAAGTAAATAAATAAATTCATGGGGTCCGATGGATCTACTCAAATACTCACCGCATCATCCTCCACAATGGGCAGTAGCGGCGACGAAAAAACTAAATTAATTAGGTTTTTTTTACTTAATAAAAAAAAAAAATACTAAATTATGTTTTTTTAATTAAAAAAAAAAAAAAAAAAAAACTAAACTAAGCTAAATTAGGTTTTATTGTTCTATACTTCAGGATTCAATTTATTTTTATTTTATTAAATTTTTTGTTTAGTAATTAGATTCTATTGTTACTTGTTAAATTACATACATTACATTTACATTCTCATTTTTTTTTTTTTTTGTTTTATTCTACTGCCACTACCAATTTGTGATAAACATTTAATTTTATCACTACGGTGTTTCTTTCTTCATAAATATTTTTTAAAGAACAAAGTTTGGTTACAAATTGGTTTGTAACCAATTTGCTACAACCTACTACGTGTCAACTAATAAGATCATCCACGTGTACTTCACTCACATGACCTATATAATGAGTTATGTGACTTATTCTTCTTTAAATAATATATGTAGATGGTCTTATAAGTTGTCACATAGTGGGTTGGTTGTAGCAAATGGGTTACAAATCAGTTTGTAACCAAACCTTGTCCTTTTTTAAATATAAATATAGCTTTGAAAATATGAACTTGGGTATCAAAAATTTTAAAAAAATTAATTAATTGAATCCCAAAATGGATCTTTTGAAAAACTTGTTACTAGTAAGGAACAAAATATCACAAAAAAATTGGTGAAAGTACCACAAATGAACAAAAAAATTCATTTAACAGCATTAGAAAGAGAATACAAGAATACAATTGAAATATACAAATGAAAATAGTCCTAATGGTAGTCAATCAAAAGATACTAACATAAATAATCCTAATGATAATCATTCAAAAGATACAAATGAAAAAAAAACTTAATGATGATGAATCAAAAGATACCAATGAGAATATTCATAATGATAGTCAAAAGTGTTATATATATAGCAATTTTTGATGAAGAGCATGAAAAAAATTAACGAAACACTTGGTTATACCTAAGAATATTTATGATCCAGTTTAATGGAAAAATATTGACACAAAATTGAGAGTTTTGTTAGTAGAAATGAGCCTAATTAGACATAATGATCCAGAATTGCCTAAAGATGCAAACCCTGGCTAGGAATTTTCTTACTCCATATTACACTCAAAACTTATCAAATGAGGAGAAATATGATAGAAAATGCAGGGGCGGAGCCACCTTATGGATTAGCCCCCCAAATTTTTTTAAAGTTAGATGCATGAATGTAGAGTACCTCATTCCTATGCTACCACCTCCTTATTTTACTCTCTCACCCTCTCTTTTACTTGTAAATATTTAAGCCCTAATCTTCGTGTCTTGGACCCTAATAAATATAATACATACCGTCCTATCGTAACTATTAAATATAAATATTAAAAGTTGATTTCATGTTAAATAGTTCCAAAAAATTCCCTAGTACAAAACATATATACATACTGGACTGTCATATTCGGGCTTGAAGAAAACACCCATAGAGTCCCAAAAGAGGCAGTCCAATAGAAAGGTTGGGCAAGTATCATATAGAATTTCTCACTTTACCACTACAACGTCCCAACTGGCCAACCGATCCAAACAAAAATTGGCTTCCCGCCATACATGTCTAAGGTGTATCATCCAAGTGCGATCTAGTAATGACCTGCAATCCAAAATCAAAGATGTTAGCTCAGGAGGGAAATTCATATGAGAAGCACTAAGCCATTTCACCGCTAGGAGTAGGGGTGGGCAAATAATCGCGAAACCCAATCCGCCCAACCCGATCACCCGCCCATGAGAACATATATGGACAGATACAGATTATGAGTATTTGGTGATTTTTAGTTGTGTGTGTTGGTGATTTGGTTGTGTCATGTGTTGGTGATTTGTTGTTGTGGTGATTTACACAATAATAAAACCTGCCCAACCCGAACGTACTTGACCGTCCAATCCGACCACCTGATTCGCCAAATCCAACCACCTAATGGATGGTTAACGGATTCAATATTTTCAAACCTGACTCAGTCAGGTAAGGTAATGAATTACCCTCAAACCCAACCCGCCTGACCTGTGCCCACCCCTAGCTAGGAGGGAATTAGTTTGAAGCATAAATTGGAGATATCCTTTATCCAGAAGAAGGTGAATACCAAATCTGATGGCCCAGAGCTCAACATAGATACTAGAAAATGTACCTAGAAGTAGAGAAAACCCTAAAATCCATTTTCCTGTAAAGTCTCTCAGAACCTCCTACCTCTGCTGGGTCAGGAGAACCTTTAGCACTGCCATCAAAATTAAGAGTTACATTAGGATAAGGAGCAGGGGGACCAGGATATAAATTTAAAGTCACGCACTTTGGGGTTTTGCTTAGTGCCTGAATTCAATCGCACGATTAATTATGGTATACTTTAGTCTTTAGGACAATACATGGAGGTGAATTGTTACGAAAAATTAGAGAATTTCTCGCAAGCCAAAGAGACCGAACAGTAAAAGAAAAAAGGAGGGACCATGGGATAAGGTGAACATATGCTTTAGGAGGACATTAAAGCGACACAAGGCCAAGATAGATAATTTTAATTGATATGATGTGATGTTGTGATAAATAATAAAATAAAATAACTAGTTTTGGTATTGTATAGGTTAATATTTAACTATTATTTTAGAATATTTAATGTAATTCACTATTTATATTATATCAACTCAGAGAAGGGTTAGATAAAAACACTCAAAAAATGGTACTTTTATTTAAAAACTTAACAACGATTGATAAATAAAATATAAGTGATTTGGGGAAAAATGAAAGAGGTGGTGAAGAAAAGAGAAAAAGAGAGAATTTTGTCTATGCTATCACACCAAATAACCTTAATGAACTTGTTATATTTCAAATTTAGGCTTAATTTTCAACTTAAGACCACAATATCGTTGGTGTGGGAAGATGAAAGAATTTAATAATGCTTGGTCTGACTTAAGAATTTATAGAGGGTTAGTGGGACATCAAATAAATGGTTTTATAGTAGGCAAGGGCTTTATTTTCTAGTTTCTTGAAAGTATGGGAACCTAGAGCAGTGGACTCTTTTTTAGCAATGTAAAAGTTGAGTTTTATGCCAAATAGGGAAGCTTAATCAACCAAATCAGCTCTGTCCAATTTTTCTGAAAAGTTTTTCCCCTTAGGGACTTGTAAAATTTGAGAGATTAGGTCACACAACATGAAATGAGATCAGTCATTTTTTTTAATGGTTTTTCTTGTACCTAAATTTGAAATTTGTAGCAAATACACCAGCTCAATAGTTTTTTTTTTTTTGATTTTGTAACTTGCATATGAGCTTACTTGTAGGCTTCATAGATCTTGCATATAATCCAAGCTCATTTTGCAAAATCCATCTTTCAGACCCATGAGTAAACTCAAATAAACCCAATTTTTAGACCCATTTTGCCTACTTTTGCACTCCAAATTACAGTATCACACTCTTTCAAAATTTCCCATTAAAACTACATGGGCTTGGCCAGTGTGAAGTATAAGAAATATGTAATGGACCCTAAAATTGAGCTGTCTCAGTCCTAAGGCCTTCAAGGAAAAAAAAGAAATCCTTTAACAATCACCATAGCTCATTATGACTTGCTCATTGTGCTCGGCCAGTAACAACTGTAACATTAAGGCATGACTTTCACTTTTTTTTTTTAAAGCCACTTCAAAATTTGTCTCTAGCTCTGTATGATCTCTTAGACATGGCCATGTATGAGTGCAATTGCTTCCCCAACATGTTGTCAAAGACAGTCCTTTGCAAGTTGCAATAAGTGGCACTAGGCGGGATAACTCTAGGCAACAAAATTCTATGCCCAATGCAAATCTTCTCAACATATTCTGCAAGGTCCAACTTCACAAGTGGACTTTTAAGCCATTCAGCCCAATCAACAACCAGTCCAAAGCAAGTAACTGAGCCAGGCAGCCCAAGTACAACCAGTTACACAAGCCAGCAGTACTCAAGTCCGCATGCCACCCCACACGTTCGACGGATACGCTAACAAACTTTGAATGGAATGGCAAGCCTTATCAAAAGAAGCTCCTGGTCCTAAGGCCTTATTAAAATGCCAAACTTCAATCATATGATGACACATGTTGTGAACATATTTTTAGATCAAAACATATATGTGTCAACCAATGGATTGTTTTGAAATTCCTATAAATTTTGCCTCACATTTGTATTCTACATCACCATCCAAGTTGAATTTTAAAGCCAAAATTACTCTTTGTGTTTGAGTTATTCCAAGCAGAAACTGAAGATGGACAATTCCCAGAATGCGAGTTACCAAGCTGGCCAGGTCAAGGGCCAAACTCAGGTGAGTTTTTATGTGTCCTATCTATATCTATTAGCTAGCTAATAGTAGCATCCACTGTCACCCTTTTAACATGGTGTACTTTGACATTTTTAAATGTTGATTATAATGTGTTATTCCTTTATGGTTTAGGAAAAGGCAAGCAACATGATGGACAAGGCGAGCAATACTGCTCAATCTGCCATGGAATCATGCCAAGAGGTTCAACAAAGTTTTTTATTGAGTTGACAATTACATATTATAAAGCGTAACAAAATGCTTCTCAAATATCAGAAGAAATAAACTGTTTTTACTATTTAGTTGCAATTACATCATTAATTGTTAATTGCTTATATATATATATATATATATATGGATTTCTGTTGCAGGCTGGTCAGCAAGTGAAGGCTAAGGCACAAGGGGCTGCTGAATGCTGTTAAGGATGCAGTTGGAGCAAAAGAAATGAAACTAATATTGGAGCCCATCAAGCCAGCTCTCCCCAAACAAATTTTGTTCTTTTTTTATTTTTTCACTTTTAAGTTATGAATTTTTCTTTTCTTCTTAGTTTGTACTCTCTTTTGAAGATCCTGCTCTCATTGAGCTGGTTGAATTTGTCATATGAATTAACAATGGAGCTCTTTCATAGAGTTTTTAGTTATCTATCCACAAGGTTTCATTCCATATTTACAATTCAAAATCCTGTCTATTGCAATCGAAACTAGAAATGTCAACAATGCAATCCACAACAGATCATTCAGTAGATGAGCAAAAAGACTACTACATTCATGCATATGTGGATTCCAGGGCATTAGTGTCTCATTCTTTAAATTATATATTTTTGGTTGTGTTTATAATAAAGGCAGGTAATTAAATCACTTGGTCAACTAAAAAGATAACTAAAATAAGGATACCCACCCGTGTATAACTTGAAATGAGAATCTTCATTATTTTTGTAAACTTGAAGAAAAATTGCAAAAACTTAAGACTTTTTTGCACATCGAGTGGGTTTACTTCTAGCTAATTATATAATACTTACGAAGATAGTACTCTTTCATCTTACATAATAGTGAATTTTACTGAATAAATTCATGATGAGATCTTATCATTTATGTAAATTGAGTACTAAGTATACTAACTACATTCTTAGAGCATTCACATCCGGAAATGCAAAAAAAAATCTATTTTACCTATTCAAAATACCTACTTTTTTATTTTACCTATCCACTTTTACATACTCCTCACATCCCATTCTCTAATTTACAAGACATCCTATTAAAATAATCTTTTAATTTTTTTTTTTTAAAGAAAACAATCTCTCATATCCCTCTTTCTGTCACCTCTCACATCCTACTACCACGGCTCCGGTGAACAAAAACTTCCCACTTCCACGGCTCCGGTGAACAAAAACACTTCATATTTTCACAAAGCCACCGGCAACCCACAACCAAAAATTACAGCCACCACAAACCCACTACAACCCCATCACAAATAACCCATACCCACAAACCCACCACCACAAACCCACAACCAAAAATCACTTCCACCACAAAAAATTACAGCAACCACAACCACAAATCATAGCCGGAAAACCATACCCACAAACCCACAATCACGGAGCCACCACAAACCCACGCCGGAAACCCATACCCACAAACCCACGCCGGAAACCCATACCCACAAACCCACGGAGCTTAACTCCTTCAACCACACACACTACACAGAGCCACCACCAGTTGACCACAGACCCATAGCCACCGCCAAACCCACAACTCAAAACTTCAACCCATTACCAACAGCCACAGTGAGCCACCAATCACACCGGTGGCAGTGAGCTAGTGAGTGCGAGGGAAAGGAGAGAGAGTGTTTCTGTGTGAAACGGCGAGAGCAAGAGCGAGAGACTGCGAGGGAGATGAGAGAGAGTGCGAGGGAGATGAGGGAGAGAACGAATAAAAAAACACACAAAAATTGATTTACATGTTAAACAGTACTCGGTATTGATACCGAGTACTGTAGCATCATGTAATTTTTTGAGCAACAATAGAAGACCGGATGGGAGGATGTTTTGTGTGAATTTTAGCTACAATAGTAGTTATTTTTGCTAACAGAGTTGTTTACCTATCCGGGTGTGAATGCTCTTATGAAGGTGAAATGGTGGATTCCACCATCCTCGTGAAAGAAGGGAGTATTATATGATTGTATTCCCATAATACTAAATAATCACCCTTCATTAGATATTACAAATGATAGAAGATTAAATACATTATAAATGGTTAAGATTTAAAAGTAAGGGCGTGAACAACTATGGGAGAATGCTGAAGATCCCTAGAGGTCTATTTCCTACTTCATTGATTGTCATGCCAGTTCTTCTTTCAAATACCACTAAAAACAAATAATCTAGTCCCCTATAGACTGCCTAAGACAACAAAGTATAAAATCCACATGTCATTTTGATATTTGAAAAAGCTTTGAGTCTAGCACTCTAGCTTTCTCTCTCCTCAAGCACTCTAATTACGAAGTTTGTTCGATGTGTGGTAACCTATGAAAACGATCTAAGTGGAATTGGTATAATTATTCTGAATGGATCTCATATATAATAATAAAATAAACATTTCAGGAAAACTGACATTTTATTACAGCGGTAGAAAAAGCCATTTACTAGACCACATGTGATTAAACCATCTGCTACAACCATGCATGTATGAAAATGAAAACGATATAATTGGTATAATTATTCAAGACATATATAATAATAAAATAAACATTTCAGTAGCAAACTTTTAGACCACATATTAAACCATCTGACAACCATTGGAAAATTATACAAGAGCCAACTTTTTAGTCTGGGAGCCAGTGAGGCATCCATGATCCATGTTATACTGTTGATATTCATAAAACAAAATTCTAATACGTACATCCTACAAATTTAATTAATTAATTTATTTTTTATAACATTAGGTGTTCATGCCAACGTTTCATAGATACGCACATATTGACTAATCCCAATTAAAGCCTTTTCTAAAACTATTTAACATGAAATCAACTTTAATAATTATATTTAATAATAGTTATGATAGGATGTTAAGTAGTAGATTTATTAGGGTCCAAGAGACGAATATTAGTGCTCAAATATTTACAAGAGAAAGGGTAAGGGTAATTATTTTTTCACATTACCTATACCATATACTATTGTGGGTGCTTTTTTTTTTTGTGGGGGGTGGTACTGTAGATGGAATGGGTAAGGAAGTGAGACCAAGACTCACAACAGGCCTTCGCGGTGGGCCTCGTGGCTAATGGCTGCGATCCAAAGATGATGGCCCAATCTCATGTAACCGGGTTTTTATGGTTAATACTATTGTTGGCTCTTGGTCAAGCCTCTAAGTTCTTCCGTCTGCTTGGACTTTAGTATGCAGTAGCCCAAACTTGGATTATGCAACAAATGATAGCTTTAGTGGACAGCTACCCATTTTTGTATAACAAGATAGGCACTGCAAGAGAAAACTTAAAGTATATATAAAAGAATATATAAGAGTCATTTGCTAAACTCAGTTTTGCAGTAAGATATGAAGGTCCTGCGGTAGGGCATGTAGCTTCCGCAAGAGCTTCTTTGCCATGATATTTATGGTAACAAAGACTTGCTTCCATGAGATTTATTGGCTAGTTTATACTGTAGACTAAAAAGCCCAAAGTTATTCAACTCATAAATCTTAAAGTATATATATAAAAAGAATATAAGAAAGTCATTTGCTAAACTCGGTTCTGCAGTAAGATGTGCAGGTCCTGCGGTAGGGCATGTAGGTTCCGCAGGAGTTTCTTTGCCATGATATTTATGGCAACAAAGACTTGCTTCCATGAGATTTATTGGTTAGTTTATACTGTAGACTAAGAGCCCAAAGTTATGCAACTCATAAATAAATAAATAATGAATAGATGAATATCTTTGCAACATAGTTTTGGTTTTGCCGAAACAAAAATCTTGTTCCTGTAACAACATTCAAGTATATAGTATGTATATATATATATACATTATAAATAATAGGAGTTAAGGATTGAATGGGAGAGAAGGCTTATCTGTGTCTCGTAATATTGGATCCTTGCGGTAAGGACCATTGTTGGTGTTGGGCTAATGGGTTGAAATCTAAAGTTCCTCCCTTAGCCATGTCTGCAAAATGAGAATGAGCTCTGCAGGAAGATACATTAGTCCCGTAGGAACAAACTTAATATGAGAATTACGGAGAATCGCAGGGGATGGATTTGGGGGAGAGTTCGTCCAAGCTAGTGTGCACGCTTGAAGGTGATTTTGTGGTTTCAGATTATGGATGATATCCCCTTTTGATATTTTGAATGGGTGATGTATAGGCTTTTTCGGTGTTATGGGTTCTCTCATTTTTCTTCTGCTGAGTGCCTCCCTTTTATAATGGCCCCTTTTTCCGCCGGAGGGAGCTCTTGTCATTTCGTTAGTACAAGGACCATCCCCATTGACAGACTATTTTTGTTATTCCCAAGACACACATTTTCCTTTTTTCAAGGCAGAAGCTTCTTTTAACCATGCTTTTGCTTCTTTTAACCATACTTTTGCTTCTTTTCACGTTCCTGCCGTATTGTCAGCGTGATTTTGGCTTACTTTTGCAGGCTTTTTTCATTTGCAATATCATCATTAATTCTTGAGAAGGCGAGGACATTAATGGAGTTTTTGAGGAACACGGCTGCATTAAATGCCTTGTTTTACGGAGGGAGAAAACTATTTCGTGGTTTGCGTGCACACACATGGTTATAGGAATCAAGCTTTAGTGACCGAGATATTTCCCAAACAAATCCCTCGATCTTCAGCCGAATTCATGAACCTCCTGGATAAACTCCCCTACTGCCAAACCATCACCCCGTGATCCTTACAGGAAATAAGGAAATTAGTTAGTTTTTGCAGGTTTGAGTTGCAGCCATTAAATAGTTTCAGAGATATCACATCCATCTCTTCCATTGGTGAAGTCTCAATGGCTTGTTAAATTTGGTTGGCTTGTAATTAGACTAAAAAGTCTCTTGACTTGGCTCCTGCCGAGACTTCCTTTGATGTGTTGCCATGGTTTTGGATTTCTCTATACAGAGAACTATATTACCCATTTCGTGGTGGGACCTTATGGCCTTGGTCCTCCCACTTGCTTTGAGTTTTTGTTCCTTTGGCGGAATAGTTTATCGCAGGACCCTTTTAACATGGTTGGTTTGGTAGGCCTATTAGCTCTTTGGCTAGAGTTTTTGATTGGGCCCACCGTAGGACTTTTTTAACATGTTTGGTCCGATAGATAGTGGACCCGTAGATGGATTTTTGGACCTTTTATTCTAAGGAATAGAACCCAAGGATTTGCGTTATCCTTTTTGTAGGCTTATGGGCCTGGTGGGCCCATTTGTTGGTTTTGGAACCTTTGCATTAGGCTTTGTTCCCAATAAAACCCAAGGATTTGCGTTATCCTTTTGATGGGCTTAGGGGCCTTGTGGGCCCATTTGTTGGTTTTGGGACCTTTGCATTAGGCTTTGTTTCCCATAAAACCCAAGGATTTGCGTTATCCTTTTGATGGGTTTATGGGCCTTGTGGACCCATTTGTTGTTGAATCTTTGCATTAGACTTTCTTTTGTGACAGGTCCCATTGCATTTGGGCTCCGATGCATGAATTCATGGTTAGTGAGGAATCAACTTTAGTGACCGAGGCCATTATGGTTTCCAAGTTTACTCCCTCGATTGGGCAGCCGAATTCAAATCCCTCGATCTTCACCTTTGCCTCCTGGATAAACTCCCCTACTGCCAAACCATCACCCTGTGATCCCTGCAGGAAATAAGGAAATTAGTTAGCTTTTGCAGGTTTGGGCTGCAGCCATTAAATAGTGTAAGAGATATCACATCCATCTCTTCCATTGGTGAAGTCTCAATGGCTTGTTAAATTTGGTTGGCTTGTAATTGGACTAAAAAGTCTCTTGACTTGGCTCCTGCTAAGACTTCCTTTGATGTGTTGCCATGGTTTTAGATTTTTCTGTACAGAGAACTATATTACCTATTTCGTGGTGGGACCTTATGGCCTTGGTCCTCCCACTTGCTTTGGGTTTTTGCTCCTTTGGTGAAATAGTTTATCGCAGGACCCTTTTAACATGGTTGGTTTGGTGGGCTTATTAGCTCTTCGGTTGGAGCTTTTGATTGGGCCCACCACATGACCTTTTTAACATATTTGGTTCTATAGATAGTGGACCCGTAGATGGGTTTTTGGACCTTTTATTCTAAGGAATAGAACCCAAGGATTTGCGTTATCCTTTTTGTGGGCTTATGGGTCTTGTGGGCCAATTTGTTGGTTTTGAGACCTTTGAGTTAAGCTTTATTCCCAATAAAACCCAAGGATTTGCGTTATCCTTTTGATGGGCTTAGGGGCCTTGTGGGCCCATTTGTTGGTTTCGGGACCTTTGCATTAGGCTTTGTTCTCAATAAAACCCAAGGATTTGCGTTATCCTTTTGATGGGCTTAGGGGCTTTGTGGGCCCATTTGTTGGTTTTGAGATCTTTGCATTAGGCTTTGTTCCCAATAAAACTCAAGGATTTGCGTTATCCTTTTGATGAGTTTATAGGCCTTGTGGGCCCATTTGTTGTTGAATCTTTGCATTAGACTTTGTTTTGTGACAGGTCTCATTGCATTTGGGCTCCGATGCCATGAATTGGAAGTTAAGCCAACTACTTTACATTAGTGATTGGTCTAAGTTTGTCGCCCTAAATTGGGCTTTATTTTGGGCCAAACCCATTGCATTTGGACCTATTGGGTTACTGGCTTTATATTAGCCGTTGGCCTCGTAGGAATGACCATCAACAACTATCAAAATGTGAATATCAATATTCACAAATTGTGAACATAATCACAAATTATTAACATTGATGTCCACAAATTAAAAGGTGTGAAATAATTGTGTAGGTGATGTGGTTAAATGTTAAAACATCTCTCCACTTTCAGAGATGGAGAGACATACTTCAGTCCCTCTGGAAAAAGAGAAATAGAAAGGGAGTGACTGGTCTGGATCTGTAACAGGCGAGAGAGAGAAGAGAAAGAGAAAGGGAGTCGGTTGTCAACCGGTAACCTTTCTCCTCTAATTTACATCCAACGGCCATGATTTAGTCTTAGGATCCAACGGCTTAAAAACCCTGGCGGGAGCATCCCATTTTTCTAAATGGCGGGACCTAAGTCCTGCTTTCACAGACATTAAGACATGGAAAAGTTGTCTGTATAAAAGTCTCCTGTAGACAAATAGGTAGACTTAGATGGCCGCAGCCCTCATGGCACCTATATAGTGACCAAATGACCAAAATGCAGTCCAAATGTTGAACGCTTACAACACTCTGTCAACTAAGGTTGGTTGGGCAAGAGTGCCCAGCCCTTCTGTCTATTCACAACATTTATGATTTTTCACAATTCACATCCCAGACTAAGTTCCTTCCACTCATCTAAGTTCCTTTCTTGACTAGTACTAGTATACCTTCAACTGGTATACTAGTACTACTATTCCTTTCTTGACTAGTCCTAGTATACCTTCAACTGACTTAAAAAAAACAAAAAGTATACCTTCAACTGGAAGAAAATATTACATTAGAGTGAGTACAGTGAGCTTAATTAACCATAATATTTTTCATAAAAAAAATGAAAGTCATGTTAACTAGTGCCTTTAAGACAATGATTAAGAAAACATTTAATTGCATTGCTTTAATGGAAAATAGTGAATAAAACGGCTTGTCATAATTGTTTGTTAGGTAAGCATGGGAAATAGATAAACTACTTTTCTATAAGACAAAAATACCTCACCCTTCTTTCCACTGCTTTAAATTTGTACAAGACATCCATGGCATAGGAAACGTGGAATAAAATCAATAGTAAATGACACAGACAACCAACTCATTTGATTGTCACGGCAACCAGCTTCTTTCCTCTGTTCATATCCATTTCTTCTTTATAATTAAAACTAGTCGCAAACCTATGCAAATTAAATCTAAAAAATTATTGGTCTAACTATGATTTTTATTATCTTTTATATTTTATCTAAATATGAAAATTGATAATTATTAAAAGACATTTATTATTATTGTGTTTATATAAAAAAATATATTATAGTATTAGGCATTTATTATGATTGTGTTTATATATATGGAATAATATATTATTTCTATTAAAGAAAATATAATATGTCAAGATTCTAATGAGATGTTTAATTATAGAATAAAATTTAAATTCAATTAAATATATATATATATATATAAAATAATGAGGTGTAAAATTGTGAGAACTCAAAAGTTTATGTGGCGTAATATTACGAGGTCAACTAAAAGTCAAAAAATTTCAGTTTTATATTATAGTATAGATATCATTTTAACTATTTCCCTCCAATTTACCTTTTCACCTTTTAACTCTTTTCCCTCCCATTTACTTTCACTTTTGATCTTCTCTCATTCTACTATTATTCAGTATGTTTTGTAGTCATTTTTGTCTCACTTCTTTTCACTTTCCCATCAAATCATAGTTGGATAGAAAATTGAAGGAATCAAATAACTCAACCACATAGTTGGATAAAAAATTGAAGGAATCAAATAACTCAACCACAATTTAAAAGGTACTTTCTATTATTCATTATTTATTTATTTTTTCATATGTATTGAAATATGATTTTATTTTATTTTTTGACTTTTTTAGTTCTTGTGATACTATTGTTGTTCAAATGGATGAAGATTTAATTACAAGTGAGGCTCATCACCAGAAGAGAATGATGAGGTAATTAAGAATTCAAATCATTGAAATATTCTTCTTCTTTTAGAATACTAAGAACTTTTGATATTGCTTTATTTGGTGCGACATTCTTAAAAGCATGGACCGAACATGTTCTTGAAACTGAAAGACACGATGGTCTCTCTCATCAATTTGCGCTATCATGCATGTATTTTCTATTGGATAGACTTTGGCTACAAACAACAACCCACTACATAACAACTAATAAGATCACTCACGTATATTTTAGTCACATGACCTATTTAATGAGTCATGTGACTTCTTTAAATAATACAAGTAGATGGTCTTATAAGTTGCCACGTAATGTGTAGTAGCAAATGGGCTATAAACCAGTTTGTAGTCAAACCTTATCCTTTTCTATTTTGTGCATGCTAACAAAAATGTTTTGAATGAATATCCTATATCCCACTTTTTGTTTTACACTTTATATTAAACCAACTACAATATACCACGTGTCAAATTATGTTTGATTTGTTTCCATTTTAAATCTTAGTTATTTTATAAGCAAAATAAATAAATACGTGGTGCGTTGTAATTAGTATAGTATAAAGTGGAATATAAAAAATGAGATAGAAGATTTGTATTCTCAACTTTTATCAATCATAGACAAATTAAGTTTCTATCTTTATAGATATAAATAGCTTGTAAGACACCATTACGTACTGTTATTTAAATTTTATTGCAACGAGAGTTGGCTTATCTTCACAGTCAAAATCGAGGACAATACCTTTTTGACCTTTTGAGGACAAAGATTTTCCTTTTCATTTTTTTATATTTTAGTTTTTTCAATTTAGCCGTCCGATAAGATATTTTAAAATAATTAAAAGATTGAAAATATTACATTTTAATATGACAACTTAGATGAAAAGTTCAAAAAGGAATTTTCAATCTCCGCCGTCCAAAATGTATTGCAATACCCCTTAGGCATTGCACTCACTATCTTTGCTAATATGTGGGTTAATATTGATTACAAATTCTATATCTTACTTTTTATGTTTCATTTTATATTCTATTATAAAATAATCAATATTTAAAATGGAAATAAATTAAGCACATGACATACTGCAAGTGGTGGAACATAAAGTGAAACACAAAAGTGTGAGATAAAAGATTTTTATTATTAATACAACTTTTAATAGTAACTTTTATATACCTACTTAGTGCAATCAAAATGTAACCAAAACCTTTTGATAGACTCTTATTGAATCATACGCAGTAAAAGGTGCGAATTATACATGAATTTGTAGAAAACAATAGGTGTTGACCTTTGACTATATTTAATGAATCCAGTTGTTTATGAATAGATTGGGTTTGATTTGTGAAAAAACATGTTTATATTAGTTTATTTATCCAACAAATTCAGGTTAAGTTTAAGTTTAGGGTTGACTATTAACCAAGCTGAGCTCAAATATTATAATTTGTTCGTAAACAAGTTCGTGAGTATGAAGTTCAATTTAAGTATATATAATATTATAGTGTTTATATATATATACTTGAGATTGGATTGTGTAAAATATGTAAATAAATTCATAAGATTCAAATTATTATTTATAATTTATTGATAATATAAATAGTTAATTTTGTAGTAAAAATTATATATAACTTTTAACAATACAAGATTGGTGAATCTAATTTTATAGAGTTTATAAATGAAAATAATTTTATCTAATTAACTCAAATAATATTATTTCAACTATAATTTAGTTATTAATTATTGATATGAATATGTGAAGGTGTAAAAACAATTTAGTCGTGGTGTTTTACAATATATGAGAAAGGAATAAGTTAATCAAATAGCTCATGAACAAATTTGAGCTTGTTAGATAAAAAAATAAATCAAGCTTAAATATGTAATCTAGTTTGCTAATGAGCTCAAATTTGACTTGTGTTCGAAATAAATAAATAAATAAAAATCCTAAACTTTTAATACTTGACCCTCATTTACCGCCTTACTTGGCTTAGTAATAATTCTATTTATTCTTATGATAAATCTGGAAACGTGTCTTAATTAAGTCTTTAAGTAATATTTTTATTTTTCAGATATGGTTCACTGTTTCGAACTAGTTTGGTTGGTCGGAAAGTGGTAGTATCAACTGATCCAGAAATCAATCATTACATTTTCCAACAAGAGGGGAAGTCTTTCCTAGCATGGTACACAGACAGTTTTAACGAAATTATTGGGCAAGAAAGCATACTCACGTATCATGGAATGGTTCACAAATACCTCAAGAACTTGATACTGCATCTTGTTGGCCCTGAAAATTTGAAGGGAAAGCTAATTCATGAATTGGATGATGCAACTCGCAAACACCTTCATACATGGGCTAGACATGGCATTGTGGACGTGAAAGAAGCAATGTCAAAGGTAATCATTTTCAGTCTTGGGGAGAATTAATTCTATAAAAGTTAGACTTTGCCACAGGGCATACAAAATCAGTTTGTCCATCTTGTCTTGGGCCATGGGGGAAACATTCAGAGAAAAGCGACCTCTTTGCACACCAATCTATTTGCTTTATCAGCCAGATTTGACATCTCCTCCTCCAGATCTGCCGTAGAGGCCTCAGGATCATTAGTAGAACTAGTTGACTTGAAAAAGAAAAAGAAAAGTGATGGGAGATAAGAGTAGATAAAAGATAGGTAGGATAGATTTCAACAATTTAGAGATAATGAAAAGTAGAATCAGTAGAACAAGATTGTGGAGTTAGAAAGTGAGAGATCAGAAAAGGTTAAAAGATTAGGAAAAAGTTTTGTTTAGGACACCAAAAGGTAGAGAGAAGACACTACATGAGGGGAGAGAGAAACGCTACAAAGAGCGGAGCCAATGGGACAAACAACTTGGGATTGAAGATATTTATCTGTGTTATACATTGTAGAAATTGTATATTGCTAATGTGATATGAACACGTGTCCACTGTTGTGTTTGTTGCATTGGCTTTGTCTGGAGAAGGTGTCTCATACTTTCATGTGTATGTTTATGGGAAAATTATTAAATATTCTCGGATTACAGCAACATGCAAGCGTGGAGCAAGAAAAAAAAAATTGGGGGGGCTAAAAATCCCATTGATACGAAGAGAAAATGAACATTACCCCTCAATGTATTATTTTATACATAAACCCCATATCAAACTTATATGTAAATCAACAAAAATTAAAGGTAAAATCAAATAATTTTTAATTTGGTGTCGTGCCTCATGAATTTTTATTAGATACTCGTTTGTAACCCGTGCGTGTTTAACGTAATATGATTTTTTTTTTTATCTTTTATATTTTGTCTAAATATAAAAATTGATAATTATGATAATTTTATAAAAAATTTATTATTGTTGTTTTATATATAGAATAAATTTAGTATTAGACATTTATTATGATTATGTTTGTATATATGGAATAATATATTCTTTTATATTAAAAAAAATATATGTGTCAAGATTGTAATGGAAAGTTTAATTATAGAATAACATTTAAATTCAATATATATATATATATATAAACAGAGCCACGTTCTTGTTCTTTTGGTTGGCCGTTGTTACTTAGTACTCTGCTAAATCTGTTGATCCTTTTTTGTGTTCAGTAATCTGTGTTCTTCATATTAATCTGGATATTGTCTATTTCTTGTTATTATCCTGTCTATTTCAAAATCTGTGTATCACCATCCAAACAGTGAGTCCTTTTTCCAAACAATAAGTCCTGCGATCAATCAAAATATTCAAAAGAATTTTTGCGATCGATCACCTTATTCTCTGTACAATTTTAGGGAACCTGCAATCGATCAGTCCAAATTTTCAAAGGAATTGCGCGATTGGTACAACTTAAAGGCTATTACTGTTCAATTTCTGGAAAAGTTGCAATCGATCGGTCCAAATTTTCAAAGAAATTAGGCGATCGGTTCGACTTAAATGCTATTACTATTGGGAAAGTTGCGATCGATCGGTCCAAATTTTCAAAGAAATAGGGTGATTGGTCCACCTTAAATGCTATTACTGTTTGGAAAGCTGTGATCGATCAATTCGAATTTTCAAAGGAATTGGGCAATCGGTCTAACTTAAATGCTATTACTGTTGGGCAAGTTGCGATTGGTTGGTCCAAATTTTCAAAGGAAATAGGCGATCGATCACAAAATATAACTTGTAAAATTAAGACCAATGACACATTAGACAGTGCTAAAATTGGACAATTCTTACCTTTCTACACACATTTACATTCTTCTTTCTTGGTTGATTCAGTTTTGTTCGTTCAAACACAATATGAAGCAGATATAAACCTCCTCATAATACTTATTTTCTAGTAATGATAGACTTTTTTAAGAACCATTTCAAAAAAAATAAAAATAAAAATAAAAATTCATAAACGATCGATCACAAATTTAAAGAACAAATATACGTTTGGTCGTAATTGTCACAGAACCAAAAACAATCAATTGCTTTCACCAATTTTGATACTTACCCTAGCAAGAATAATCCAATTTATCGTACTTTTGGTTATATCATTTACGATTGATCGCCGTTCTTTTTTACCAATTTTTCGACTTACCTTAATTTCTCTACAATCATATAATTCATAAAGTAATGATGTAAAATGCGCATATTTTTTTTTTTATATAACGCAATTGCAATTTGTTGAGATCTCAATATATAACATAACTAACATCATAAAATCCATAAAGTAATGATGAAATATCATTGTAATTTTTAATTTCAAATTAATATATTTTTTTAATGATTTGGAAATAAATTTCATTCATCTTTTTTATTTTATTTTATATATTTATGTTTATTTATTTTCTTCCATGGATATTATATTAAAAAAACTTAATTCTAATGGAATTTACTAACAAGAAGGGGAATTTTCACATTCCCAATAGAATAGAGTAGATGGAAAAATGCTTGGTTTCAGGGATTGGCGTGAATACAAGACTTATCAATTTGACCAAAAAAATAGTATAGTCTATTCTTTTTTCTTTTTTTTTCAAACAAATACCAATGAAGCTAAAATCAAAATTTTGCACAAGTCCAAATGTCTTAAATCCATATTTGTTGAACAAGGAACATAAATAAGAGGATTTCCACAATATTGACCCTACATTTTTAGGTCAAAAATTGCTCGCCAATTCAACTAGCAGCACTGGGATGACCCTACAATATTGACATTTTATTTTCATCAGTTATCAATACATGAAACTCATTCACATTGCATTATTATGACTACAAAATTAAATTTCACTAGAAAATAATAGATCAAAAAATATATACGTTAACAAAGGAAACCAAGAGTTACCATTTTATTCTAGAAAATATAAAGAAGATTCCTAAATAGAAATCAAATACAAAACCGAATTACATAGAACAAAAACTTTTTATTTTTTATTTTTTTTTATAGGTAATTCTCGCACACATGTAGTTGTGTGTCAATAACAGTTAGTAGGATACCATAAATGTGCCTGAGGCAAAGCAGAGCTGGTATTTGATGGATCCCAATCTGGGAATTTGACTATGAAATTAGTGTTATGATCCTGCAATGAGTTAAAAGCCACATAATAAGCATTTTGAAAGATACTGTCCTAACTACAAGAGCCAAACAGTTATCAACAGCTGCTGTAGTTGGTGAATGTAATTTATTAAGTTAGAATGTTGAATAAATCTCAATATTATAGCAAACGCTCATCTCATAAAAGAATACTTCATAATGAACATGTTAAAAAGGACCATAAATATTCTTAAGCAGATGAAAACAGAATACATTTACATAACCAAATAATACTTCAATTCTTGGCTCACATAGCAACATTAGCATCTTTTTTTTCTGTTCTTTTTTGAGTTTCTCAAATTCACACAAAAAGCATAAAAGCAATAAATTAAAAATCATAAAAATGCTGCCAAAAATTGTCAAAACAAAATGTATATGAGGTAAAACACAAAAGTTAAATAAATCCTTGTTCTATACCTGTTAATGGTAGGCTTGATAAAGATTTTCTTTTTACTTTCAGCACCCTTCCATACTTCAAGTACTGAAAAGTCCTGACCAAAAAAAGTATTGAATTGTAGTCCTTCCCTAAAACAACAATTATTTAATAGAATTTAAAAATCTATAATTACCAGAACTTGAACTTTTTCACTGCAAAATGCCATTTCAGACATCTACTCGTAAACAACTGGATTGTGTTCTATCCCTTCCATGCACATGCCAACACCAACCTATTACAATAAGTAATTAAGTCAGCCTGCTCTAACGAAGACTACAGTAACAGCAGATACAAGTACCAAGGTTTATAACTTTCACAACCAGAGTTCTTTTCAGCATATGTAAGTACAGATTAATCAAGATAGCAAACATTATCAATCAGATACTCTGGTGTATAAAATATGAACTAGCAATTGAATTGCTCTTCCAAATCTAACACAATGTTAGAAAGTCTAGAGTAACAATAAATGTCCTTCCACAGTTTAGGCTTACAAGTTATACATGACTGGAACAATATTTGGACTTCATGATAGTAGAACATACCATGGTTGAATTTTCACTGATGCGGGCATCAACTGGACCTGAAGAGATCGAATCCAAAGTTCCATACATTTCAATATTTCCACCAAAGTTATGCAACATACACCTGATGCATATTAAATGTTGATCAAGTAGTAGTATTCATATTTACAATAAAATTGAAATCTCACTTCAGGGGGAAATAGGATCTACTCAAATACTTTTTTATTTATAAGTAAATAAATAAACTCATGGGGTCCGATGGATCTACTCAAATACTCACCGCATCATCCTCCACAATGGGCAGTAGCGGCGACGAAAATACTAAATTAGGTTTTTTTACTTAATAAAAAAAAAAAAAAAAAAAAACTAAACTAGCTAAATTTAGGTTTTATTGTTCTATACTTCAGGATTCAATTTATTTTTATTTTATTAAATTTTTTGTTTAGTAATTAGATTCTATTGTTACTTGTTAAATTACATAATTATATAATTACATTTACATTCTCATTTTTTTTTTTTTTGTTTTATTCTACTGCCACTACCAATTTGTGATAAACATTTAATTTTATCACTACGGTGTTTCTTTTTCGTAAATATTTTTTAAAGAACATAGTTTGGTTACAAACTGGTTTGTAACCAATTTGCTACAACCTACTACGTGTCAACTAATAAGATCATCCATGTGTACTTTACTCATATGACCTATATAATGAGTTATGTGATTTATTCTTCTTTAAATAATATATGTAGATGGTCTTATAAGTTGTCATATAGTGGGTTGGTTGTAGCAAACGGGTTACAAATCAGTTTGTAGCCAAACCTTGTCCTTTTTTAAATATAAATATGGCTTTGAAAATATGAACTTGGGTATCAAAAATTTTAAAAAATTAATTAATTGAATCCCAAAATGGATCTCTTGAAAAACTTGTTACTAGTAAGGAACAAAATATCACAAAAAAATTGGTGAAAGTACCACAAATGAACAAGAAATTCATTTAACAGCATTAGAAAGAGAATACAAGAATACAATCGAAATATACAAATGAAAATAGTCCTAATGGTAGTCAATCAAAAGATACTAACATAAATAATCCTAATGATAATCATTCAAAAGATACAAATGAAAAAAAAAACTTAATGATGATGAATCAAAAGATACCAATGAGAATATTCATAATGATAGTCAAAAGTGTTATATATATAGCAATTTTTGATGAAGAGCATGAAAAAAATTAACGAAACACTTGGTTATACCTAAGAATATTTATGATCCAGTTTAATGGAAAAATATTGACACAAAATTGAGAGTTTTGTTAGTAGAAATGAGCCTAATTAGACATAATGATCCAGAATTGCCTAAAGATGCAAACCCTGGCTAGGAATTTTCTTACTCCATATTACACTCAAAACTTATCAAATGAGGAGAAATATGATAGAAAATGCAAGGGCGGAGCCACCTTATGGATTAGCCCCCCAAATTTTTTTAAAGTTAGATGCATGAATGTAGAGTACCTCATTCCTATGCTACCACCTCCTTATTTTACTCTCTCACCCTCTCTTTTACTTGTAAATATTTAAGCCCTAATCTTCGTGTCTTGGACCCTAATAAATATAATACATACCGTCCTATCGTAACTATTAAATATAAATATTAAAAGTTGATTTCATGTTAAATAGTTCCAAAAAATTCCCTAGTACAAAACATATATACATACTGGACTGTCATATTCGGGCTGAAGAAACACCCATAGAGTCCCAAAAGAGGCAGTCCAATAGAAAGGTTGGGCAAGTATCATATAGAATTTCTCACTTTACCACTACAGCGTCCCAACTGGCCAACCGATCCAAACAAAAATTGGCTTTCCGCCATACATGTCTAAGGTGTATCATCCAAGTGCGATCTAGTAATGACCTGCAATCCAAAATCAAAGATGTTAGCTCAGGAGGGAAATTCATATGAGAAGCACTAAGCCATTTCACCGCTAGGAGTAGGGGTGGGCAAATAATCGCGAAACCCAATCCGTCTGACCTGATCACCCGCCCATGAGAACATATATGGACAGATACAAATTATGAGTATTTGGTGATTTTTGGTTGTGTGTGTTGGTGATTTGGTTATGTCTGTGGAAAACCTAAATCTAATAGAATAATAATGGAGAGAAATATAATTGAGAGATAGAGAGAAAGGAAGAGAATGGAGGCTAGGGTTTTCAAATGGTTCGACTATGTGAGCCTACGTTCACAGGATGTAGTCAATGGGCTACATCTTTATTATATTCTCTTTTGATATTTTTGGATGATTACAATATGTTATGAGGTATCCTATTTATACATAGAACTACTAACACAACTTTCCTATCTAACCTATGTGGGATTCCTTAACATTCCCCCTCAAACTCAAGGTGTAATTTTAATGAAACCTTTGAGTTTGTTTACAAAAGAATAGCTCAAATATCTTGGCTCAACTCGGCTTGGCTCGTATCTCGGCTCAGAGGCTCGGTGGCTTGGATTTTGGCTTGAAGTAGATCTCGGCTTGGCTTGGTCGGATCATGGCTCAATGGCTCGGATCGCGGCTCAGTGGCTCAGAGGCTCGGATCTTGAAATGGTCTTGGCTCGGGATCTCAGCTCAATGGCTCGATGGCTTGGCTCGATCTCGGCTCATGAAAATAGAATAAAAAAATATATCCCACATTTTTTTTTTTTTTGAATTTTGAAATTCAAAATTTGATTTTTTTTTTTTTTTTTTGAATATTACAAACAACGAAAAATAAAATCACTTCAATTTTATTTTTTGAAAGTGAGGCAGAGGCAGAGACCTTTTGGTCAATGCCTCTTTCAAGCTATTCCCTTTCATGCCCTTTTCTTTTTTTTTTTTTCTTCTTTTTTTTTGGGTCTGCTGACGTCAGCACAGTAAGGAATAGTGACCTAGGGCTGATGTCATTCTTGTGAGCGGCGCGGGTCAGAATAGGGACGGATCTCAAATCTGGGTCATGGGTACCTGATTAGTGACCCGGCGCGTGCAGGTGCGTGCAGCGGCCAATGGCTGCGAAATTTTCAGTACAAACCGATCTGACGACGCCGATCGTGATGGTTCTGTTAATTTCTAGAAATAGTGCCGGAATAGGTAGATCTGGAGCTTGGAGGTGGCGGCGCGTTTCTGCTCTGATTGCGTCGATTTTTGCGGATTTCAGTAGATTGGTGGTTGATCTATCTATCTGATGTGATTTCTTCTTGATTCGGTGACTGGAGACGGAAGATCTGGAGCTTGGAGGTACGGCGGTGCGTGAAATGAAGACTTCGAAGGCTTGGCCGTGCGTGCCAACTTGAGACCAAAGACAAATCTGTGTGTAAAACTTGGGACCAAAGACTGATCTGTGTGATCAGTTTGGCGAAAGAACAGTGAGATCTTTTTTTTTTTTTTTTTTGGGAAGAAAAAGAATGGATGGAATTTATTTTGGTGCGGAAGCTATGTGAGAAAAATTTGGCCATGGATCAATGAACGTGAGTTCTTGAATGGCTCTGATACCATGTGGAAAACATAAATCTAATAGAATAATAATGGAGAGAAATATAATTGAAAGATAGAGAGAAAGGAAGAGAATGGAGGCTAGGGTTTTCAAGTGGTTCGGCTATGTGAGCCTACGTCCACAGGATGTAGCCAATGGGCTACATCTTTATTATATTCTCTTTTGATATTTTTGGATGATTACAATGTGTTATGAGGTGTCCTATTTATATATAGGACTACTAACACAACTTTCCTATCTAACCTATGTGGGATTCCTTAACAATGTCATGTGTTGGTGATTTGTTGTTATGGTGATTTACACAATAATAAAACATGCCCAACCCAAACGTACTTGATCGTCCGATCCGACCACCTGATTCGCCAAATCCAACCACCTAATGGATGGTTAACAGATTCAATATTTTCAAACCTAACTCAGTCAGGTAAGGTAATGAATTACTCTCAAACCCAACCCGCCTGACCCGTGCCCACCCCTAGCTAGGAGGGGTTTGAAGCATAAATTGGAGATATCCTTTATCCAGAAGAAGGTGAAGACCAAATCTGATGGCCCAGAGCTCAACATGGATACTAGAAAATGTACCTAGAAGTAGAGAAAACCCTAAAATCCATTTTCCTGTAAAGTCTCTCAGAACCTCCTACCTCTGCTGGGTCAGGAGAACCTTTAGCACTGTCATCAAAATTAAGAGTTACATTAGGATAAGGAGAGGGGGACCAAGATATAAATTTAAAGTCATGCACTTTGGGGTTTTGCTTAGTGCCTGAATTCAATCGCACGATTAATTATGGTATACTTTAGTCTTTAGGACAATACATGGAGGTGAATTGTTACGAAAAATTAGAGAATTTCTCGCAAGCCAAAGAGACCAAACAGTAAAAGAAAAAAGGAGGGACCATGGGATAAGGTGAACATATGCTTTAGGAGGACATTAAAGTGACACAAGGCCAAGATAGATAATTTTAATTGATATGATGTGATGTTGTGATAAATAATAAAATAAAATAACTAGTTTTGGTATTGTATAGGTTAATATTCAACTATTATTTTAGAATATTTAATGTAATTCACTATTTATATTATATCAACTCAGAGAAGGGTTAGATAAAAACACTCAAAAAATGGTACTTTTATTTAAAAACTTAACAACGATTGATAAATAAAATATAAGTGATTTGGGGAAAAATGAAAGAGGTGGTGAAGAAAAGAGAAAAAGAGAGAAATTTTGTCTATGCTATCACACCAAATAACCTTAATGAACTTGTTATATTTCAAATTTAGGCTTAATTTTCAACTTAAGACCACAATATCGTTGGTGTGGGAAGATGAAAGAATTGAATAATGCTTGGTCTGACTTAAGAATTTATAGAGGGTTAGTGGGACATCAAATAAATGGTTTTATAGTAGGCAAGAGCTTTATTTTCTAGTTTCTTGAAAGTATGGGAACCTAGAGCAGTGGACTCTTTTTTAGCAATGTAAAAGTTGAGTTTTATGCCAAATAGGGAAGCTCAATCAACCAAATCAGCTCTATCAAATTTTTCTGAAAAGTTTTTCCCCTTAGGGACTTGTAAAATTTGAGAGATTAGGTCAGACAACATGAAATGAGATCAGTCATTTTTTTTAATGGTTTTTCTTGTGCCTAAATTTGAAATTTGTAGCAAATACACCAGCTCAATAGATTTTTTTTTTTTTTTTTGATTTTGTAACTTGCATATGAGCTTACTCGTAGGCTTCATAGATCTTGCATATAATCCAAGCTCATTTTGCAAAATCCATCTTTTAGACCCATGAGTAAACTCAAATAAACCCAATTTTTAGACCCATTTTGCCTACTTTTGCACTCCAAATTACAGTATCACACTCTTTCAAAATTTCCCATTAAAATTACATGGGCTTGGCCCATGTGAAGTATAAGAAATATGTAATGGACCCTATAATTGAGCTTTCTCAGTCCTAAGGCCTTCAAGGAAAAAAAAAAGAAAAGAGAAATCCTTTAACAATCGCCATAGCTCATTATGACTTGCTCATTGTGCTCGGCCAGTAACAACTGTAACATTAAGGCATGACTTTCCCATTTTTTTTTTTTAAAGCCACTTCAAAATTTGTCTCTAGCTCTGTATGATCTCTTAGACATGGCCATGTATGAGTGCAATTGCTTCCCCAACATGTTGTCAAAGACAGTCCTTTGCAAATTGCAATAAGTGGCACTAGGCGGGATAACTCTAGGCAACAAAATTCTATGCCCAATGCAAATCTTCTCAACATATTCTGCAAGGTCCAACTTCACAAGTGGACTTTTAAGCCATTCAGCCCAATCAACAACCAGTCCAAAGCAAGTAACCGAGCCAGGCAGCCCAAGTACAACCAGTTACACAAGCCAGCAGTACTCAAGTCCGCATGCCACCCCACACGTTCGACGGATACGCTAACAAACTTTGAATGGAATGGCAAGCCTTATCAAAAGAAGCTCCTGGTCCTAAGGCCTTATTAAAATGCCAAACTTCAATCATATGATGACACATGTTGTGAACATATTTTTAGATCAAAACATATACGTGTCAACCAATGGATTGTTTTGAAATTCCTATAAATTTTGCCTCACATTTGTATTCTACATCACCATCCCAAGTTGAATTTTAAAGCCAAAATTACTCTTTGTGTTTGAGTTATTCCAAGCAGAAACTGAAGATGGACAATTCCCAGAATGCGAGTTACCAAGCTGGCCAGGTCAAGGGCCAAACTCAGGTGAGTTTTTATGTGTCCTATCTATATCTATTAGCTAGCTAATAGTAGCATCCACTGTCACCCTTTTAACATGGTGTACTTTGACATTTTTAAATGTTGATTATAATGTGTTATTCCTTTATGGTTTAGGAAAAGGCAAGCAACATGATGGACAAGGCGAGCAATACTGCTCAATCTGCCATGGAATCATGCCAAGAGGTTCAACAAAGTTTTTTATTGAGTTGACAATTACATATTATAAAGCGTAACAAAATGCTTCTCAAATATCAGAAGAAATAAATCTGTTTTTACTATTTAGTTGCAATTACATCATTAATTGTTAATTGCTTATATATATATATGGATTTCTGTTGCAGGCTGGTCAGCAAGTGAAGGCTAAGGCACAAGGGGCTGCTGATGTTGTTAAGGATGCAGTTGGAGCAAAGAAATGAAACTAATATTGGAGCCCATCAAGCCAGCTCTCCCCAAACAAATTTTGTTTTTTATTTTTTCACTTTTAAGTTATGAATTTTTGTTTTCTTCTAGTTTGTACTCTCTTTTGAGATCCTGCTCTCATTGAGCTGGTTGAATTTGTCATATGAATTAACAATGGAGCTCTTTCATAGAGTTTTTAGTTATCTATCCACAAGGTTTCATTCCATATTTACAATTCAAAATCCTGTCTATTGCAATCGAAACTAGAAATGTCAACAATGCAATCCACAACAGATCATTCAGTAGATGAGCAAAAAGACTACTACATTCATGCATATGTGGATTCCAGGGCATTAGTGTCTCATTCTTTAAATTATATATTTTTGGTTGTGTTTATAATAAAGGCAGGTAATTAAATCACTTGGCCAACTAAAAAGATAACTAAAATAAGGATACCCACCCGGGTATAACTTGAAATGAGAATCTTCATTATTTTTGTAAACTTGAAGAAAAATTGCAAAAACTAAGACTTTTTTGCACATCGAGTGGGTTTACTTCTAGCTAATTATATAATACTTACGAAGATAGTACTCTTTCATCTTACATAATAGTGAATTTTACTGAATAAATTCATGATGAGATCTATCATTTATGTAAATTGAGTACTAAGTATACTAACTACATTCTTATGAAGGTGAAATGGTGGATTCCACCATCTTCGTGAAAGAAGGGAGTACTATATGATTGTATTCCCATAATACTAAATAATCACCCTTCATTAAAAAAACACACAAAAATTGATATTACAACTCGGTATGATAGAAGATTAATTTTTTGAGCAACAATAGAAGACATGGGAGGATGTTTTGTGTGATAGCTAATGGTTATTTTTGCTAGATTTAATCCGGGTGTGAAGTAAGGGAAATGGTGGATTCCACCATCCTCGTGAAAGAAGGGAGTATTATGTGATTGTATTCAACTATAACCACCTTCATTAGATATTACAAATGGAGAATACATTATAAATGGTTAAGATTTAAAAGTAAGGGCGTGAACAACTATGGGAGAATGCTGAAGATCCCTAGAGGTCTATTTCCTACTTCATTGATTGTCATGCCAGTTCTTCTTTCAAATACCACTAAAAACAAATAATCTAGTCCCCTATAGACTGCCTAAGACAACGAAGTATAAAATCCACATGTCATTTTGATATAAAGCTTTGAGTCTAGCACTCTAGCTGCGAAGTTTGTTCGATGTGTGGTAACCTATGAAAACGATCTAAGTGGAATTGGTATAATTATTCTGAATGGATCTCATATATAATAATAAAATAAACATTTCAGGAAAACTGACATTTTATTACAGCGGTAGAAAAAGCCATTTACTAGACCACATGTGATTAAACCATCTGCTACAACCATGCATGTATGAAAATTATACAAGACATGTAGCAAACTTTTTAGACTTGGGAGCCAGTCTTGAGGCATCCATGATCCATGTTATACTGTTGATATTCATAAAACAAAATTCTAATACGTACATCTACAAATTTAATTAATTAATTTATTTTTTATAACATTAGGTGTTCAGGCCAACGTTCCATAGATACGCACATATTGACTAATCCCAATTAAAGCCTTTTCTAAAACTATTTAACATGAAATCAACTTTAATAATTATATTTAATAATAGTTATGCTAGGATGTTAAGTAGTAGATTTATTAGGGTCCAAGAGACGAATATTAGTGCTCAAATATTTACAAGAGAAAGGGTAAGGGTAATTATTTTTTCACATTACCTATACCATATACTATTGTGGGTGCTTTTTTATGTGGGGGGTGGTACTGTAGATGGAATGGGTAAGGAAGTGAGACTAAGACTCACACCAGGCCTTCGCAGTGGGCCTCATGGCTAATGGCTGGGATCCAAAGATGATGGCCCAATCTCATGTAACTGGGTTTTTATGGTTAATACTATTGTTGGCTCTTGGTCAAGCCTCTAAGTTCTTCCGTCTGCTTGGACTTTAGTATGTAGTAGCCCAAACTTGGATTATGCAATAAATGATAGCTTTAGTGGACAGCTACCCATTTTTGTATAACAAGATAGGCACTGCAGGAGAAAACTTAAAGTATATATAAAAGAATATATAAGAGTCATTTGCTAAACTCAGTTTTGCAGTAAGATATGAAGGTCCTGCGGTAGGGCATGTAGCTTCCGCAAGAGCTTCTTTGCCATGATATTTATGGTAACAAAGACTTGCTTCCATGAGATTTATTGGCTAGTTTATACTGTAGACTAAAAAGCCCAAAGTTATTCAACTCATAAATCTTAAAGTATATATATAAAAAGAATATATGAAAGTCATTTGCTAAACTCGGTTCTGCAGTAAGATGTGCAGGTCCTGCGGTAGGGCATGTAGGTTCCGCAGGAGTTTCTTTGCCATGATATTTATGGCAACAAAGACTTGCTTCCATGAGATTTATTGGTTAGTTTATACTGTAGACTAAGAGCCCAAAGTTATGCAACTCATAAATAAATAAATAATGAATAGATGAATATCTTTGCAACATAGTTTTGGTTTTGCCGAAACAAAAATCTTGTTCCTGTAACAACATTCAAGTATATAGTATGTATATATATATACATTATAAATAATAGGAGTTAAGGATTGAATGGGAGAGAAGGCTTATCTGTGTCTCGTAATATTGGATCCTTGCGGTAAGGACCATTGTTGGTGTTGGGCTAATGGGTTGAAATCTAAAGTTCCTCCCTTAGCCATGTCTGCAAAATGAGAATGAGCTCTGCAGGAAGATACATTAGTCCCGTAGGAACAAACTTAATATGAGAATTACGGAGAACCGCAGGGGATGGATTTGGGGGAGAGTTCGTCCAAGCTAGTGTGCACGCTTGAAGGTGATTTTGTGGTTTCAGATTATGGATGATATCCCCTTTTGATGTTTTGAATGGGTGATGTATAGGCTTTTTCGGTGTTATGGGTTCTCTCCTTTTTCTTCTGCTGAGTGCCTCCCTTTTATAATGGCCCCTTTTTCCGCGGGAGGGAGCTCTTGTCATTTCGTTAGTACAAGGACCATCCCCATTGACAGACCATTTTTGTTATTCCCAAGACACACATTTTCCTCTTTTCAAGGCAGAAGCTTCTTTTAACCATGCTTTTGCTTCTTTTCACGTTCTTGTCGTATTGTCAGCGTGATTTTGGTTTACTTTTGCAGGCTTTTTTCATCTGCAATATCATCATTATTTCTTAGGAAGGTGAGGACATTAATGGATTTTTTGAGGAACACGGCTACATTAAATGCCTTGTTTTGCGGAGAGAGGGTTTGCATTAAATGCCTTGTTTTACAGAGGGAGAAAACTGTTTCGTGGTTTACGTGCACACACATGGTTACAAGAATCAAGCTTTAGTGACCAAGGTATTTTCCAAACAAATCCCTCGATCTTCAGCCGAATTCATGAACCTCCTGGATAAACTCCCCTACCGCCAAACCATCACCCTGTGATCCCTGCAGGAAATAAGGAAATTAGTTAGCTTTTGTAGGTTTAGGCTGCAGCCATTAAATAGTTTCAGAGATATCACATCCATCTCTTCCATTGGTGAAGTCTCAATGGCTTGTTAAATTTGGTTGGCTTGTAATTGGACTAAAAAGTCTCTTGACTTGGCTCCTGCCGAGACTTCCTTTGATGTGTTGCCACGATTTTGGATTTCTCTGTACAGAGAACTATATTACCCATTTCGTGGTGGGACCTTATGGCCTTGGTCCTCCCACTTGCTTTGGGTTTTTGTTCCTTTGGTGGAATAGTTTATCGTAGGACCCTTTTAACATGGTTGGTTTGGTAGGCCTATTAGCTCTTCGGTTGGAGCTTTTGATTAGGCCCACCGCAGGACCTTTTTAACATGTTTGGTCCTATAGATAGTGGACCCATAGATGGGTTTTTGGACCTTTTATTCTAAGGAATAGAACCCAAGGATTTGCATTATCTTTTTTGTGGGCTTATGGGCCTTGTGGGCTCATTTGTTAGTTTTGAGACCTTTGCGTTAGGCTTTGTTCCCAATAAAACCCAAGGATTTACGTTATCCTTTTAATGGGTTTAGGGGGCTTGTGGGTCCATTTGTTGGTTTTGGGACCTTTGTATGAGGCTTTGTTCCTAATAAAACCCAAGGATTTACGTTATCCTTTTGATGGGCTTAGGGGGCTTGTGGGCCCATTTGTTGGTTTTGGGACATTTGCATTAGGCTTTGTTCCCAATAAAACCCAAAGATTTACGTTATCCTTTTGATGGGCTTAGGGGTCTTGTGGGTCCATTTGTTAGTTTTGGGACATTTGCATTAGGCTTTGTTCCCAATAAAACCCAAGGATTTGCATTATCCTTTTGATGGGCTTAGGGGCCTTGTGGGCCCATTTGTTGGTTTTGGGACCTTTGCATTAGGCTTTGTTCCCAATAAAACCCAAGGATTTGCGTTATCCTTTTGATGGGTTTATGGGCCTTGTGGACCCATTTGTTGTTGAATCTTTGCATTAGACTTTCTTTTGTGACAGGTCCCATTGCATTTGGGCTCCGATGCCATGAATTGGAAGTTAGGCCAACTACTTTACATTAGTGATTGGTCTAAGTTTGTGGCCCTAAATTGGGCTTTATTTTGGGCCAAACCCATTGCATTTGGGCCTATCGGGTTATTGACTTTATATTAGTCATTGGCCTCGTAGGAATGACCATCAACAACTATCAAAATGTGAATATCAATATTCACAAATTGTGAACATAATCACAAATTATTAACATTGATGTCCACAAATTAAAAGGTGTGAAATAATTGTGTAGGTGATGTGGTTAAATGTTAAAACATCTCTCCACTTTCAGAGATGGAGAGACATACTTCAGTCCCTCTGGAAAAAGAGAAATAGAAAGGGAGTGACTGGTCTGGATCTGTAACAGGCGAGAGAGAGAAGAGAAAGAGAAAGGGAGTCGGTTGTCAACCGGTAACCTTTCTCCTCTAATTTACATCCAACGGCCATGATTTAGTCTTAGGATCCAACGGCTTAAAAACCCTGGCGGGAGCATCCCATTTTTCTAAATGGCGGGACCTAAGTCCTGCTTTCACAGACATTAAGACATGGAAAAGTTGTCTGTATAAAAGTCTCCTGTAGACAAATAGGTAGACTTAGATGGCCGTAGCCCTCATGGCACCTATATAGTGACCAAATGACCAAAATGCAGTCCAAATGTTGAACGCTTACAACACTCTGTCAACTAAGGTTGGTTGGGCAAGAGTGCCCAGCCTTCTGTCTATTCACAACATTTATGATTTTTCACAATTCACATCCCAGACTAAGTTCCTTCCACTCATCTAAGTTCCTTTCTTGACTAGTACTAGTATACCTTCAACTGGTATACTACTACTACTATTCCTTTCTTGACTAGTATTAGTATACCTTCAACTGGTATACTAGTACTAGTATACCTTTCTTGACTAGTACTAGTATACCTTCAACTGACTTATAAAAAAAAAGAAAAAGTTTACCTTCAACTGGAAGAAAATATTACATTACAGTGAGTGAGTACAGTGAGCTTAATTAACCATAATATTTTTCATAAAAAAAATGAGGGTCATGTTAACTAGTACCCTTAAGGCAATGATTAAGAAAACATTTAATTACATTGCTTTAATGGGAAATAGTGAATAAAACGGTTGTCATAATTGTTTGTTAGGTAAGTATGGGAAATAGATAAACTACTTTTTTATAAGACAAAAATATCCCACCCTTCTTTCCACTGCTTTAAATTTGTACAAGACATCCATGTCATAGGAAACGTGGAATAAAATCAATAGTAAATGACACAGCAACCAGCTTCTTTCCTCTGTTCATATCCATTTCTTCTTTATAATTAAAACTAGTCGCAAACCTGTGCGATGCACAGAAAATGAATTAAAATTAAATCTAAAAAATTATTGGTCTAACTATGATTTTTATTGTCTTTTATATTTTATCTAAATATGAAAATTGATAATTATTAAAAGACATTTATTATTATTGTGTTTATATATAAAATATATTATAGTATTAGGCATTTATTATGATTGTGTTTATATATATGGAATAATATATTATTTCTATTAAAGAAAATATAATATGTCAAGATTCTAATGAGATGTTTAATTATAGAATAAAATTTAAATTCAATTAAAAAATATATATATATATATATATAGAGGTGTAAAATTGTGAGAACTCAAAAGCTTTATGTGGCGCAATATTACGAGGTCAACCAAAAGTAAAAAAGTTTCGATTTTACATTATAGTATAGATATCATTTTAACTATTTCCCTCCAATTTACCTTTTCACCTTTTAACTCTTTTCCCTCCCATTTACTTTCACTTTTGATCTTCTCTTATTCTACTATTATTCAGTATGTTTTGTAGTCATTTTTGTCTCACTTCTTTTCACTTTCCCATCAAATCATAGTTGGATAAAAAATTGAAGGAATCAAATAACTCAACCACAATTTAAAAGGTACTTTCTATTATTCATTATTTATTTATTTTTTCATATGTATTGAAATATGATTTTATTTTATTTTTTAATTTTTTTAATTCTTGTGATACTATTGTAGTTCAAATGGATGAAGATTTAATTGCAAGTGAGGCTCATCTATGCATTTCAAGGAATAATTTTGACTTGAATGAGTTATCTAAAGAAGGTACTATTCTTTTATTTGAGAAGTGATTTGTTTTCATTTATAATCAAATATGATGTTGATTATTATTATTTTATTGAGAAGGTACTAAAAAAGTATTATTTCTCATTAAAATAATATAATTAAATGTTCGTTAATCATTGTCTGAAGGGTACTGATTAAACAGGACAAAAAAAAAATTAACTATAATATTGAAGCGGAAAGAATTCGGCACATTCCTCTAGAAAAGTTTGAAATAAGCTACGTGGGTGGTTCTGTACCTTACACATGTTTTGCATAGTTTATTCTCTCTATAAATATCTTCCCTTACAATATTAATATACACGGTAGCTTCCTTCTCATAAAATAATACCAAGCAAAGAGATGTGGGTAGCTCTGTGCCTTACAGCTTTACTTGTTTTTATTAGCTATCGGTTTTATACTTGGGCGAACCCCAAGTGCAATGGGAAATTGCCTCCTGGTTCAATGGGCTTTCCCATCATAGGGGAGACCATCGAGTTCTTCTCTCCTCATGCTTTGTATGATATCCCACCTTTTATCCAGAAGAGAATGATGAGGTAATTAAGAATTCAAATCATTCAAATATTCTTCTTCTTTTAGAATACTAAGAACTTTTGATATTGCTTTATTTGGTGCGACATTCTTAAAAGCATGGACCGAACATGTTCCTGAAACTGAAAGACACGATGGTCTCTCTCATCAATTTGCGCTATCATGCATGTATTTTCTATTGGATAGACTTTGGTTATAAACTGGTTTATAGTTAACTTGCAATAACTCATTACATGACAATTAATAAGATAGTGTATTTTAGTCACTTATGTAACTTTTTAAATAATATATGTAAATGGTCTTATAAGCTATCATGTAGTTGATTGTAGTAAATAGACTACAAACTAGTTTGTAGCCAAACCTTATCCTTTTTTATTTTATGCATGCTAACAAAAACATTTTGAATAAATATCTTATATCCTACTTTTTGTTTTACACTTTATATTAAACCAATTACAATATATTACGTGTCAGATTATGTTTGATTTGTTTCTATTTTAAATCTTAGTTATTTTATAAGCAAAATAAACAAATACGTGGTGCGTTATAATTAGTGGAGTATAAAGTGGAACATAAAAAGTGAGATAGAAGATTTGTATTCTCAACCTTTTTCGATCATAGAGAAATTATGTTTCTATCTTTATAGATATAAATAGCTTGTACCGTGTACGTAAGGAGAAGGTATTTGGTATGTCCGGCATATATGATCCTTTTTCGTACGTAAGACACCATTACGTACTGTTATTTAAATTTTATTGCAACGAGAGTTGGCTTATCTTCACAGTCAAAATCGAGGACAATACCTTTTTGACCTTGAGGACTAAAAGATTTTCCTTTTCATTTTTTTATTTAGTTTTTTAATTTATTTACTAAGCTTAAATATGTAATCTAGTTTGCTAATGAGCTCAAATTTGACTTGTGTTCGAAATAAATAAATAAATAATCCTAAACTTTTAATACTTGACCCTCATTTACCGCCTTACTTGGCTTAGTAATAATTCTATTTATTCTTATGATAAATCTGGAAACGTGTCTTAATTAAGTCTTTAAGTAATATTTTTATTTTTCAGATATGGTTCACTGTTTCGAACTAGTTTGGTTGGTCGGAAAGTGGTAGTATCAACTGATCCAGAAATCAATCATTACATTTTCCAACAAGAGGGGAAGTCTTTCCTAGCATGGTACACAGACAGTTTTACCGAAATTATTGGGCAAGAAAGCATTACTCACGTATCATGGAATGGTTCACAAATACCTCAAGAACTTGATACTGCATCTTGTTGGCCCTGAAAATTTGAAGGGAAAGCTAATTCATGAATTGGATGATGCAACTCGCAAACACCTTCATACATGGGCTAGACATGGCATTGTGGACGTGAAAGAAGCAATGTCAGAGGTAATCATTTTCAGTCTTGGGGAGAATTAATTCTATAAAAGTTAGACTTTGCCACAAGGCATACAAAATCATTTTCAAGGAAATAGTGAAAATTGGAGTATTAGAAATATTATATAATGACATAGATTCGGAAGGAAATGGACAAATTTTGAAGAAATTTTCATGCTTTTCCATATGTGGCCAAGAAGTTTTCTGTACTGTCGCTTAATTGGTTAAAATTGATAGGCCAAAATATACAGGTGGCCCTTACATTTATATGTTTGGTGCTTTTATTTTTTGAAATTTCAAATGATTATTCAGTAGTCCAGTACTAAAAATAAATGTGTAATCTCCTTCTCACATGAATGAAAGGTCCCACCACATAAATGATGATTTCCGCTAATTAAATTTATGATAAGACCTACTACTTTCTGAGAAGAAGAATCTACACATTTATTTATAGTTCAAAATTACTAAATAATTTTCCAAAAATTTCAAACAAAAAAAGATGATTTATTGATTTTAGCATACGTGAGTAGTCCAAATTTTTTAAATAATTTTCCTTAAATTTCAAACAAAAAGAGATGATTTATTGATTTTAGCATTCGTGCATACCACATATTTTTTTTATTTTATTTTTATGAGAACCACATATTTATCTTTATTAAATGTGACTTTCGACTTTTCCAATCCAGGAAAGCAATTAAGGCAAGCAACCTGCCTTTTTTTTTTTTTTTTTTATTTGCTAAAAGATCCTCTAGAGTTTTTAGGATACTCTACCAATAGATTTCTCTAAATCTTGACATTCATTTTAAAATAAAAGGTTAGAATGATGTCATATTCCATTATTCCACTAACATAATAATAAAATAATAATTATTTTATTTTGATTTGGATGAGTTAACCTTGGAATATTTTAGTTTGGTTTGGAAATTATTATTTTATTGTTATCATTATTCCACTAACATAACATAACAATAAAATAATATGTGGTGTTCATATTTGAACAAAATATTTGACACCGCACATAATGTCCAAGACTAATTTTGGTTAGATTTCCATTAAGTATATCTATCTTCTTACCGAATTGATTTGATTATTGGCAGATGATATTCGAGTATTTTGCTAAAAAGCTGATTAGTTATGATGAATCAAGGGCTCCAAGAAAACTGAGAGAAAGTTACAAAGCTTTTATGGATGGTCTTATCTCATTTCCTTTGAATATCCCGGGAACCGCTTTCCATGCGTGTTTACAGGTACTATCTTATTATTATATATACAAAATAAAACAACTATTACATCTTAACTATTACTTAGATGATTGGTGAAAAACAAATTCAGGACCAAATAATTTGTTGGGGTTTAACTAATAACTTCTTCTAAGTTTTATAATTTAACTTCTTCTTTTTTTTAACGTAACCAAATGTAAATTATTAAAAAACAGTAAATTTTAATTATTTAATAGTTATTCTAACATTTTTCCTTATACATGTGAGATTAATATGTGTAATTATATTTTTTTAATGAAAAATTAAAGTTTAAATACTGTTTAAATTTATGACCACCTATTTTGATAATATGGTAAATTTTTATTTATCTTAAAAGATTAAGCTACAGAATTTTTCCATTTACCATTATTCTTATAAGCACGACCTCTCTTGACAAATTTCTCTTAAATTTGAGTCAGGGACGTAAAAATGCTGTAAAGGTGATTGGGGATATTTTCGAAGAGAGGAAGAAATCTACAACACCTCATCATGATTTCTTGGACCATTTGATCGAGGAAGTGAAGAGAGAGGATACAATTTTAAATGAAGCAAACGCTGTAAACTTGGTCTTTGTGCTTCTTTTTGCTACTTACGAAACTACTTCCGAGGCCATGACATTAGCAATAAAGTTCATTTCTGATCATCCTAAAGTGCAGGCAGAATTAGTGGTTTGTGTCAAATCATTTAAAGCGTGTTTATTTCATAGTAGGGACAAATTATTTGGACCACTGCTTACATTATACATTATTTATCATTCACAGTTTGACACCTCATTAATATTATTATGAAATTATTATGAAACTATTGTGTCCGTAGTTTTAAAACAAAGTTAAACTATTTTTTTTCGTCCCTAAACTATACATGAGTTTCGTTTTTCGTCCCTGAATTTTGAAAAGTTCGTTTTTCGTTCCTAAATATTGAAAAAATTCATTTTAACACATAAATTTCTTCCTGAACTTTTTTATAAAATGAATGAAATTCATGTATAAAAATGAATTTTTTCAAAGTTCAGAAACGAAAAACGAACTTTTCAAAATTCAAGAACGAAAAATGAAACTTATGTATAGTTTAAAGACGAAAACAATATTTTGGCCTTAAAACAATGTTAGAGACACAACAATTTCACAACATTATTGAGTTGACATGTTTTTATTTGTTGTTATTTAGACTAACCACTTACATCATTTATTATTTATTATTCATAGCTTGATAACCCAGTATTGTTATGAAATTGTTCTGTCCTTAGTTTTATTATTTAAGAGAAATGTTATAGACACAACAGTTTTACAGCAATTTCACAATAATACTGAGATGTCAAGTTGTGAATAGTAAATAATAAAGTGATGTAAGTGGTGGGTCCAAATGAGAATTAATAAAAACTTGACAACTCAATATTGTTGTGAAATTGTTGTGAAAATATTGTGCATGTAGCATTACTCTTATATTGGCTAATAAACTATATAGTTGATTTTAATTGTCCTAAAAAAATAACATTTCTTGTGTTGCATGGATCATTATTCCAACAATTTAATTGAAAAAAAAATACTAGATCAAACAAAAATTGTCGGAGAAAAAAAGGACAAAATAATTAATTTCTTAATAACATTGCAGAAAGAGCATGAGGCAATTCTTAGGAGCCGAGATAATGAAGAGTCTGAAATTACGTGGCAAGAGTACAAATCAATGACATTTACACATATGGTGAGTTGGAATATTAGGCTTAAATATACTTTTAGCTTATAGATTTCTAGTCTATTTTATTACATATATAATTTACCACTTCCAATTATATTGGCAGGTAATCAATGAAACTGTTAGGCTGGCGAATATTGTTCCAGGAATTTTCCGAAAAGCACTGGAAGATATCCAAGTGAAGGGCAAGTTCAATGTTTTTGTAACTTGGGTGTTGTTTGATTGAAAATTAGTAGAAATTTACATGCTTTTTTGCGTTACTTAGAACATGTTAATAACCTGATTAAAAAATACTGCATAAATTCAGTAACATATTCAATATTATTCATAATCCTTTTGTCATTAAACATTCAACAAGTTTTCTTCTGAATAGAATTGTATTTATTTATTTATTTTAACAGGATATACAATTCCAAAAGACTGGCTAGTTATGATGGTTCCATCAGTCCTTCATTTGAATCCGTCAACATACGATGACCCTCTTGCATTCAACCCATGGCGCTGGGAGGTAATTATATATATCTATATCAGGGTGGCAATGAATGATCTAAACCCATTAACCGTACACTATAAATTAATCATAACATACCATTAAAATAAATGGAATGAGTAACCCATTGGGTGTACATTGATTTGGTTGGGTAGCTATTTTTTTTTTTTTGTTTGTTTGACTTTTCCGATTCTAAACCCTATCTAAAAAATCATTTAAGTTATTTTGGAGGTTTATGAGTATATCAGTCATCTTGGAGATTTTAGGAGATATTTTAGTCATTTCAAATGTATGAGGGTATTTTCGTCATTTTCAAGGTCTTGAAAGATATTTTGGTGGTTTTTGAGATATTTTGATAATTTTAATCATTTTGGAGGTTTTGGGTTGAGGTTTTGAGTGTTTTCAAGGTTTTTGTTTGGGTGATTTTGGAGATTCAAGGGTTTTTAGTCATTTAGGAAGTTTAAGATATGTTTGTCATTAGAGGTTTTGGGGTGTTTTAGTTCTTTTGTAGGTTTTAGGTGTTTGCAATTATGTAGAATGTATAATTGGGTTAATGGGTGTGTTGGATCCCATATTCCCATCCAAAATAAATGGGTTGAGTGAATAATGAGTATTAACTATTTATTTAAACAGTAATAAATAGGTATATGGGTAATTATATACTCGACTTGTTTATGACCCGATCCATAATCCACCCAACCCACCTAAGGACGAAAGCCAGGAAATTATTTTAGAGTGGACTGGAATTATTAAGTAATAAGGGTATTGTGTTGCTAGGTAGAAGGCTTGATTAGGATGGCTTAAAGAGTGAGCTAATAGTAGGCTGGATTAGGATGACTTAAAGAGTGAGCTAATAGTTTAATTTGGGTGGTCAAAATTATAAAAAAAAATTGGTAAATTACATTGACACGTCCGATGTTTGGTGAAATCCGACTCGTTACATCCTATTTTCAATAAATGACATTTCACTTCAAAATTCATAAAATAATTCACACTCCGCTCCAAAAATGGAGCGGGCTGTGAATTATTTTTGGGTGAAGTGTGAATTATTTTAGAGCGGAGTGTTAATTATTTTGATCATTTTGGGGGCAGGGTGTTTTTCTTGAAAATCGGGTGTGTCAAGTATAATTTCACTATAAACTCGGCTGTGAGTGTAATTTACCAAAAAAAAAAAAAAAAAAAAAGGGGGTTGCAGCTCAACCAAGTCACTCTTGGTGGGTTCAAGGGCCTAGCCCATCCAACTCTTGGCTACATTCTTGAACCCACCCATTTACCACTCCTGAATTTTATATAAGCATTTCTTGTTAGAGTCTTAGATTTAGTATCTAATTTTGCTTTTCTTGTTCAAATTGAAATGTTGTGGAAAAAAAAAAGGGAAAAGAATTGCATGCAGGGTCTAAAACTTTCATGGCCTTTGGTGGGGGAGTGAGACTCTGCGTTGGGGCTGACTTTGCCAAGCTGGCGATGGCCATTTTTCTCCATTACTTTGTTACAAAGTACAGGTATTTACATAAAATTGATTGCATCTGGTTGTCCTTTTTATACCAATTGATCATATGGTTATTACTATCAGATTTTATTTATATAAAAAAAAGGGAAATATAAATATCAATTTTTGGATTTTTTTAAAATAAACTATTTAATTAACAAAGTCAGATGATTTCCAATATATATAATAAAGTAAAGCAAAAGCTCAATAAAGAATACAAATTATATTTTAATTAAACTCTAATTTCTTGCCAACTGTCATTTTAATTAGATTTCATTAAAGAATACAAATTATATTTTAATTAAACTCTAATTTCTTGCCAACTGTCTTTTTAATTAAATTTCATATGCTCTAATTTTGTGTCAAGTCTCAGTCTAATTAGACTATATATAAACTATCTTTAACACATTTTACTTAGAGTCCATTTAAAACTACTTCCACTTCATTTTGAAATTATTCCAATTTTATAATTAAAAATTTAATTTAATTCGAGTTTAAACTTTAATGTAAATTTTAACTATATTCTAAAAAATTGGTTGTTTCTTTTCACTATATTTTCATAATTTATTTGAAAAATATAAATAGTATATAAATTTATTTTATCACAAAACAAAAAATTATGTTAAGAAGTAAAAACAAAATATTTGCAATTCATGGTTTAGGGTTGATATCCATCCACTAATATATTAATTTATATATGTGTGTGTGGACGCTAGAGCATTGATTGCAAAATTCTAAGATTTATGATATACATTAAAAATATTTTCATAATTTATGGAGGAAAACTGAAATTAAAAAAAAAAAATCATATTGATTTAAAAATGCTATGAAAAGCTAGAATGTAATGGTCTTCTTGAAACTATTAGGTGGAAGGTGACCAAAGGAGGGGACATCATCCGAAAACCTGGTTTGGTGTTTCCTAATGGATTGCACATCGAAATCTCTGAAAAATGAAGAAGTGGTGACTAATCATAAATCAAGACAAATCGCCGCAACAAAATATATTATTTAGCATGAAGACGATTACTATAGTACAAGGATATATGGCTTTCTCTATCATTGTCAACTAGTAAATAATTCTTGTAATATACAAGAAAGTTTGAAAAAAAAATATTTATGTATGATATATGTTTAATTAGTAGGATTAATAAATAAAATTTCAAATTAAAGAATTTGTAGAAGAGAACTTACTTAATTTGATTCGAATATTTGTTTACTATTAGATTGTAGGACGTAGCTAAAAACACACCATGGTGTGAAATAACTTTATCAAACCATGGATGTGGCTGGTTCTTATTGGAACACATAAGGGAGGGGCCCCACGGGTCCCATAAAGAGAAAAGCAGCCAACTTGTCCAAGAATTAAGTTAAACTTGTCACCAAACAATGTAAAAATACATGTATATGGGTTGAGAAATACTTGATAAAAAATTTATTAGCTTTCTCTTTCTCCTTAGCTACTGCTCCAGCAAACTCCGTAAAATACAACATAACTCCGGAAAAAACACCGCACTGAGAAAAGAACCCAATTGTTGAAAAGCTTGGATTTTTTAAGCTCGGAGTTACATTATTTTTAACCAAGATTGATTAAATACCTCATCTACACCTACCCAAGATACACCACCATTATCTTCAAACAACCTTATGGGTTGAGAAACACTTGATAAAAAATTTATTAGCTTTCTCTTTCTCCTTAGCTGCTGCTCCACGCAAACTCCGTAAAATACAACATAACTCCAGAAAAAACACTGCACTGAGAAAAGAACCCAATTGTTGAAAAGCTTGGATTTTTTAAGCTCTGGAGTTACATTATTTTTAACCAAGATTGATTAAATACCTCATCTACACCTACCCAAGATACACCACCATTATCTTCAAACAACCTTGCTGCAAATTTCTGGAAACGTGGAGCTTTGAATTTTGGGTTCCATGTTTTGGAGCATAGAACACCATTACTTGGGTTGAAGAACAGTAGTTTTTTTTTTTTTGGTGATGAATGTTATAATTTTTGTTCAAGGAATTTCCAGAAAATATTTTCTGGGCAAGAATGAAAAGTTCAACATATTTCCAGTAATTGTGGACATTATTGTCCACAATTTCATGTAATTGTTCACATTTTTTGAGTAAGAGTTCAAATGTGCAACAAATTTCCAAAAATCGTGAACATTATTATCTACAGGTTCATGTAATTGTCCACATTTTCTAGGTAAGAGTTAAATACTTCAAAAAAATTCCAGAAATTGTGGATATTTTTGTCCACAGTTTCTGAGCAAACTTAAATGTTTAACCCGATTTCCATGAATTGTCCACTGTTTCCGTTTCAGGTAAAGAGTCCACATATTCAAACAACATACCAGCTTTTTAAATCGCATATATTGTTAAACTTGGCCCTCATTGTTCTGTCACTTCTAATCTAACAAGCAAAGATTGTGAGAGAGAGGAATGTGGTTTGGTTCATGGTTTAGAAGAAGAAAGAAAAAAAAATGAAATAAAAAGAGGATTGAAAGTGCTTAATAAGTTAAGATTCCAAAGAGAAAAGAGAGAGAAAGGAGATGAGGAGAAATTGTTGTAAATACAGAGATTGTGGTGCAGTAGAAAGAGGAAAGGAAAAAGAAAAAGAAAAAAATAAAGAGAAGATAAGAACGTGTGGAGGAAACATAAGGAAAGAAGAAGAAAAAAAGAAGAAGATAATGATAAAGATAAAAGAAAAAGAAAATGAGCGGAAGAGAATTAAAGAAAGTTAAAGAATAGAAAAAAAAAAAAAAAAAAAATCTTTGGCAGTTGGGTACGTGTATGATTGGAGATATGGGTATTACCTTTTTTTTTTTTTTTTTAGGTAGATGGAGATATGGGTATTACCTGGCCAATAGTATTAAAATTCTTTCATTTAACTAGAAGTAATGCTACAAATATAATATGTTCACAATAATTTCACAACAATATTGAGTAGGTAGGTTTTTATTAGTTTTCATAGACTCACCAATTATATCATTTTACTATTTACCATTCACAGTTTGAAATTTCAACATTATTGTGAAATTGTTGTAAAAATGTGTTGTGTCCATAATTTTATTGTTTAACTAATATATATGTATTAAAAAATAACGGTATTTGAAATATTTTGTTTCTCTAATAAAATATAAAGAGTAATACTAGAGACACTACTAATTTTACGAATTATGATCCTCTAGAGTTCTTAGAGTATTCTATTACATAAAGTTCTTTAAATTTTTACCATTCATTCATAATAAAGGGTTAAGATTTTGACATGTCATCATTCCACTAACTTTAAACATAAAAAATAAATAAAACCCAAAAAACTGCCACATCACGTCACCCCTTCCCCCTCCCACTGTTGTCACGGTAGTGTCCCATGACGGTGTTATATTCTCAGGGGTGAAGATGGCAAACAAGGGTAGGAAATTTTCTTAGAGAGCCGTGGGGTTCTTGATCTACCGTTAACAACCATCTAGGACACTTTCTTTGAGATCATTCTTGAAGGAAAGTGTCCCCATAGTTCCTTCAATTAATTGATTATTTCCTTCCATTCCTTAGAAGACCCATGGCTATGAGGAATTTTGTGAAGATACCAATCTAATTCCTCTCTTTTGCCTTTCTTTAATTACATGATTTATTTTTGTTTATTGAAACGTTGCTAATGAGTTTCACCTTGAAGTGAGGATATCACGCCGACAACTGGTCATAGTAGAAGGGAGGGATTAATTTTGCTTTGGCAATCATGCGGGCAAACAACAAATTGATGAGTTTAAGTTACTATTTTTATTTTAATTATTAATTTTAAAATTATGTTAGTGGAATGATGACATGACAAAATCTTAATCTTTTTATTATGAAAGAGTACCCTAGGAACTCTAGAAGGATTTTGATCCCAATTTTACTACCAAAGCTTTACAAACTTGACGTGGCACTGATGTGTCATAATGATTTTTAAATGAATGATGACGTGTTAATTCAATGTTTCAATTGTTGATGTGGGATTATGACATATCAGTGTCACGTCAGTTTGTAAAGCTTTGATAGTAAAATTGGTTGTGTATTTGGCATTACTCAAATATAAATGACCTCTGGTATGGTATCAACAACTTTTGTTTGAATAATTATTTTTAAACTTAATAGCCTAAAAATCTATAAATTCTTTTTTTGTCTATTTGTCCTCACATTAATTTTTTTTTTTTTTTTTTTTAAGAATATTATTGTACATATAATGAGATAATGAAAATAACTTTTATTTGTTGCGACGTTTAATATAAACATAACTTTTATTTGTTACGACATTTAATACAAAATCCAATCATATATGATTTCAATAATTTTAAAAAAATATCGACTTTCATTTTATTAGATAATTGCATTGTAATGTATTTAGAAATAATTATTATGTATCTTTTCATTTGTTGATACTTTGTTAATACATAATGGACGTTACTTTGGATTGTCATTAAAAAAAATTGTTTCAAATTTGGGCCCCCAGTCAATTGAAATCCTGACTTCGTCTCTGAACACAGTGGTGATGTGAAGAAATTATTGAAATTGTGGTGTGAGAGAATAAGAGTGCAAATATATAAAGTATTAAGATTTAGCAAAAAAGATATATAAAGTGGTAGGCTCCAGCATGTTCTATATGTATCTTAGCTCAATCTCTTATGTCTCTCTCCCTCATTCTCTCAAATCTTATTTCATCGCATCTCACTCTCACTCTCTCATTATGGTTTAAAAAAAGGCTCCACACAATTCTCATTTCATCTCACTATCAAAAATATGCCCCACAACTCAAAAAAAATTGGAAGGATTCATAGTCGACTTAACCCCAAACATTTTTGGGACTAAGGATCTATAATCGACCCTAAACATTTGTAGCAGAGATGTAACATATTGAGAGAGAGAGAGAGAGAGGGAACAAGTTGTTGTATAAAATAAAAGATTATTCAAGTGAAGCCATGTAGTATTGTTCAAAATTGTGCTTACGATGTTTGGATAAACTAGCTCATACATTGATACCATTGGTTGAAAACATATCGAGCCGAGCCGAATACTAAAAGTTCAAAATTTAGATTATGATGATTGTTAAAAACAGATCTCTTTGTTTACAACCCTAATCAAACCATCTCCTACACTATGATGTAAGGAAAGGCATAGTTCATGTGTTGATTGGAACCATCTTAGAAATTTACTTCCCCTTGTGGATCACTTGTACGTGATGTGGTGATTAATTATCTCAAACTTTCACTTTTAGCGTTTGTTCAAAAACAGATATAGTGAGTCAAAATGCTACATCTTGATTAGTTACCCCTTCCATCATCCAAAGTCACACACACAAACACACATTCTTTATAAATTTTAAGTGTACATAAGATACCTAGTTTAGGTTTTAGGTATAAACTAGTCGCAAACCTGTGCGATGTTCAGAAAATGAATTAAAATTAAATCTAAAAAATTATTGGTCTAATTATGATTTTTATTTTCTTTTATATTTTATCTAAATATGAAAATTGATAATTATTAAAAGACATTTATTATTATTGTGTTTATATATAAAATATATTATAGTATTAGGCATTTATTATGATTGTGTTTATATATATGGAATAATATATTATTTCTATTAAAGAAAATATAATATGTCAAGATTCTAATGAGATATTTTAATTATAGAATTTAAATTCAATTAAAATTTATTATTTATTAAATCAGTATGAAATTTATTGATGCATAGTACTATAGATAAAATTTCTTTTTTAATAGTACTATAATTATTTTGCGCTTTAGTCCAGACACCAGAATGGAAACGAACAATTTGTTTAGGAAATCTGGACATATATGATATATATATATATATACTAGTCGCAAACCTATGCGATGCACAGGAAAATTATTGAAAATAAAATCTAAATTAATTTTGATTCCTTTTACTTCTTTTGTTGAATATGTTTTTTTTTTTTTTTTTTTGTAGTTCAAAATATTGTAGGCAAGATCGATAAAGAGACTTTACGAATCGGATTTAGGATAGATCCTACTTTTTGGTTTAAAAAAATAACTAAGAAAGTATTTACCATAGGATAATTAAAATTTAATATAATATAATTTTTCTTTTGGCATAAGTTGAATATAGTCCAATTTTTATAAAACACGATTCATGTTTATATTTATCATATGGATTATGTTTCCATCCAAAAATAAAATAAAGGATACTTAAAATAAGAAGAAGGACAAATAAATACATGGACACATGATTATATGATCAAACCTAAATAATTTTCATAACTCATTTCAAGCTCACATGGTTTCATTATAACAAATCCATCCATCTTTCTCCATTGCCAGCAACAAAATTAAATGAAATACATAAAAAAAAAAAAAAACTCTAAAAATCTTGATGAAAATTGATAATTATGATTATTATTAAAAGATATTTATATTGTGTTTATATATGGAATATATTTTAGTATTAGACATTAATTATGATTGTGTTTTATATATGGAATAATATATTCTTATATTAAAGAAAATATGATGTGTCAAAATTCTAATGGAAGGTTTAATAATAGAATAAAATTTAAATTCAATTAGGAAATATATATTAAAACAATGAGGTGTAAAATTGTGAGATTTCAAAAGCTTATGTGGCGTAACATGATGAGGTCAACCAAAAAAGTTTAATTAAAATTTTACATTATATTAATATAATATATATATATATATATATTAAATATAATGAGGTGTAAAATTGTGAGAACTTAAAAGCTTATGTAGCGTAATATTATGAGATCAACTAAAAGTAAAAAAATTTCGGTTTTACATTATAGTATAGATGTCTCTATTTGTATATATATAAATGTCTCTTATTATTTCAAGTACTATTACTCTTAAAAGATCACAACCATCCCCAATATTTGTATTTATCAAATAAATATTTTCTATTTAGTTCTTTCAATTAAAATTGCCTTAATGTAGACACTATTTGTATGTTTTTGTTTTTGTTTTTATTATTTATTTATTTTTTTAAATTACAAATTTTATGGAGACTTCGCCGACCTCACAATATGGAGAATTTGCCGACCTCACAAATATTTGGACGAATTTCGGCATCAATTTTGAATTTTAATGTCTAATATTGCAAATTATATAGATATACTAATTACAAAAATAATGAATAAAAATAAATATTCTATCATCTTTGAACATTTTTTTTTATAATCCCATTTTTTATCATCCATTCAAAGATTGAGTGGTTTATACATTGAGACTAGGTCACAAGTCTCAATTTTTGGCTATATAAGTTTTTAATGATCACCTTAAAAAAGATTCGTAGAGATTTTAATGAGATCAAATGATAAATAGGGATTATGTGTCTTTTGACTCAACACACTAAGGTATTTTATCTATCTTTTTAACAGCTGCCCCTTTTCCCCCATTCACGAATTTCAACCCCCCTAAAGTTTGTCTTTGACTCTCCCTGCCATCCTTGCCATCCCTGCCATTTTTTTTGCTTTTTCCTCATCCTCATTAGCCCCAACCTACACGTTATCAGTACTTATCACTATTAACCAATTACTAGTTGCAAACCCGTATAATGCACGGGAAAACTATTAAATATAATATTAATGTTATACCCAACTAAACTTAATAACACTCAAAGCCAATAGAATATGTTAAACTTTTTTACTCACTTACCAAAACCAGCACAGAATGTCTATGAAACCACTTTGCAGCTTCTCTAGTTCTTTAAAGTCTTTTACCTCTTACTTACCACCTTCAAACTTCTTAATAAATGATTTGTCTAAAATAAATTGAAACTTGAAAATTCTCATTTTTCTTTTTATTTCAGGGGCTTAAACTTTGCAGCAAAGCTTCTCTAGTTCTCCAAAACTTATATTTTCTTTGTTGATGATTTTGTTGAAACCCTTGAAATAAAAAGAAAAATGAGTTTTATTCAAGTTTCAATTTATTAAAAGAAAAAAAATATAAATACAAAATAAAAGAAGGAAAGAAAAAAGAAGAAGGATTCAACTAATAAAAGTTAAGAGAAAGGCTTTATCTTCCTTCTCAATCTAAAGCAAAACCACATTACTTAATGCATAGAATTTAGCAATGGTGGAGAGGAAGCCTCCAAATAGTTAATTTTCCTTGAACACAAATAAAGGAAAAATATTAATACAAAATCTTATTGCATAATGGTGTAAACATTATTGATTTATTTATTGATAAAGCATAACAGTGTAAACATATTTAATGACTGGTGTTCATCAAAATGGTCACTGCAAGCTCTTGGGCTCATGTTAATCAGGGCTGATGGAACTGGTGAGGCCTGGTAATTGTCTTGCTTTCAGTATGCACATTGTACTGCATTATGTGTGGAGAATCTATGCTACTCTCTTTCATGTTGTGGATGGTTTGAAGAATGGTTAGTTATGCTCTTTAACTTCCTTTTGATTCACCAAGATCCATCTCCACAATCTTTATGTTCTCATCCATTCCTTTATCCATCTCTTGAATGCACAAAAACCATAGTGCAGAATAATTTTCATCAGGAGTGTTACTTCTTTACCAAACTATACAATTTTAAGATTTCTACATTTACCCATCTTTTATTATGTTACTAAAGAAGTAAAATTAACAGAGAAGAGAATATCTTCCTTAGTACTAACAGAAAATAAAAGATAATGTTTTCATTTCTAATTTATGGGGTTGATTCCGAACAACAGTAATTTTTGTAAAAAAAAATGAACTTTCAAATAAATTTGACTATTTTTAACAATCATTGTTATTGAACATATCTAAATGGCTACAACAAAAGAAGAAATATATTCCCAATTTCGTAAAAATAGAATGTTCCATTTCTAAAATACTTTGGTGGGAATGCATGTAATTTCTCTTTTATTGTAAAGAAGATCTTGAATACGAAAAAAATATTGATAGAAGGAATGAAACTAACATGATAAGTGTGCCTGAACTGATTCTCCTGTGTTGATTTTTGTGGGTAGATTGCCTCGAGTTAACAGATTGTTTCTTAAGCCATCTGGATCCTCTGTGCCCGAGCTTTAGCCTATACTTTGACACTGTTCCTTGCCTTTCTTCCCTATCAAGAAGCTTCTAAGCCATTTGCTTTTCTTCCCCCATCTTTGTCAAATCTTCTCTAAGCTAACATTGTATCACACAACAACAACATAGATAAGAAAAAGCAACAACTGGTATAGTCTTTACACATGCAAGAAGTGCAGCCACATCAACAATCATTGTTTGGTAGAATCGTTTTTCAAATATCCAAAGAATTCCAATGAAATAATGATGCTATAGATTATGTCTCCAAAGTAGTAGCTTCTCTAATTTCTAAAACCCTTATGTTCTGCTCATTCCAAATGAACCACATTAAACACCTTGTAATTAACTGAGAACGAACACATTGGATTAGTGGTAAATTATTATTATTATTTTTTAGGAAATGATTAATTTATAATTGATATTTTATCAACCCACATCTGTTATAGTTTTTCTGTTTGTATACCTGTATTTACCTAAACATAGAAATGAATCAAAATAAACAAAAGAATTTGGTTCAATGTGAAAAAATGGTTTTGATCCCCATATCTCCCAGTGACTCTATCTTAAAATATGGTTTTAATTAATAAATTGTGGAAATGCTGGGTCAAGCATTTCTTCGAACAATATATGGGGAATTGAGAAACAAAAGAAAAACCAATTTTTATTTCTTATATTTTATCATAATTTATGAAAATCCGTAGGTGTTCCAAAGAGATTTGAAAGATAAAGAAAAATGAAAGGCATCCGTCAAAGAGTTTGATACTCATTAAACAATCAATTACATCCGAAGTAAATCAATTACATCTGAAGTAAATACTCCCAAATACATTGATGCTCTATGACCTTTCTAGGTTGTGGTACCCGAGGTCTTCACACCATCAAGAAACTTCCATTTAATATTTCTACACCACAATGGGGTGAAAATATCAGATTCCATAACTTAACTATACACCACCATTTACCAAAGCATACAACATACAACAATTGTAACTTCCTAACCTCGTGTCAATTAACTGCATGATTCGAACAAATGCATGGGTGTGTATGGCAAAGCACATAAAATCAATTCCTCAAAATTGTATATATTAACCATGCAATTCCAATATATATGCATGGTTAATATATACCAGAACAAAAGAACAAAATAAATATATATGCAATAAAGTTAGAAACAGAAGGAGACAGTAATAATTGAAGAAGCTCTTACTTGTACCAGTGAAACAAGTCTCTAACAGCTTGGCAATGATCTTGACTCCATGACATATTCTCGAACACCTTAAAGTCACCAAGCCCATAAAACATGCCATAAAAAAACAGAGAGATCGTTTGAATTGGGGCAGTGACTAAAAAAAAAAAAAGCAACGCAAAAGTAAATGACAATGTACCTTTCATGCTTCAAAGATAATATATCTAATACTACCTTAATTGTTATATTTGATTAAATGACATCAAACAGGGATAAAGCACAAACAATTCTAACAAACAAAAATGTAAGAATATAAAATAGACACAATGGTGCTAACAATTAAACTCACCAACAACCATGTGAATGTTTGAAACAATAGAAGAAACCACCAATCAAGAGGTAAAGTAGTCTTGGTTTTCCTCAACTTCACCTTGAAAATCTAAATAACCAAGCACAATACACAAATCCAAGACAGTCATTGAGAATTGCGAAAACAATCTGAAAATTTAGAAAAGATAAAGAAAAGAAAAGAAAGCTATAAAAATTGTTAACTTTATTTATTTATTTACATATAAATAGAACTTCGTGGTTTTCATTTGTAAATTAATACTTATTTTCTAATAGAACACATTATCGAAGCTGAAACACATACAGTAAAACTCCAATGCCACTAATATTAAAAGTGAGTGCCCCCAAACCCGTAAAAAGTTCAAAAAATTTACTTTTTTAAAAAAATAAACAAATTTAGGGAAGTTTAAGGAATAAAATGAATTAGTAAAATTGAGACACACTCCAAAGAACTTCTCCTTTGTAGTAGTTCGATTATTTCTATTTCATTAAGATTACAAAAAAAAAAAAAAAATACAAATTCAAGGAAGAAGAAGTAGACCAAAAAAAAAAAGGAGTGAGAGAGAGAACCTTGAAATAGGTGATTTCGAGGAAGAGTAGACAAATGCTCATATCTTCTTCATCTGAATCAAATCTTGGCGAACGATTAATCAAAGTAGTCCTCCTACACTCATCAACATGGGAATAAAAAAATTAGAATGGGTCTGAAAAATTGAAAGGTGAGAGAACAGAGAACAAACCTCTAATTAAAAATTTGAACGCAAAAATCAATGATTCGAAGAAGAGGATGTTTGAAAGGTTTTAACCATCTTTCATTCATGCATTTTGAGAAAAGGAAGAGGAAGTGGGTGAGATATGGAAAGACTCCATTAAGCTAGAATATTGGGGGGAAGTCGGAAAAAATGGGGAAGTGTTAAATGAAGGAGAAAGAGAAATTGTCATTGCCTCATTGGCAATTCGGTATTATTTTTTAGACCAAAATATTGTTTTCGTACCTAAATTATACATGAGTTTCGTTTTTCGTCACTGAACTTTGAAAAATTCGTTTTTTGTTCCTGAATTTTGAAAAAAGTCCATTTTACAATTCATGTGTAAAATTGAACTTTTTCAAAGTTCAGGAACGAAAAACGAATTTTTGAAAGTTCAGGGACGAAAAACGAAACTCATGTATAGTTTAGGGACGAAAACAATAGTTTAACCTATTTTTTATTTATTTATTTTTGTAATTAATAGCCAAAACGACATCGTTTTGGGAAAAAACGTATTGTGCTATTTTGGAAAGAAAAGGGCTGGCACAATTTTTTTTTTTTTAAGATTTGATACTGTGCTTAATAAGGAATAACATATAAAGGGCTGGCACATTCGTGATAATATACTTCTTTTTTTTTTTGAAGAAAAACGATAATAATATTATTAAGATAACTCCGCAATAACAATGGGAAGGAGAACTGCCGGACCCTCTTCCAACCAGATAGAAGGTTCCGTGGTCTCCTTAGCATATCTAGCCAAAACCTTGGCCGCTTTGTTACATGAACTCGGAATAACATGAAAGGCTAAAGAACAAAACAAAGAACTAAAGTTTCGGATGCAAGATATGTGATCATCAATCTCGGTTAAACAAGTTGTTTTGGACAGGATAAGAGCCTTCAACTGGGGGTGAGAAAATTCCACAATCACACTTTGAAAACCAGCTTCTTGGCATATTTTGAGCGCTTTTTGCATAGATGTGGCAGCCATAGTCAAATTATCACCCACTTGAGGAAGAATTTCACAGTGAGCAGCTAATAGAGCACCTGTATAATCCCGAATCACCGAACCAACTCCATAGGTTTTGCTCTCTTTAAACCTTTGCCAAGCAACATTCAACTAGGAGGAGGGAGCCACTTTTCGGTAAATGGTCTTGTAGAATCCACCCGCTTATTTGCTTCTAAATATTCTTCAACATAAGTCACTGCTTTTGGTCCCATCATGGAGGCCTCTAGTTGTGGTTGGTTGAGCCAGGCATCATTACGACAACCCCAAATCATCCATGCCAAGACAAAAAATATTTCCTTCACTGGTGAAACTTCCTTCCTTAAAACCAGTTCCACTAGATCATTCCAGCTTGAGAGGGCGTGGGAGGGTGCACAAGTGAGATAATGGAGAGTTTTGCCAACACTCCTTGGCATATGCACAATCCCACAAAATATGCAATACTGATTCTGCACCATCCTGGCAAGTTGGACATGTACTGGATGATACGATTCCTCGCTTGAACAGATTGGTTTTGGTGGGAAGAATAGAACTGCAGGCTCGCCACATGAAAACCCGAATTTTATGGGGATCATTGGCCTTCCATATGCCGTTCCAGAATGCATTAAGTCGCACTGGGTTGCTAGATGAACCCGTCACTCTATTGTTATCATCAACCATCAATTGATATGCACTCCGGGTTGTGAATGTGCCAGTAGGAGTTCCAAGCCACACTAAGGAATCTTGACGGTTAGGACACAACGGAATGGATTTGATTTTTTCTGCTTCCTCCGGCAAAAAAATGGAATCAATTAACTGCTCCTTCCAGTTATGAGTTTCAGGGTCAATCAAATCACTTACTTTAGCAAACTCAGGTAGTAGTTGCTGAGGGGATACTATCTTGCCAAGTGAATTAGCGTTAATCCAATTGTCACGCCAAATATTCACTTTTGTTCCTGTACCAATCCTCCATCTTGTTCCAAGGCGAATGACATGTCTTGCTTGAGCAAGGCTTCTCCAAGAATATGATGCATGACTTGGTATCTGAGCTTCCATGAACGTACAATCGGGAAAGTATTTTGCCTTAAGGACCCGGTGGAGTAAAGTGTTAGGATTTTGCATTAAACGCCATCCCTGCTTTGCCAAAAGAGCTTGATCAAATAAAGCTAGATCTCGAAAACCCATACCTTCCATCTTCTTTTTTCCTACAGAGTTTGCTCCACTTTTGCCAATGGATTTTCCGCTCTGAATTTTTTTGACCCCACCAGAATTTTCCTATCATTGAATTGAGCTCAGTACAAAGGCTATCAGGAAGGCGGAAACAACTCATGGTGTATACTGGAAGAGCCTGAGCAACAGATTTGATAAGGACTTCCCTCCCTGCTTGAGATAACATTTTACCCTTCCAACCATGAAGCTTGCGTGCAACTTTTTGTTTGATTTCAGTAAAAGCCTGTTTTTTTCCCCTTCCAATAATAGGAGGTAGTCCCAAATATTTTCCCAAATCCCCTGTGGATGATGTGCGCAGAGCATTACAAATAGACTGGCGGGTTGCTTGGGCCGTATTGGTGCTAAAAAATAGCGATGTCTTTTCATAGTTTAATTTCTGGCCCGATGCTCGTTCATAAACATTTAATGTAGATAGGAGGACACGACATTCTTCCATTGTCGCTTTGCAGAAAAGAAGACTATCGTCTGCGAAAAACAAATGGCTTATTTGTGGTCCACCTTTGTTCAGTGACAAGCCCGTTAATTGTCCCGATGCTGCATTATTCTGTAGTAATGTTGTGAGGCCCTCTGCACAAATTAAAAATAAGTACGGAGAGAGAGGATCTCCTTGGCGAATACCCCTTGTTGGGCGAATGTATCCCATTGGCTCACCATTTAAAACAACAGAATAGCTAACAGTTTGAAGGCACTGCATCACCAAATTTACCCATCTGTCATTGAAACCCATTTTACACATCATGGTGCTAAGGAAATCCCATTCTACTCTATCATAAGCCTTGCTCATATCCAATTTCACCGCCATATGTGTTGATCTGCCTTTACGCTTTGTTTTCAGGTAGTGTAAGGCCTCAAAAGCTACCAGAATATTGTCTGTGATAAGACGTTCAGGGACAAAAGCACTTTGATTACCTGAGATCACATGGTTCAGTACAAGCTTGAGACGGTTTGCCAGCACTTTTGAAATTATCTTATACATGACGTTGCACAAACTAATAGGCCTGAACTGGGTCATAGATTCGGGAGCTTTCACCTTTGGAATGAGCGCTATGTGAGTATAGTTTATGCTTTTCAGCATTTTTCCAGATTGGAAAAATTCAATAATCGCCTTAGTAACATCATTCCCGATAATATGCCAAAATTTCTGGTAAAAAAGAGCATTCATACCGTCCGGACCTGGGGATTTTGTAGGGTGCATCTGAAATAGAGCCTCATGAACTTCTGCACCCGTAACAGGTTTTAATAATGAATTGTTCATAGCTGGAGTGATTTTGGGTTCCACATTGCTCACTACCTGATCAATTGTTTGGGGAAAGGACGTGTGGAATATATCACTAAAATACCGCTCCACAATGATAGTCATATCAGCCTGCTCAGTTACTAGTTGGTCCGCCACATTTCGAAGCCCCGAAATTCTATTTTTTTGGTGTTGTTGGGTAGCACTGGCATGGAAGAATCGTGTGTTTCGATCACTGTCTTGAAGCCAAGCGATGCGCGACCGTTGGTGCCAATAGCATTCCTCCTGAGCAAGTATGTTATTTAAATTTTTGCGAGCAGTGCTTCTGTTTGTAATATGCTCAATATGTCCTGGATGATCTTGGCACCTTTTCTCCAAATCAACACAAATTGTTCTGAGTTGATCTACACGTTTTTTAGTGGGCCTCTTTATTGTTTGGCTCCATTGCAAAAGAGCAATTCTACAAGCCTTTATACGTTGGCACACTTGGAATAAAACATGACCAGATTGTGGTAATTGCCATGCCTCCTTTACAATCTTCTCGCAACCATCAGCTTGTAACCAATTATTCTCAAATCTGAAACGTGTTTTCCTTTTTACTTGCCTCTCTTCCGTTTGTTTGATAACCACCACCAGCGCATCATGGTCTGAATTTAAGAAAGGAATGTGTCTAACTTGAGTAAAAGGAAAAAGTGTTTTCCAGGTTGCAGAACATACACCACGATCCAAACGTTCATACACGCAGTCATCCCCGTATCGCCCATTCCACCACGTAAATCTATTTCCTTGGAACCCCATGTCCTGAAGAGCACAGTCTGATAGAGCCTGGCAAAAATCATCCATTTGGTGCCAAGGACGTAAAATTCTTCCAGATTTTTCATTAGCTTCCAAAATCTCATTGAAATCACCTACGACTAACCATGGCATGTCATCGTATCGTTGTAGTCTCCGTAATAGTGTCCAAGAGTCCCCTCGCTTTGCCGTTTCGGGATGGCCATAGAAGCCTGTAAAGTGCCATTCTCTAGTGCCCATTACATGAAAAGTGGCATCTATGTGTGCCACTGAATGACTGTGGATTGTAACTTGGATTTCCTCATTCTAAAGTAAAGCCAAACCCCCTCCAGTACCTGATCTGTCCACCCCCAATGATCCATGCATTCCCAATTTCACTTGCAAAAATTCAAGATTCTTCAACTCAAGCCGTGTCTCAGTGAGAAACACAACCCTGGGATCTTCTCGCTTCACCAAGTCGTGAAGCTCTCAAACTGTCTGTGGGTTCCCAAGCCCACGACAGTTCAGGCTTAAGAGATTCATAATTCTCAGCGGGGCTGCTCTGCAGCCTCCGCCGATATCTGTAAACTCCGATCTGTCTTACTTGTGTTTGTATTTCTTCTTTTAGTTAGAGGTTTTTCAATCACCTCCACACTCTCCTCAAAACCCGTGGTTGTCGTGATTGACCCACTAATTGTTGACATTGTGTGGGAGTCAATGACTGTGGGTGTTTGGCGAGCCCGTTTCTTCCACTTTGTTATTTTGTTATATGCTTTAGCACCACTTACCTTCTCAGGTTCAGGTAATTTAACAATAATCTCACAAGTAGTGAGTTCTTCCAAGGTTGGTGTAAAAAGGATAGTGTCTAGGCTTGTTGAACCTGCTATGTTAACTTGTGGTTCCTGAACACTTTCCCCCAAAGCACTTGTGAGTTGTGGAACCCTTTCAATGGTCATATGTGGTTGTTCAGTTCTTGTGGTATTCAATCCCAATGCCTCATCAATCCTCTCCAATTCTCTTTCAAAATCTTCATTCTGTGCAGTTCTGTTAACATAGGATGTTTCATGGAGTTGTGTTAACCCATTATCAGAGTAGACATTCGCGCTCGTACTGGTACTTTTTTCCTGATCATCTGCCATGGTTGTATTATTTTCTTGAACTGGGATTGGATTATTTTCTTGAACTTCCATAGGTACTGGTGGCTGTTCTTGGGGTATGGTTGGGTCCTCAAACGATTCTTCTACCCCCTCACGATTGTCATGACCATCCCGTGTTGTTGTGGGCCTGCAATGGCCTTCAACGGTGACTGTAGTGTGCCGTAATCCCTTTTCAGATGTTGCGCGCAGCCAGGGGCCAAATTGCTGATCAGTTGGTTGTATGGAGTTTATATTTGCAAGCCAGACAGAGCAATCTTTCTCTCCATGTGTAACCCCGCCACACCAGTAGCAAAAATTTGGGAGTCGCTCGTATTGAAACGAAATCTAACGTTCCTTGTTGTCTTCCAACGTGATCTTTCGTCCTCTACAAAGAGGTTTTGTAATATCAATTTTCACCCTGATCCTCATACATGGCCCTCCACCTCGATCTTCTATGGATTCAGGAGCATGTTCCACTGTATCCAGCGTGTGCCCTATGGTCTCACTAACTTCTTGATTCATACTTAGTACAGGGAGTCCATGAAGTTGTACCCTAAAGAGCGAGTGGGTGAATTGGACCTCAGATATTGGGATATTGTTCTCCACTCTTTCACAAATTATCAAACATCTATCATACGTCCAGGGACCATGCTGCATAACACGTTCAACATCAATCTCATCTTCAAACATAAATAATGCTTTATTGTCTCCCATATCACGGATGGAGAAGTCTTTTTCCGTTCTCCATAGTGGCCTGAAAGTCCTGGCAACAGCATCAATATTGATTCTTCTACGGGTTAAAAACATGGCTGCTATGGTATCTCGGTTATTTTGCCGTGTGGAGGAGACTGGGATGCTTACGGATTCTGGTCCTGAAAGAGAGAAACTGTTCCATCTGGTTGTGATGTCCTCCATTATCACAGTACTATGCAGCAAACTATGAATAATATGCCACCCGTTCGTTGGTTTTTACCAGCGAGAGGGGAATAAAAACCTACACAAGAGGTAGGAGATATATGCTACTGGCGGCTAGGGCAGACTCCTTCGCCCTAGGACCAGAGAACGGTCAAAACGACCCGTGATAATATACTTCAATACAAAAAAATGGTTAACAAAATAAATTGAGTTAAATAAGACATTATAACTACAATGCTTAATAAGAAATAAAATTAATGGGTTAAGACTTAAGAGAAATAAAAGCCATGGAATATGAATGGCTTTGGAAAAATTATTTGCAAATGGAAAATTTTATAATTAATACTCATAGAATCAAAACGTAAATATAAATACAATGCTAAATAAATGCATTTATTTTGTTCAAAATTAAATTAGTCAAATATATTATCAGCTTTATAGTATATTATATAAAGCCAATGAAGTACATCTATATCTATTCAATAAATTTGTAACCTACCATTAATTTAGGGATAATTCAATGGTTAAAAGCTGGCTGTATTAATTATCACACGTGTCATTTAATTATTGGAATGGTGGACGGATGACGTGGTTCACCCGGTGGACTGAATAATTTCTCAATAGTACAAAGACACTATTAGCTTTAACATACAAAATTTGTAACCTACTATTAATTTATGACTAATGACTCATTTACATAAGTATATTTATTCTACAATTAAATGTATTGACACATGTCAATGTATATGATGTGTGCGAATAATGATTTGCCAAGTAGCAAAATTAGTCCTAAATGGCATGGCAAAAGCGCCACATGTCAAGTACTAAAAACTTCAAACATGCCAAATGGTAGAAAATTGGCATTGTCCTCTACTTTAATATATACTAGCGTATAACCCGCGCAAAGCACGGGATAATTTATATGTAAAGTATTTAAAATTCAACATAAAATGGTAGTGGAGAATCATTTAAACATCTATTGCCTCATTGTTCTATTGCTAAAGAATTGTTTTTGGGATTCAATGAGTGATGCCTTTGAAGGTTATTGAGTGTTTCCTCGGAAGGGTTTGTATAGATGACATAGTAATGGACCAAGAATGCCACTCCTCTATGTATAATATGGAGTATTTGGAAGGAAAGAAACAATAGAACCTCTAACGGTATTGAGCTTTCCACGCTTCAGCTTGAGTCTCTGTCCTTAAGATCATTGTATGAGAGGACACTTTCATTTGGGTGCATCCAATTTTCTTCTTCATTAAATTTCATAGACCAGCTGAATATTGTATATATTCTTTAATTAAGCCTTTTGTATGTATTGTACACTTAGGGTCTCTCCTTTTATTCTTTTTTCAAACAGAATTTTATTCCAACTTATATAGAAAAGTATATATAATAATAGCTAGATCAAAATGCAGTCTCAAGCATGTTTTAGTATTACCGATTAAAAAAAAACAAAAACAACAAAAATCACGTTAATCTAGTTGCCAATTTCTTGCTAGTATTCTCTACAAAACCTCTCTAATTGCAAATCAACCATCCCAGCTACCTGCAACCCTCTTCACTTGTAGTCCTCTATTAAACAAATGGTAAAATGGAGAATTGTTCTGCACAACATTCATATTCTTATTAATTTGGTCTGAAATTAGTTTATTATTACTTTTGGTTACAGGAAGGTGCATTAGTTATACACTTGACATTTGGAATGGTTGGACTTTCCTTGGTTGTACAGTGACTTCTTTGGACAATTCTTCTTTATCTTGTGTACTAATGACTAACTCCTACAACTTCATGCTTGTTTGCATTAATTGGACAACTATGGATAGCAAGCAGCTTTACAAATTACAACCATGAATTCTAGTAAAAATCCGAAGCATAAGGCCTATAGAACAGTAAATATTAATTTTTCTTTTCAATTTTAAGGTTTCTGTTTCAAGAATAATAGATTGACACCCATGTTTACTTCCAATTTCACTCTGTTTATGATCTTTTACACCCCACTTGCTAATTTTTTTCCCCTTCCTTTTTGTCCATTTCTGAATAGTTGTACTCGTAACTTTGATGGAACAGACTCATGCGAGAAGATGGTATAGTTTCCAAGTAGTCACTGTACAACAAAGGTAACATGATAGGAGTAGAAGTGTAGAACTGTTGCATTAGATAAGTACTGAAGTACATAGAACATTACTGAGATATATCCTAGAGACATTAGTCTTCTTTATGCTGGGAAAGCAATCCTTTGAAGTCAGAGACCAACTCTTTTTCCTTTTTCTTTTTTCATTACACTAAAACAAAACTCCTTTTATATTTTCACTATACCAGAACACACACACGCAGTGAAGGGCTGCAAACTCCACCAGTACCCTCCATAAGATTATATAATGTAGGGTGATATTATTTTGTGGAATTCCCAAAACTATGCAGAGTGTGTTCTAAGGCTTTTAGAAAAGTATATATTTTGCGGTTCAATTTAGAAGTTTGAAGCTTCTATAACTTTTAGTTACATAGGGTCACAGTCATAGTAGGCATTCACTATGTCTCATGTTATAGACATCTAAAATTTTTTATTGAACAACATATCAAAATAAAAGAACTGCAGCCAATTTAGTCTAGATCATAATTTCGAAAGCTAAAATAAGGTTGTCCTAGGGTACCAAAGGCCATTAATATGATATTTACGAAGTGCCAAGTTGTAAATTGTATCTCCTTGTCTACATTTGACAAACTCTTGAATGCAAATTTCCTATTAGTTGAACATATGTTTAGTAGATGCAGAATTATCTAATTTTTCCTATAGAGCAACTGCCACATTGCAGAATAATAGTTTACTTCACAGGTTTAAACTGGTAGACCAGAGTACAATGAAAACAATAGGCATGAACTTCATGCACAGTTATATTTATTAAATAAATTCTACAGCAGATGCAATTTATGATCTTAAACAAACTATTCACTCCAAGTCATCGCAAAATTTCAAAAAGAAAATAGAAATTAATGACCGAAAGAGAAAAAAGAAGCAAAACCTGATGATAATCTTCAGAAGGTACAACCAAAGCATCAAGAGGTGGAGAATGAGAAGCCATTAGAGACCCCAAATCGCCCATGGGAGTGAGGGCTGTCGAAAGGGGGAAAAGTGAGAAAGATAAAAATTAAAATAAGAAATAAAAAAAATGCAGAAAAAGGGGTAAAAAAAAATATTTTTTCTGTGTTAGATCCTACCTGGTTTTCGTTGCACGAAGACCTTTAACCCAAACGATATGGTCTTGAGAATCTTGTTGATGCCGCCGGGACTGCAACCACCAAGCGTTAACCACACAACCACCTTGAACTTGGCCCTTCTGTCAACGCACTCATTCGATTTGCAAACGTTATCATCTCTTTAAATTTTGTAGAATTTGCAACTGAATATGAATGCCGCGAGAAGCCTTTCTGAAATAATTAATGCAATAAATCAGAGAAGGAGAAAGCAATTTCACAAAGAAAAAATATAAACTTTGTTCACAAATTGACCAAGAATTTTCAATCCCATACGGTGAAACAGAGAGAGAGAGAGAGACGTGAAACACAGAGAGAGAAAACATTAAATAAAATGCATTAAGTCAATTTTTTTAAACAACGTTTCACTTTGAAAAGACTTCTTTAAACAACATATCACTTTGAAAAGACTTGTTTAAACAACATATCACTTGACAAAATTAAATAATAAATAAACATGCCACTTGGCAGAATCTCACACCATTAAAAAAGTGACACTTGGCAGAATTAATGCTGACGTGTTTTAATTGCTGATGTGTTAGTATGCCACATCAATTAATAGAGATGCCACTTGTCATTATGTGAGGCATTCTTAGTTTCAACGCCAATGTCTTCTGCTATTATATATTATATAGATATAGATTAGTGGAGGGGTGCGGTTTTCATAAATCAATAAGCATCAAACGACCAAAAATTTGAATCCGAGAGCAAAAATGCCTTTAACACTTGATTTGGAGGCACAACTATCGATTTGTTAACCCTTACTGTCATTCAACACTTGACCTAGGGCACCAAGTGTCATTTGACACTTAGTGTCCAAGCAACACTTTCATTAGAACTTGATTTCCAGCACATTAAAGTCAATTGACCATTCTGATTGTTTAGGGAATTAAATTTCACTTTCCTTGGTGATTTAAGTAAAAGATCCATGATTTTTCTCTTGCCAGTGGCGTTGGCGGAGGTTGCTGGTGGTGGTATCCTGCCAATGGTTTTGGTAGAGGTTGGCGTCATAGTCGGCAACCTCTTGCCAATGGTGTTTGCGGAGGTTGGTGAGATGTGTTGGTTTTTTTTTTATTTTAGTATTTATTTTAGGTAAATGAAATATATATATATATATATATATACATATATATAAAATAAATTAAATAGGTGGACATGTGTAAGCTTTTAGTTTGTGGATCAGAAGGAGTAGGATAAAAAATATTGCATTTCACTTTATACTCTATCAATTATAATATGATATGTGTCTAATTTGTTTATTTTAAACTATTTTATAAGGAAACAAATCAAATATGTGTTAATTATAATTTGTGAAATATAGAGTGAAACATAAAATGTGGGAGAGCATTTATATTTTTCATTCATATTAAGGTTTCTATTGAATTCTTACCAAGATATTCTATCCCCAACAAAATAACCCATCCAGCCAACCATTGGTCAAAAATGATGACTATTGACTACTATTGATCTCGGTCTCCATCACTATGGCTACTTCCTCCACTTTTCCCTTTGCAATTCTCTGTCCAATCGAAGTCCTCCCCCATGCCCGTCCAAGAAAAGAAATAATTCTTAACATTTATTCTAATAATGTATGCCGTGCATTTCATCAACAATGAAAAAGAGACTGGAACACATTTCATCAACAATGAAAAGGGGGAAAAAATATGGGCTTGTTTGGGTAAGAAAAATCTATCAAAATACATAGCAAGGCAATTACAAAACCAGGCAATCGATGTAATAATAGGATATAAAATAAATCTAAAGGAGAGAAGAATTTCTCATGTGAATCATGCATGTGGGTCCCACACGAGAATAAGTAGAGCTGGCAATCATACCCTTGAATTTATTATTCAAAGGTGTTATTGTGATTAAATTTGTGACACAGGAATTAAAATGACGAAGAGAGCATACCTTTGCAGCTGTTACTACGTGTGCTACCATCGTTGCAAAAGCACAAGAACTCCTTAGCTGTATCGTTGTATCCACAATACCCTCCAGAGTTCTCACATGTACTGCAATCCTTGGCCCTCACCCAATCAAGCACAAACCCATCATTCATTTCCCTAGCAAACCCACTAATCAAATTACCAATATTGATCACTGCATTCATCACTGCCACCACCACTTTATCCTCGCAATTCTCTGACCAATCAAAGCCCTCCGTCTCATTCCCCTCCACAAAAACATAAGACCGCCTCGCATCAAAACCCAAGCACTCTATGTAAGGCACAAGTGGAGGGTAGGTAGTGCAATTAAAGTAAAAACTGAGGTTCAAATCCAATAACGAAAATTTCAATGGTAGCTCGCCTAGAGTGACGTTATGACGTACCCTCGGGCAAGATTGATTGGTGGCATCGAAGTCCACAAGAGTGAGAGTATAATCAGAATAATCTATAGCTTTCACGTAATACCTGTCACCGGCCGGTAGAGCAAGTACGGTCTTTTCGTCGTTTAAGCACGTTAGGCCAAAACCCCGGTAGCCACAATAGTGTTGATCAGAGGTGGTTTCATTACGGAGCCAAAAAGGGTAGCCGATGTTAACGTTACCACAGTTGCGCCAGGGACATGTTGAGAACAAAGGACTAGAATTGGTGCCTAAGTAGTTGATGAAGAAGAACAAGGAGAGGATAAGGAAGTAGTAGTTAACAAGTTGTACTTGTTGTGACATATTGGTGAAGTCTGAAACAATGGCACATGAAAATGTTTGTTTTTGTGAACTGGGTACTACTTATCTATAAGCAAACATAATTGATTTGGAATTGCTGAATGGTCACTTTCTTTTCTTTTATTATATTATATTTAAACCTCAATAATCTAATTCTTTGTCTTTGCCGGAATTACTGAATGGTCACTTTCTTTTCTTTTATTATATTATATTTAAACCTCAATAATCTAATTCTTTGTCTTTGCCCCCATTCACACGAACAATGTCCACTTTTTTTTATTTTCCACATGTCTGGTCCAAGGATTGTTGTCTTAGGTTAATATTTTTTTAATTGTTATGTATACTAACAAATGTTTTTTTTTTTTGTTTTATTTGGTTTCCCCATGCTGGGGGTTGCCCAAGCCAAGGGGTATATATATATGCAACCTTCTCCTGGAATTGCTGCGGGCCCTTTCTTTAAAGATTATATTTGTCTCCAATTAATGACGTCGCTGACTTCTTCCATGTGGCAAGTGAACAAATACTATATCAGACTGAGGAAAAGTTTGAGAGTAATTAAAACATATGTATAATTCGATTTTTTTTATTTATTTAAAACTGAAATATGATAATTATGGTAATTATTAATAACAATTTATTATGATTGTTATTGTATATAAAACTATTTATTCTATCATTTTAAAATATATATATATATATATATATATATATATATATATATGATAAGAAGTAAGTATAATATTTCACTTGAAATTAAAAAAATTCATTTCATTATTAAAATTTTATTTCCTAAATCTAACAATGTAAAAGGCTATCATATTGAAATAACGTAACTAATAGACTCGTGATACTTATTTTGAACTATGAAATTAATTATTTTCGATAAAAATTGATCTTATGAAATAAATTCATTTCAACTAAAATAGAGACGATTACTTAAGTACACATTTTTATTACATATGTGAATGAACCACCTAATGAAGATTTCTCTCTTCTCATCATACTTCTTGACTGCTAGGCAAATTTCGTGAAGGGCGTCAACTTGCAGTCAAGCTATTGTACGACAGCACGAATACAACCGCAAGAGAGTTGAGCAATTCATGAATGAAATTGCTATCCTTACTCGCTTACGCCACCAAAATCTAGTCTCACTTTATGGCTGCACTTCTCGCCACAGCCGTGAACTCCTGCTTGTATATGAATACGTTCCCAATGGCACAGTTGCTGATCATTTTCATGGTGAACGCGCAAAACCCGGTGCATTCCCCTTGCTTACTCGAATGAACATTGCCATAGCGACTGCAACAGCTTTGTTGTATCTCCATGCTTCTGATATCATCCACCGCGATGTTAAAACAAACAACATTCTCCTCGACAACAATTTTTCAGTTAAAGTAGCCGATTCTGGTATCCCTCGTCTATTTCCCAATGATGTCACTCACGTCTCCATTGCTCCACAAGGGACTCCTGGTTATGTCGTTCCCGAATATCACGAATGTTACCAACTTACTGAAAAGAGTGATGCGTTTAGCTTCGGGGTGTTCTTAATTGAGCTTATATCATTAATTTGTCCAACATGGCTATCAACAAGATTCAAAATCACACACTGCACGAGCTTGTAGACCCAACTCTTGGGTTTGATTCAGATTACACGTTGAAGAGCATGATAACTGATATGGCAGAGTTGGCATTTCAGTGTTTGCAATATGTTAAGGAAATGAGACCATCAATGGTAGGCTTGAAATACAAACAGTTCTCTTGCTTTAATAATGTATGTCTATTCAGCAAACAAAAAAAAAAGAAAATTCTAATCTAATCAACGCTTCTACAAGAATAAGGAACACCCCTTTGGTTTGAGGTATTTTCAAGGTTATAAGATTATGGGACATTTAATGTAGTAGACAATCCCCTTTTATATAAGAAAGGTACATAGTAACACCAATACCTCTCTTTAAGAAGTCCCTATCCTTAAATAGTAAATGTAAGAGACCAATACAACATTTTTTTTTTTTTAAATAATTTGACAGTTAGGGAATGAAATTTGAAACTTAGATCTTTATATACAAGAGACCAGTAAATGCCATTGAAATGTTCTTGGCAGAACAATATTATTTCATAGTATTGATGTGGTGGAGTATTCCTCTGCAGGGAATCTTTGAGGAGAATATAAGAAAGGCTTTGGAGGGATTTGCAAGGCTTCTATGCTTCCTTCTAACATTTCAATTACTTTACTCATGGACGGCCTATCAGATGGATTTGTTTGTATGCACCACAAGCCTACTAAGATCATCTTTCTCACCATTTCATTTTCCTCTATGGTCATATTACTTGGAAATCCTAAATCAATGTTCAGTTCAAGACGTTTATAAATCCAGTGTGGAAAATATATCTCACTGGTATTATTCACTCCAACATTAATGTTCGTCCTTTCTTCAACCATCTCCAAAGCCATCATTCCATAGCTATAGACATCAGATTTGTGTGAAACTGCACCAAAGTTCCTACTAAACACTTCTGGAGCTATATATCCAATTGTTCCTCTAGCACCAGTCATTGCTATATTACTCTCGTTCCTTGTACAAAGTTTAGCCAGTCCAAAATCAGAGATCTTTGGGCAAAAATCTTCATCGAGAAGGATGTTATGTGGTTTTATATCAAAGTGCAAGATTCTTGTGTTGCAGCCACGGTGCAAGTACTCAAGCCCCCGAGCAATTCCAATTGCAATTTGGAACAACTTTTCCAATCCCAAGTGCATAATGGTTTTCTCAGGGTTGTCATTGTGTATGAACTTTTCAAGTGATCCATTGGGCATGAACTCATAGATGAGAGCTCTTTTCGGTCCTTCTAGACAAAATCCTAGGAGTGTGACAATATTAACATGTGAAGTTCGACTAATACTTGCAACCTCGTTGATAAAATCTTCTCCATTTTCTTTGGATGCATTCAGGACCTTCACAGCCACGGGATGATCATCGAGTAGCTTTCCTTTGTAGACACCGCCATAACCTCCTTGACCCAATTTATCTTTGAAAGAGTTGGTGAATTTTTTGATGTCTGAGAATTTATATCTAGTTAGAGCTAGTGGTCCGTAATTTCTAATGCAAGCCTCAAGATCTTGTTCATTCTTTGTTATCTTCATGCAAAATATTGTTGACGTGGTTGATCTCTTGCCTCTATACCAGCAAATAGTGATACAGATCAGTAACAGTACTAACACTCCAACCCCTGAAACAGCACCTGCAACATATTTCGAAAATGATTTAGATGATGGAGTTTATACCCTCTCAAAATCTAAACAACACCCCCCCCCCCCCTTTCCCCCAATGCCCTCCAAAGTCCCGCTTCTTCCCCAAAAATGACACCTGCAACTACACTAAATTTTTTATTAACTATTGAGGAAAGATATTATTTTCCGTTGGTGTCTTACCTAGAGTCAGCTTCCAAGTTTTGGTCCTGGTATTGCTATGGTCTGCAGAGAAAATATAGTATTCATTAGTCATTACACAATGTGCAGATGAATTACTTGCAAAATTCTTGTATAGATGAATTACCTGCAAAAATCCTTGTATTGCACTATAGCACATTTCTACTACTACACTATAGCACATTTCTACTACTACGCACAAAAGATAAAAGAATACATATTCTTATTCTCATAACTGCATGCATTGGTTAACACATGAGGAGTAGTGAAAATTTAACATTGGAGTAGTGAAATTTTAACATTAAAATAGCAAAAGGAATTACTCAATGACAATCAAAGGAAAATAAGATTAGAATTTAGATAGGATGGCATATATATTCCTAATCATACAAGGTGGGTTATAGGTGTAGGCCACTTAGGCCATTGCCTAATGCTCTTATTAGAAAAAGATTCCAAATTTGTGGGTTAATAATCGGTTTTACTATAAACATTTTTTATTTTTTTTAAGGTGTGGGTGTTGTGAACTCTCTTCCCCACTCCAAAAAGGCTACGAAAATTGTGGGTTAATAGAATTCCAACCCACTTGAAATCCTAGGCTGTTTCATTTAAACAAAATGTTGTAAATATATCTAATTATCATTAAGGATCGATTTTTTATAATTTCAACAGCTTGTCACTTCAATTTATTAAACCAATCTCTCACATGGAAGATTGTCAATATCAATCACCAAATCTGACATATGGACACACACTAAATAATCTCCCACTTTTTCTCAATATCAAAATTAAAATTTAAAATTAAATTTCAGTTTTCCTTCCCCATGCAATGCCTTACCCAAAGTAAATTAAAGTACATTTTCATGCAACGTCTCTGTGACTGGAATAATTAGAAATTGTATGATTTGTTTAATACTCTTAATGTATTTTATGACATGAAAGTGATTATTACGCCTATATATTTTTATTACAAATTGCAATTTGATAAAAAAAATATTCGCAACTTTGCATCGTGACTCATGAGATATTTTAAAACATACATTGACTTCATTGGGATTTGTTCTCACGCAAGGGTTTGGTTTTGGCTCTGGCTTGAAGAGTCCCACAATTACTAGTCATGAATATTCCTGGCGATTCCTCTTTTTGATCATTGATGAGTTAAGATAGTTAACGTGGAACCTATAATATAAGGCTGTAAGTGATGAAAGCACAGTTCTTCTTGGGAGGGCTACAAGTATCATGACCAGTCAACACGTATGACCCAGTCAACCAAGAAATGTTTTGGTAGTGCTTATTTAACATTAAGGATTAATAATGGTATAACACGAATTCCATATAAGATATTTGGAAGAACTAACGAGTGTTATTCATATTTTTGACATTATGTTTTACTTATGAAATTTATGGTAAAACGTATATGTAACCATGTGTGTGTTTGAATTTAATTGATTAATCTCTAAAGTATTATATTTAAAAAATTATAATTAAGTTTTAACATATCGCAATTACTAACTTATAAAAAGAACACTGTAGCTAAAAGTATTAACTTTGAGTCGTGGACCTTGTGGTGTCTACTGTACTGTCTAATGAGAGATGATAACATGATTTCACCTAATAGTACTACAAAAAAAAAAAAAAAATTGGAACTTGCTCGTAAACTTATTGGAATCTCTAGAGAAAAATTAATGTTATAGGGTCGTTGATTAACTATCTTCATTCTTGATTCTTGCTTAAAGTCTAAGGGCGAATTTTTTTCTTAATTCATTATCAACGGAATTGCTCAGAACAAAGAAATTTCCATCATCCTGACTGATTATAACAACTAATTACTAAATGCAAATTTCAACATCAACCTGATAATAGGTGCCCTTCTTCAATTAAACAAATAAAAAGGTATATAATAGGTGCTATTCTAGGGGACGAGTACAATATAAAATTTCTGCTTATAAGCTTTTGTTATTTGTTGAGAAGATCAAGAGGAATTTCAAATTAATTTTTGCAGCTTGGGATAGGATAGTTGTATGAAGATGGGATTTTCTCTAATATATTGACCCACATTTGCCTATAGCAACCAACCATGACAATGTATGAAATTGTTAAGTAAGATGACTGCCCAAAAAGAACTGTTTACTATGACATTAATTGTACGGACTATAGCTAAGAACAAGAACAATACCATTAAAACCAAGCAAAGAACAAGAAGTACTATAGCCTAATCAAGGAAAGTGAGAAGGTAAAAGAGCATGCGTACTTACCGCGAATTCGACAGGCTTGAGGTTGCACTCCGTCACGGCAAAAGCAGACAAATCCTTGCGTGAAATTAGAACCGCATTTCCCACCGGATCCTTCACACGCACTACAGATTAACAACAAGTCACGTAGGTACTCCACATCAAACCCTTGATTCAATACTTTCTGGAGTGTCGAGACTCCACCCTCAGACAAGTTAATAGGAGCAGTCCGTAAAATTGGAACTTTAATACTTATATTGCATTTCTCAATAAGTCCCGGAGGTTTGATACTCGATTCGTCTACAAAGTAATAAGCGTTATAATTATATGTACCACCAACTCTTAACTTGCACCTAAAGCTATTTTGAACCGATACGTTGACTTGAGAAAGGCAGTGGTAGAACAAAGTTAGGTTTTGAACGGTTGTTGGAACGTAATCAACAATAGTAAAATTCCAAAGTGGTATTGAGGAACTTTTGAGGACATTTACCAATGTTATTCAAGAGGTCCAATCTTGCAATGGTCATGATATGATGAGATCTGTTGATGTTTAGTACGCGGAAATCTAGTTCTTTGAATCTGATAATCGGGTATATATTGTTGTGGCACTCAAGCTCGAACCCTTAGGTGACCGCAATATGCTGGTCGAATACCATTACCTCCCCAGAAAGGGAACGAAATGTTTTTGATATCTCCACAGTCAAAAGGTACACCGCACTGCACAAAGGGTTCATTGTCGCTGCTGTAAGATGGCGGTAGTATTGTGAAGAAGAAGAAGAAGAAGGAGAGGGTGATTAGAGAAGAGAGAGGTAGATGGGCATCCATGTGTTATGTGTAGGAGATCAAAAAAACGAATAAGGTGTTAGGTAATGCTGCGAAGGGACAGGAGTGAAATTCATGTTTGAATACTAGGTTAGCTAAGACTTGATATAGGTGATTGAGATTTATTTTTAACTTTTAATAATAGTGTGAAACAATGGTGTGAAATCATGGTGGTGTGGGTTTAACATTACACGTAAAAATAACGGAAAATTATTTTTTTAGGTACTCCGGGAGTATATTAAATGTGTACTCCCTCCTTTCATAGAAGTGGTGGGTCCCATTATGAATTTAATTAGCGGGTCCCACAACTTCTGTGAGAGGAGGGAGTACGCATTTAATGTACTCCCGGAGTATAGTATAATTACCCAAAAATAACACGGTATAACGTTGACCGAGGACGGATAAGTCCAATAGAGATTGAAAAGTCCTCTGACTGATTTCTAAAACGTTATTTTTGTCTATGCTATTTTAAGGTTCAATAAGTCCTACAGAGATTGAATTTTATGTCAGTTGTCCGTGGCTGAAAAAACAAGCAACAATAATATATACAAAATTTTACTCAATACGAAATAATCAATTATTAACAGTGAAAATGGACATGGATCAATTTCCAGTCAGATTCGAGAATAGGATGAACCTAACTTTTATTAAACCAGGGCCTAAGTCAGAGCTGGCAAATTGGATGCAACAAACCTTTTCCTCTAAAAAAATAATTACCCGTGTCTATTAATAGTGGAATATTAACATTGCCCTAAACTTATAGAGAACAGAAAAATTTTCTAGGTGAATGGAAGGAAAGCTTAAACCTTCTCACAAATAACAATGTAACTTCACTTATCGGTACCAAACTTGTCTTGGTGGAGTTATGAGTGGCAACTCAACTTGAAAAAATATAAAAAGAGTGGCAACTCCTAAATTTACCAAAATTTTCAATTTAATGAAAAGAGTCATTATTCATCGGTGTCCAGTATAGTATACAGTGTCCACACCCTATGATTATGGTCTTCTGTTTTTACTTATTCTTTTCTTTTTTAATTGGGATAGCACAAAAAAATAATGAGTAACATACATATCATATTAATTCAGCGGTAGTCTTATGATAGGTCGAGCCATAATATGCATCCCATGATGAATAAGTTGCGATTTTGACCCTAAATGACTACAGATTCCTTTGGGGTCACCCCCACGACCATTGAGCCTGGTAATTACGTAGTGCGTGTAGAACATGAGGATTGCACATATTCATGTGATTAGTCGGAACAAAGTTTTGGATACCCGTGTTATTAAAAAAATAGAAAAAGAGTAACATACATATCACAGTTATCAAACAAAAAATAATAATGATTAACATTTAGGCCAAACATCATAAAATAATGGGGTAGATTACAATGATCTCCTTTAAGGTTTTTTGAAATGAAACTCTTTCTCCACAAAAAAAAAAAAAAAAACCCTTTCTTGAAATGACACTCTCCCCTTTAAAGTTTGTATAAATCCAACAGTTTGGTTTTCACTATTGGAATATTACATATTTTAAAAAAGATTCCTATTAATTTATATATGGGTAAAACTTAGATAAAGTTTCTTAGGTTAGGTACATTAGGTTCCCCAATTGAATTCAAACACATAGTTGCATTAACTAATAAAACACAAACAATGTTATTTTTTCCAAGAATATTTAAATTCAATGTATTTGAATTCAACTAGGAACCTAATGTACTTGACCTAAGGAACTATATCTAAGTTTTATCCTTTTATATACATACCTTAAGTAAGAGAGTGTCATTTTGTCCATAGTTTTGAGTATTAATCTTTTAAAAAAAATTGAATATTTTGCTAGTGGAATCATATTTTGAGAGAACATGAATCTAACTGTTATATTACAAACTTCTTGGAAAGAAAGTGTTAGTTCAATAAATCTTAAGGGAAAGTGGTGTAATTTACCCCAAAAAATAAATTGATGAGCTTGGCACGTGGGAGCCTAAGCTCACTAGAGCATCGACATATTGATTAGCCTTATGAAAGGAATCATGGAGTTTGCAGTAATGTAGCTAACTCATTAACAATCTACCATCATCGGTCATCGGTGTACTGACTCGAAAAAGTGCTAACCACATTTGTGCTATAGAAAACACCTGCGCAACACACAGTTATCCAATCAATTCTACATAATTCAAGATATCATAATTTTCTCCGCTTAAATTCATGACGTCCTCGCCAGTTCCAAACGATTGAGTTTGTAGTAATGGAGATAACTCATCAACAATCTATAATAATCGATCAT
>OU015761.1:32402823-32483167 GCA_907173295.1 Fagus sylvatica | reverse complement strand
GAATAAAAATAAATATTCTATCATCTTTGAACATTTTTTTTTATAATCCCATTTTTTATCATCCATTCAAAGATTGAGTGGTTTATACATTGAGACTAGGTCACAAGTCTCAATTTTTGGCTATATAAGTTTTTAATGATCACCTTAAAAAAGATTCGTAGAGATTTTAATGAGATCAAATGATAAATAGGGATTATGTGTCTTTTGACTCAACACACTAAGGTATTTTATCTATCTTTTTAACAGCTGCCCCTTTTCCCCCATTCACGAATTTCAACCCCCCTAAAGTTTGTCTTTGACTCTCCCTGCCATCCTTGCCATCCCTGCCATTTTTTTTGCTTTTTCCTCATCCTCATTAGCCCCAACCTACACGTTATCAGTACTTATCACTATTAACCAATTACTAGTTGCAAACCCGTATAATGCACGGGAAAACTATTAAATATAATATTAATGTTATACCCAACTAAACTTAATAACACTCAAAGCCAATAGAATATGTTAAACTTTTTTACTCACTTACCAAAACCAGCACAGAATGTCTATGAAACCACTTTGCAGCTTCTCTAGTTCTTTAAAGTCTTTTACCTCTTACTTACCACCTTCAAACTTCTTAATAAATGATTTGTCTAAAATAAATTGAAACTTGAAAATTCTCATTTTTCTTTTTATTTCAGGGGCTTAAACTTTGCAGCAAAGCTTCTCTAGTTCTCCAAAACTTATATTTTCTTTGTTGATGATTTTGTTGAAACCCTTGAAATAAAAAGAAAAATGAGTTTTATTCAAGTTTCAATTTATTAAAAGAAAAAAAATATAAATACAAAATAAAAGAAGGAAAGAAAAAAGAAGAAGGATTCAACTAATAAAAGTTAAGAGAAAGGCTTTATCTTCCTTCTCAATCTAAAGCAAAACCACATTACTTAATGCATAGAATTTAGCAATGGTGGAGAGGAAGCCTCCAAATAGTTAATTTTCCTTGAACACAAATAAAGGAAAAATATTAATACAAAATCTTATTGCATAATGGTGTAAACATTATTGATTTATTTATTGATAAAGCATAACAGTGTAAACATATTTAATGACTGGTGTTCATCAAAATGGTCACTGCAAGCTCTTGGGCTCATGTTAATCAGGGCTGATGGAACTGGTGAGGCCTGGTAATTGTCTTGCTTTCAGTATGCACATTGTACTGCATTATGTGTGGAGAATCTATGCTACTCTCTTTCATGTTGTGGATGGTTTGAAGAATGGTTAGTTATGCTCTTTAACTTCCTTTTGATTCACCAAGATCCATCTCCACAATCTTTATGTTCTCATCCATTCCTTTATCCATCTCTTGAATGCACAAAAACCATAGTGCAGAATAATTTTCATCAGGAGTGTTACTTCTTTACCAAACTATACAATTTTAAGATTTCTACATTTACCCATCTTTTATTATGTTACTAAAGAAGTAAAATTAACAGAGAAGAGAATATCTTCCTTAGTACTAACAGAAAATAAAAGATAATGTTTTCATTTCTAATTTATGGGGTTGATTCCGAACAACAGTAATTTTTGTAAAAAAAAATGAACTTTCAAATAAATTTGACTATTTTTAACAATCATTGTTATTGAACATATCTAAATGGCTACAACAAAAGAAGAAATATATTCCCAATTTCGTAAAAATAGAATGTTCCATTTCTAAAATACTTTGGTGGGAATGCATGTAATTTCTCTTTTATTGTAAAGAAGATCTTGAATACGAAAAAAATATTGATAGAAGGAATGAAACTAACATGATAAGTGTGCCTGAACTGATTCTCCTGTGTTGATTTTTGTGGGTAGATTGCCTCGAGTTAACAGATTGTTTCTTAAGCCATCTGGATCCTCTGTGCCCGAGCTTTAGCCTATACTTTGACACTGTTCCTTGCCTTTCTTCCCTATCAAGAAGCTTCTAAGCCATTTGCTTTTCTTCCCCCATCTTTGTCAAATCTTCTCTAAGCTAACATTGTATCACACAACAACAACATAGATAAGAAAAAGCAACAACTGGTATAGTCTTTACACATGCAAGAAGTGCAGCCACATCAACAATCATTGTTTGGTAGAATCGTTTTTCAAATATCCAAAGAATTCCAATGAAATAATGATGCTATAGATTATGTCTCCAAAGTAGTAGCTTCTCTAATTTCTAAAACCCTTATGTTCTGCTCATTCCAAATGAACCACATTAAACACCTTGTAATTAACTGAGAACGAACACATTGGATTAGTGGTAAATTATTATTATTATTTTTTAGGAAATGATTAATTTATAATTGATATTTTATCAACCCACATCTGTTATAGTTTTTCTGTTTGTATACCTGTATTTACCTAAACATAGAAATGAATCAAAATAAACAAAAGATTTGGTTCAATGTGAAAAAATGGTTTTGATCCCCATATCTCCCAGTGACTCTATCTTAAAATATGGTTTTAATTAATAAATTGTGGAAATGCTGGGTCAAGCATTTCTTCGAACAATATATGGGGAATTGAGAAACAAAAGAAAAACCAATTTTTATTTCTTATATTTTATCATAATTTATGAAAATCCGTAGGTGTTCCAAAGAGATTTGAAAGATAAAGAAAAATGAAAGGCATCCGTCAAAGAGTTTGATACTCATTAAACAATCAATTACATCCGAAGTAAATCAATTACATCTGAAGTAAATACTCCCAAATACATTGATGCTCTATGACCTTTCTAGGTTGTGGTACCCGAGGTCTTCACACCATCAAGAAACTTCCATTTAATATTTCTACACCACAATGGGGTGAAAATATCAGATTCCATAACTTAACTATACACCACCATTTACCAAAGCATACAACATACAACAATTGTAACTTCCTAACCTCGTGTCAATTAACTGCATGATTCGAACAAATGCATGGGTGTGTATGGCAAAGCACATAAAATCAATTCCTCAAAATTGTATATATTAACCATGCAATTCCAATATATATGCATGGTTAATATATACCAGAACAAAAGAACAAAATAAATATATATGCAATAAAGTTAGAAACAGAAGGAGACAGTAATAATTGAAGAAGCTCTTACTTGTACCAGTGAAACAAGTCTCTAACAGCTTGGCAATGATCTTGACTCCATGACATATTCTCGAACACCTTAAAGTCACCAAGCCCATAAAACATGCCATAAAAAAACAGAGAGATCGTTTGAATTGGGGCAGTGACTAAAAAAAAAAAAAGCAACGCAAAAGTAAATGACAATGTACCTTTCATGCTTCAAAGATAATATATCTAATACTACCTTAATTGTTATATTTGATTAAATGACATCAAACAGGGATAAAGCACAAACAATTCTAACAAACAAAAATGTAAGAATATAAAATAGACACAATGGTGCTAACAATTAAACTCACCAACAACCATGTGAATGTTTGAAACAATTGAAGAAACCACCAATCAAGAGGTAAAGTAGTCTTGGTTTTCCTCAACTTCACCTTGAAAATCTAAATAACCAAGCACAATACACAAATCCAAGACAGTCATTGAGAATTGCGAAAATAATCTGAAAATTTAGAAAAGATAAAGAAAAGAAAAGAAAGCTATAAAAATTGTTAACTTTATTTATTTATTTACATATAAATAGAACTTCGTGGTTTTCATTTGTAAATTAATACTTATTTTCTAATAGAACACATTATCGAAGCTGAAACACATGCAGTAAAACTCCAATGCCACTAATATTAAAAGTGAGTGCCCCCAAACCCGTAAAAAGTTCAAAAAATTTACTTTTTTAAAAAAATAAACAAATTTAGGGAAGTTTAAGGAATAAAATGAATTAGTAAAATTGAGACACACTCCAAAGAACTTCTCCTTTGTAGTAGTTCGATTATTTCTATTTCATTAAGATTACAAAAAAAAAAATAAAAAACACAAATTCAAGGAAGAAGAAGTAGACCAAAAAAAAAAAAGGAGTGAGAGAGAGAACCTTGAAATAGGTGATTTCGAGGAAGAGTAGACAAATGCTCATATCTTCTTCATCTGAATCAAATCTTGGCGAACGATTAATCAAAGTAGTCCTCCTACACTCATCAACATGGGAATAAAAAAATTAGAATGGGTCTGAAAAATTGAAAGGTGAGAGAACAGAGAACAAACCTCTAATTAAAAATTTGAACGCAAAAATCAATGATTCGAAGAAGAGGATGTTTGAAAGGTTTTAACCATCTTTCATTCATGCATTTTGAGAAAAGGAAGAGGAAGTGGGTGAGATATGGAAAGACTCCATTAAGCTAGAATATTGGGGGGAAGTCGGAAAAAATGGGGAAGTGTTAAATGAAGGAGAAAGAGAAATTGTCATTGCCTCATTGGCAATTCGGTATTATTTTTTAGACCAAAATATTGTTTTCGTACCTAAATTATACATGAGTTTCGTTTTTCGTCACTGAACTTTGAAAAATTCGTTTTTTGTTCCTGAATTTTGAAAAAAGTCCATTTTACAATTCATGTGTAAAATTGAACTTTTTCAAAGTTCAGGAACGAAAAACGAATTTTTGAAAGTTCAGGGACGAAAAACGAAACTCATGTATAGTTTAGGGACGAAAACAATAGTTTAACCTATTTTTTATTTATTTATTTTTGTAATTAATAGCCAAAACGACATCGTTTTGGGAAAAAACGTATTGTGCTATTTTGGAAAGAAAAGGGCTGGCACAATTTTTTTTTTTTTAAGATTTGATACTGTGCTTAATAAGGAATAACATATAAAGGGCTGGCACATTCGTGATAATATACTTCTTTTTTTTTTTTTGAAGAAAAACGATAATAATATTATTAAGATAACTCCGCAATAACAATGGGAAGGAGAACTGCCGGACCCTCTTCCAACCAGATAGAAGGTTCCGTGGTCTCCTTAGCATATCTAGCCAAAACCTTGGCCGCTTTGTTACATGAACTCGGAATAACATGAAAGGCTAAAGAACAAAACAAAGAACTAAAGTTTCGGATGCAAGATATGTGATCATCAATCTCGGTTAAACAAGTTGTTTTGGACAGGATAAGAGCCTTCAACTGGGGGTGAGAAAATTCCACAATCACACTTTGAAAACCAGCTTCTTGGCATATTTTGAGCGCTTTTTGCATAGATGTGGCAGCCATAGTCAAATTATCACCCACTTGAGGAAGAATTTCACAGTGAGCAGCTAATAGAGCACCTGTATAATCCCGAATCACCGAACCAACTCCATAGGTTTTGCTCTCTTTAAACCTTTGCCAAGCAACATTCAACTAGTTTTCGGTAAATGGTCTTGTAGAATCCACCCGCTTATTTGCTTCTAAATATTCTTCAACATAAGTCACTGCTTTTGGTCCCATCATGGAGGCCTCTAGTTGTGGTTGGTTGAGCCAGGCATCATTACGACAACCCCAAATCATCCATGCCAAGACAAAAAATATTTCCTTCACTGGTGAAACTTCCTTCCTTAAAACCAGTTCCACTAGATCATTCCAGCTTGAGAGGCGTGGGAGGGTGCACAAGTGAGATAATGGAGAGTTTTGCCAACACTCCTTGGCATATGCACAATCCCACAAAATATGCAATACTGATTCTGCACCATCCTGGCAAGTTGGACATGTACTGGATGATACGATTCCTCGCTTGAACAGATTGGTTTTGGTGGGAAGAATAGAACTGTAGGCTCGCCACATGAAAACTCGAATTTTATGGGGATCATTGGCCTTCCATATGCCGTTCCAAAATGCATTAAGTCGCACTAGGTTGCTAGATGAACCCGTCACTCTATTGTTATCATCAACCATCAATTGATATGCACTCCGGGTTGTGAATGTGCCAGTAGGAGTTCCAAGCCACACTAAGGAATCTTGACGATTAGGACACAACGGAATGGATTTGATTTTTTCTGCTTCCTCCGGCAAAAAAATGGAATCAATTAACTGCTCCTTCCAGTTATGAGTTTCAAGGTCAATCAAATCACTTACTTTAGCAAACTCAGGTAGTAGTTGCCGAGGGGATACTATCTTGCCAAGTGAATTAGCGTTAATCCAATTGTCACGCCAAATATTCACTTTTGTTCCTGTACCAATCCTCCATCTTGTTCCAAGGCGAATGACATGTCTTGCTTGAGCAAGGCTTCTCCAAGAATATGATGCATGACTTGGTATCTGAGCTTCCATGAACGTACAATCGGGAAAGTATTTTGCCTTAAGGACCCGGTGCAGTAAAGTGTTAGGATTTTGCATTAAACGCCATCCCTGCTTTGCCAAAAGAGCTTGATCAAATAAAGCTAGATCTCGAAAACCCATACCTTCATCTTCTTTTTTCCTACAGAGTTTGCTCCACTTTTGCCAATGGATTTTCCGCTCTGAATTTTTTTGACCCCACCAGAATTTTCCTATCATTGAATTGAGCTCAGTACAAAGGCTATCAGGAAGGCGGAAACAACTCATGGTGTATACTGGAAGAGCCTGAGCAACAGATTTGATAAGGACTTCCCTCCCTGCTTGAGATAACATTTTACCCTTCCAACCATGAAGCTTGTGTGAAACTTTTTGTTTGATTTCAGTAAAAGCCTGTTTTTTTCCCCTTCCAATAATAGGAGGTAGTCCCAAATATTTTCCCAAATCCCCTGTGGATGATGTGCGCAGAGCATTACAAATAGACTGGCGGGTTGCTTGGGCCGTATTGGTGCTAAAAAATAGCGATGTCTTTTCATAGTTTAATTTCTGGCCCGATGCTCGTTCATAAACATTTAATGTAGATAGGAGGACACGACATTCTTCCATTGTCGCTTTGCAGAAAAGAAGACTATCGTCTGCGAAAAACAAGTGGCTTATTTGTGGTCCACCTCTGTTCAGTGACAAGCCCGTTAATTGTCCCGATGCTGCATTATTCTGTAGTAATGTTGTGAGGCCCTCTGCACAAATTAAAAATAAGTACGGAGAGAGAGGATCTCCTTGGCGAATACCCCTTGTTGGGCGAATGTATCCCATTGGCTCACCATTTAAAACAACAGAATAGCTAACAGTTTGAAGGCACTACATCACCAAATTTACCCATCTGTCATTGAAACCCATTTTACACATCATGGTGCTAAGGAAATCCCATTCTACTCTATCATAAGCCTTGCTCATATCCAATTTCACCGCCATATGTGTTGATCTGCCTTTACGCTTTGTTTTCAGGTAGTGTAAGGCCTCAAAAGCTACCAGAATATTGTCTGTGATAAGACGTTCAGGGACAAAAGCACTTTGATTACCTGAGATCACATGGTTCAGTACAAGCTTGAGACGGTTTGCCAGCACTTTTGAAATTATCTTATACATGACGTTGCACAAACTAATAGGCCTGAACTGGGTCATAGATTCGGGAGCTTTCACCTTTGGAATGAGCGCTATGTGAGTATAGTTTATGCTTTTCAGCATTTTTCCAGATTGGAAAAATTCAATAATCGCCTTAGTAACATCATTCCCGATAATATGCCAAAATTTCTGGTAAAAAAGAGCATTCATACCGTCCGGACCTGGGGATTTTGTAGGGTGCATCTGAAATAGAGCCTCATGAACTTCTGCACTCGTAACAGGTTTTAATAATGAATTGTTCATAGCTGGAGTGATTTTGGGTTCCACATTGCTCACTACCTGATCAATTGTTTGGGGAAAGGACGTGTGGAATATATCACTAAAATACCGCTCCACAATGATAGTCATATCAGCCTGCTCAGTTACTAGTTGGTCCGCCGCATTTCGAAGCCCCGAAATTCTATTTTTTTGGTGTCGTTGGGTAGCACTGGCATGGAAGAATCGTGTGTTTCGATCACTGTCTTGAAGCCAAGCGATGCGCGACCGTTGGTGCCAATAGCATTCCTCCTGAGCAAGTATGTTATTTAAATTTTTGCGAGCAGTGCTTCTGTTTGTAATATGCTCAATGTGTCCTGGATGATCTTGGCACCTTTTCTCCAAATCAACACAAATTGTTCTGAGTTGATCTACACGTTTTTTAGTGGGCCTCTTTATTGTTTGGCTCCATTGCAAAAGAGCAATTCTACAAGCCTTTATACGTTGGCACACTTGGAATAAAACATGACCAGATTGTGGTAATTGCCATGCCTCCTTTACAATCTTCTCGCAGCCATCAGCTTGTAACCAATTATTCTCAAATCTGAAACGTGTTTTCCTTTTTACTTGCCTCTCTTCCGTTTGTTTGATAACCACCACCAGCGCATCATGGTCTGAATTTAAGAAAGGAATGTGTCTAACTTGAGTAAAAGGAAAAAGTGTTTTCCAGGTTGCAGAACATACACCACGATCCAAACGTTCATACACGCAGTCATCCCCGTATCGCCCATTCCACCACGTAAATCTATTTCCTTGGAACCCCATGTCCTGAAGAGCACAGTCTGATAGAGCCTGGCAAAAATCATCCATTTGGTGCCAAGGGACGTAAAATTCTTCCAGATTTTTCATTAGCTTCCAAAATCTCATTGAAATCACCTACGACTAACCATGGCATGTCATCGTATCGTTGTAGTCTCCGTAATAGTGTCCAAGAGTCCCCTCGCTTTGCCGTTTCGGGATGGCCATAGAAGCCTGTAAAGTGCCATTCTCTAGTGCCCATTACATGAAAAGTGGCATCTATGTGTGCCACTGAATGACTCTGGATTGTAACTTGGATTTCCTCCTTCTAAAGTAAAGCCAAACCCCCTCCAGTACCTGATCTGTCCACCCCCAATGATCCATGCATTCCTAATTTCACTTGCAAAAATTCAAGATTCTTCAACTCAAGCCGTGTCTCAGTGAGAAACACAACCCTGGGATCTTCTCGCTTCACCAAGTCGTGAAGCTCTCGAACTGTCTGTGGGTTCCCAAGCCCACGACAGTTCAGGCTTAAGAGATTCATAATTCTCGGCGGGGCTGCTCTGCAGCCTCCGCCGATATCTGTAAACTCTGATCTGTCTTACTTGTGTTTGTATTTCTTCTTTTAGTTAGAGGTTCTTCAATCACCTCCACACTCTCCTCAAAACCCGTGGTTGTCGTGATTGACCCACTAATTGTTGACATTGTGTGGGAGTCAATGACTGTGGGTGTTTGGCGAGCCCGTTTCTTCCACTTTGTTATTTTGTTATATGCTTTAGCACCACTTACCTTCTCAGGTTCAGGTAATTTAACAATAATCTCACAAGTAGTGAGTTCTTCCAAGGTTGGTGTAAAAAGGATAGTGTCTAGGCTTGTTGAACCTGCTATGTTAACTTGTGGTTCCTGAACACTTTCCCCCAAAGCACTTGTGAGTTGTGGAACCCTTTCAATGGTCATATGTGGTTGTTCAGTTCTTGTGGTATTCAATCCCAATGCCTCATCAATCCTCTCCAATTCTCTTTCAAAATCTTCATTCTGTGCAGTTCTGTTAACATAGGATGTTTCATGGAGTTGTGTTAACCCATTATCAGAGTAGACATTCGCGCTCGTACTGGTACTTTTTTCCTGATCATCTGCCATGGTTGTATTATTTTCTTGAACTGGGATTGGATTATTTTCTTGAACTTCCATAGGTACTGGTGGCTGTTCTTGGGGTATGGTTGGGTCCTCAAACGATTCTTCTACCCCCTCACGATTGTCATGACCATCCCGTGTTGTTGTGGGCCTGCAATGGCCTTCAACGGTGACTGTAGTGTGCCGTAATCCCTTTTCAGATGTTGCGCGCAGCCAGGGGCCAAATTGCTGATCAGTTGGTTGTATGGAGTTTATATTTGCAAGCCAGACAGAGCAATCTTTCTCTCCATGTGTAACCCCGCCACACCAGTAGCAAAAATTTGGGAGTCGCTCGTATTGAAACGAAATCCAACGTTCCTTGTTGTCTTCCAACGTGATCTTTCGTCCTCTACAAAGAGGTTTTGTAATATCAATTTTCACCCTGATCCTCATACATGGCCCTCCACCTCGATCTTCTATGGATTCAGGAGCATGTTCCACTGTACCCAGCGTGTGCCCTATGGTCTCACTAACTTCTTGATTCATACTTAGTACAGGGAGTCCATGAAGTTGTACCCAAAACAGCGAGTGGGTGAATTGGACCTCAGATATTGGGATATTGTTCTCCACTCTTTCACAAATTATCAAACATCTATCATACGTCCAGGGACCATGCTGCATAACACGTTCAACATCAATCTCATCTTCAAACATAAATAATGCTTTATTGTCTCCCATATCACGGATGGAGAAGTCTTTTTCCGTTCTCCATAGTGGCCTGAAAGTCCTGGCAACAGCATCAATATTGATTCTTCTACGGGTTAAAAACATGGCTGCTATGGTATCTCGGTTATTTTGCCGTGTGGAGGAGACTGGGATGCTTACGGATTCTGGTCCTGAAAGAGAGAAACTGTTCCATCTGGTTGTGATGTCCTCCATTATCACAGTACTATGCAGCAAACTATGAATAATATGCCACCCGTTCGTTGGTTTTTACCAGCGAGAGGGGAATAAAAACCTACACAAGAGGTAGGAGATATATGCTACTGGCGGCTAGGGCAGACTCCTTCGCCCTAGGACCAGAGAACGGTCAAAACGACCCGTGATAATATACTTCAATACAAAAAAATGGTTAACAAAATAAATTGAGTTAAATAAGACATTATAACTACAATGCTTAATAAGAAATAAAATTAATGGATTAAGACTTAAGAGAAATAAAAGCCATGGAATATGAATGGCTTTGGAAAAATTATTTGCAAATGGAAAATTTTATAATTAATACTCATAGAATCAAAACGTAAATATAAATACAATGCTAAATAAATGCATTTATTTTGTTCAAAATTAAATTAGTCAAATATATTATCAGCTTTATAGTATATTATATAAAGCCAATGAAGTACATCTATTCTGCTAATAAATTTGTAACCTACCATTAATTTAGGGATAATTCAATGAAGTACATATATTCTGCTAATAAATGCAAACAATGGCCGGATATTTCTCAATAGTACAAAGACACTATTAGCTTTAACATACAAAATTTGTAACCTACTATTAATTTATGACTAATGACTCATTTACATAAGTATATTTATTCTACAATTAAATGTATTAACACATGTCAATGTATATGATGTGTGCGAATAATGATTTGCCAAGTAGCAAAATTAGTCCTAAATGGCATGGCAAAAGCGCCACATGTCAAGTACTAAAAACTTCAAACATGCCAAATGGTAGAAAATTGGCATTGTCCTCTACTTTAATATATAATATATATATATCTATATATATATTAAAGTAGAAGCCTATGCCGAATCTCTGCCATTTGTGAAGGTTTGTAGCTTTCATGACTTGACACGTGTAAATATATTGTATTGATTTTGAATGACATGGACATAACACACCATGTGGCAAAAAATAATTAGTCCATGTCAATTTTCATACTACTTAATTGCCATGTGTAAATAATAAATAAAACTTATTCATAAATACTTAATTAAATATAACATTAAATGTTTTTTCCTTCTTCTTTATTTTAGACTTTTGAGGTAAATGAAACATCACAATTTATGATATTTGTATTTGTTACTCTTGCATAATTACGTTTGATTTTAGAAGGGAAAAAAAAAAAAAAAAAAGGCGAAAGTAAAATATAAGCTGCTGTACCCAAAACGACGTCGTATTGAAGGATAAAAAGAATAAGGCGTTTCATTACGTTTAGACTTCTCCCACGCTCAGCTCTCCATCTTCCCAAATCCTCTGTCGTCATTGTTTCTCTCTCTTCTTAATTATCTCATGTTCAGTTTGTCTCTTTCTCTCCCTCACCTCTATATCTCTCCATCCTTAAGATTCTTGGCCCTTCCTTTCAATTAGACAATTCTTTGCAAATTGTGTATCTTAACCCTCAACTCTCATAGATGAGCAGCAATTTTTTTTCTTTGGTTTCAAATGTAATCTATATAAATCTTGCTTGATTTATCTGTAGGCTTTGAGATTTAATAATTCTTTTATTTTTTTTCCTTCATTTTTGTAGAAAAAAACAGTATTGCTTCTGATTTCAATTGTTGCTGCGGAACCGATTTGTTTGGGACAGAGGGGCCAAGTTCAAGGGCGATTTATGGCCAAGGCCTGGCAGTGGCAGTGGCAGTACCGGTAGAAAAAACCCAGGTATGCTTTCAACCCAATTTGTCAAATTTTAGATGGGGTTATTTCCCCAACTCCCTTAATATGGATACTCTCTTTTTTGTTGTTGTTAACTGATAAGAGAAGCCTCACCCTGCCTCTTATAGTGCTCAATACATTGGTTGCTCACGTGAAGAGTTGTGAAGAATGGAAACCTTTTATTGCAATGATAGCAGTCGATTTTGCCTTTGCTATTGTGAATATTCTTCTCAAGAAAATCCTTGACGAGGGAATGGACCATGGACCATTTGGTCTTTGTCACATACCGGCTGACAATTTCTACCATGTTTATAGCTCCAATCGGATACTTTTTAGAAAAGTAGGAAATCCTTAAACCTCACTTCAGTTATTTTGTTACTTGAGAAAATTTATATATATTACTTATCAAAAAAAAGAAAATTTATATATATTAGCTAATGCTCCCAATTCAAGCCATGTTCAAGCTAGATAATAAATTAATTCATTGAGCTGAACTGTGACATCCTTAGTATAGGATTCAAGACCATTCAGTCATAATTTCTGAGTCAAGTTTACTTTCTTTACCCTCTTCTTTCATTTTGAAAAATTTCCATAGTACTAATACATCATATAAACTCTGTTTGCTTGCAGGAAGAGCAGACGGAAGCTCACATTTCGTATCTTATGTTACCTTTTCTTCAGTGCAATTGTTGGGTTAGTAATTATATATTCAGACAAATTCATGATGTATCTGCTCAAGCAGTTTATAATTATAATTGTCATATGATGGTACTTGGTACAGTGGTGTGCATATGATTGTTTAGTATTGCTTTACGGGTTAAAATCGTGTGGAACAGACAAGCTTCCTTATTTGACCCACTCTTCTGTTTTACATTTAAATGGGTACTACTGAAATTTGTAGAGCTATATATCTCTTTATGCAGCTTAGGTTGAGTATAGTATTGCCACAACAACTTTAGGTGAGGTTTGTTGCAAGAGGATTATAAATTAGTTCATGAAGCAAGCAAAAATGTTTTTGGGTTTTAGTCAATTTTCTGCTCTATCTAAAGCAATTCAATATTTTAGATAGATTTGTGGCTTTAGATGTTTTGTTCTGTCTAAAGCAATTCTCACCCCTAACAATAAGTTTTTCCCAGTCATTTTTAGTCTTTCTCACTATTGTTCTTATATAAGATTTGAGAAAGTAAGATGTCTCACACAAATGAACCTATTGTAATGTGTCTTTGTCGAGGTAATGCGTTTATGCTTTGTGCTTTGGATCCAAATCTAAATCAATAACAAAACTTATGATTTGACATTTATTGGTATTATGTTTTGTGCAAAATAAATGACAACATAATCCATATGAATCTTTTGTTAGAAAAAATATATTTTACTTTACGTAGTATATTTAGCTAGATTTATCAAAAAGGGTTTTTGTTGTTCTAACTTTTTGCTTTGTTGTAGTATATGAGGTAGATTTCATCTTGAAGGAGGCAAAGAGAATATCAAAGAAGATGTGATGTTATTACAAATGTGGCAAGGAAGAGTTGAGGAGTTAAAGCCCTAATTGTTTTTTCATTAATTACAACTGTTCTAAGTGTTATTTTAATTAGAAAATATAGTGTTCCTTTATTTTTAATAATCAATTTTCTTATATAATACAGATGTAATAGAGTTGCAAATAGGGGTTGATTGACAAATGCAGTTATATATTAATGATTTGTTTTGTATTGTTACATCTACAATACATAATGTATAAGATAATTTTTTAAATAGTTCACATGGCAAAAGATTTGTGGAATAGAACGAGCTAAGAATGTTGTATTATATTTTATTGGTGTAACTAATCTTCATGTGTTTGTATGAAGTGTTTGATTTTTGGTATCTCATGTATGTAAAGAGTTAACCGACAATGCAATAAGATTTTAAAAATAGTTTACATAAGAGATGAATTTAATTATAATTTTTTTACTTCGGTTGAAAATTTTCATCTCATTGATATTATCAACTACATCTGCAGCAACGCGCGGGCTAACATTATCAACTACATCTGCACACCCGCGCAATGCGTGGTATATTTTATTAATTTGTTATTTTAATTTAATTTGTATAAGCTTAATGTTGTTGCAAATTATACAACAATTCCATATATAATTCAACTCTTGTCAATTTCTTTCACAGTTTTGACTGTAATTTGTCATGGGGTTTTCTTTGGCCCAAGTAAGATTGATTCAAAAAGTTATTTTAATATAAATTTGAGAACCTCGTAAGTGAATAAAATATCTTAATAATTTGGATAACCAAAATTTCACATGTAAATAAAAGATCTTAATAATAATATGTAAGTGGACATATATATCAATTAGTACATGTTGATTTCTTCTCATTCAAGGTAACAACTTCTCTAACTTCATGCCTCTGGCATTGTCATAGGTCTGTATGAATCATCTCAGCCCTTCAAATGTACCAGTAAACACCACAACTTCACAACTATACTACCCCTTTGATGTTTTGAACTGATTCACACGAACCACACACGCTGTAGGCATATAGTTTATGAAATTCTATAACAAATTTGACAGGGACCTGGAAAAATAAAAAAGAAACATCACAAATAATGTAACATGGAAAGTGGAAACCCATCACCACATTTTTGTAATGACTAATATTTGGAAAAACAGCTTGTCCCTTGCCTGAGAAAATCCTTTATGTTAAATTTTTCCTTTATCTTCCAATATAGAAACTGTTGGCTGTTTTGGATCCAAAAGATCATACACATACTCCTGATAAACCCCATATAAAGATACAGTAACCAACTTCCCATTTTGCTCAGCCATAGAAAGAATTTCGGCAATGGCTAGCATCGCCAAACCTGGATTCTCATCAGAGCCCTTCAACATTGAATAGTTCGTAATAAGCCAAACATATATCCTAGAAAAGTTATCTATTGATAAATAGTTAAATACCAAAATCCCACCTGAATTGCAAAAGTCTTTCCGCTCCCTCTCGCTCCACACGCGATAACAGTGGAGTTTATCCTTCGAAAACCCCTAAAATCATAGGCTTTATCTCTTTCGAGAATATCGAATCATTGTCTTCGGTTTTGCTTGTAACAGTATTTGACTTCATAAGCTACAAGACAATAAAAAAATAATAATAATAATAATAAAAACTATTCATACCTACCATAACCCTTTCATTGTTAAAAATAAAACCAAAATTTAAGTTTTATGTTTGAAAATTGAAAGTACCATTATATTCATCTAATCCAACATTAGAGGAATAAAAAAAGTTGATGTCTCTAAATTTCAAGACTAAATTAGTAGAAATTGACAACCCTAATTCCAATTGCCATGAAATTTATAACTAAATTTAAAAAAAAAAATTAGGATAGAGTGTAATTAGAAGTTTACCTTTCGGATTGGTCTCGGAATGAAATTGTGATGCTCTCAAAAGCCTCTCTATTTGGCTTGTTCGCGGAGATCCACAACACCTCAAAACCACAATGCACCTCGGAACTTCTATAACTATAAACAATACAACAAAGAACAAACTGAGTTAGTAGTAAATGTTAGTAACATCAATAGCATAAAGTAACAAAACTATTTAAAGTAGCAAACTATCAGCAGCCAAGTCCCTTTAATGAATTCATATTCATCTGATTGCAAATGTGTTGTTTTGGTCTAACCCATAAAACCATTTAGCCAAAATATGTAGAGTAGGCTTGTGCTTAATTAATTTAAGTTTCATAAATTTGATCCAACTGTTCCTAACTACAACTTTCTTTTGTTTTTGGGTTTCTTTTTTCCATAAATCTGAAAACTATTTTCAATTTCATTTGTAGGAACATAAAAGGTTTAATGCAGTATAGTGAAAAGCTTTAAAAATAGTAATAATAAAAAGCCAAGTTTTATTTTGACCTCATTATAATAGTGCAAGTACAATAAAATAATTTGTAAATAAGTTCTTAAGATTTCAAATAATTATTAATTTATTGATAATGTAAATAATAGTAAAAATTATCTATGATTTCTATTACAAAGCTGGTAAATATAAATTTTATAAGATCTTGGTCAGTCCAAGACCCCTTTTTACTCTGTTATATTTGATGCCTCAAAAGATTGTACTATGATACTTTTGATCAGATTCTGACCATTCAAACTGTAATATGAAGCACTATTTTAAGATTCTTACTCATTTTCCAGAGCTCATTGAGCAATAAGATAGATGGCATCGAGGACATGCTGCCTTGATTACACAACAGACTCAACATTTAAGTAGAGCTTTATGTGCAAAAGTTTAGGCATTGTGGTGCCATTCTGATGCACCTCTTCAGAGATGGTTAATGCCTCTATCCCCCTATTATCAGCTAAATGCAGTTACTAATTCAAAAGCTAATATGCAATCTTTTAGTACTTATTGTGACATTTCACATGAAGAGAAAGTAGACATGAAATTTTTAGCCTCTACGTGCCCTTCTGCAGTAACTCAACTATCTAAGGACATTTAGTGGAACTTAGGTGGGTTCCTTCTGAAAGATGTGACAAATTTCAACATGCTTGTAAAAATCCAAGACAAAACCACTAACAAAATCAACCAAATTCAGTTTAATAATTTCGAAAGCCGTGTGCTTAAATTCAAATCACCTTAGTTACACAATAGCCACAAACTGCATGGGCTTCACCAAATGAATCCTCTTAGCACACATTTTTTGTGCAAGAACTGACTGAATTATCAAATACATCCCGAGAATCAACAACATTATTTCATCGATTTGGTCAGAACGATCGAACATCCAACAATGCCCTTTAATACTCTCAGCTATGCAAAGTTCTTTAAAGATCTCATTTTTTAGGAGAATCAACAATTAATCAAGAAGCAGAGTATAAGAAGCGTGGGACAGAATAAAAATCAACAAAAACAACACAATACCTTTAAATATAAAAACATTGCTTTCATGGCATATTTACATGGGAATGGTGAACTTTGCGAATAGTAATAATAAAAAAGCCAAGTTTTATTTTGAACTCACTATAACTTGTGATATCTCATGGATAAAACAGCTGCTGCTAAACCGATTGAATTAAGAATAACATAAAAAAATGATCAAGTGCATACATTCTAACAATTTCATTTTTAAATATTAGACAGTAGTCATGAGCACAAACTTCATTGGTGTGACAAGAACCATAATCCCAATTACCCATAGAAAATATGAATCAGAAAAATCGCCAAATTATCACATGTAGAGACTGAAGAGGAAAATATTAATTGTTGAAAGACCTTACAGAAATAAGTCATTTAGGGATTGTCATTACCAGGTCCGGAGATTTGTGCAGATTTGATCCCAAAGATCCATGATTTCTCTGCCGTAGATACCCATTCAAGATATGGGTTTTAAGAAATAAAAAATTTCCATCATCCAGAGGCTTATTCCACCCATCATAGACTGGAATTATCGGACACAAAATGATTGCTCCAACCTACATCAAAAAATTCAGAACAAACCTTATTCAGAAACCCCAATTCCCAAAATAACATCGAAATATCAAAACTCCAAATCCAAATCAGGAAAAACAATTGAAATTGGAAACCCATAATCAATGTGAAATCTGAATTGATCCTCACCGGTGCAACGACATTGATCGCAGAAGGATCGTAGAAATATCTTGACGCTCTCTTCAATGAATGGATGAGATGTATATATTTGGAAACGTTTCAAGAAGGGGTTGTTACAAAGAATCTAACGTTTCCAGATATGAAGTGGTGGGAACTGAAACGAAGAGGAAGATGGGAATAAGGGAGGGAGGGAGAGAGTCAGGGGGAGGCAGGAAGCCAGGAAGCGTGAAAGAGAAAAATCTTTTTTTTTTTTTTTTTTTTTTTTAAATGTAAAACTCCCAAAACGACGTCGTTTTGGGAGCCTCTACGGGTATAACAGTGTAACCCGTGAAAAAGGTATAAAAAATTTATTTTTTTGCTATTTTTTTTTTAAAAAGCAGTTATTTGTACATGAATATGATATTAAATACGGCGTTGTTTTGGGAAAATCATAAATGCCCAAAACGACGTCGTTTTGGGACCTGTCTTGTATAATTATATTTACGAAAAAAGAAAATGGCATTTTTTTTAATAAGGGAAAATCGTGTATTTAATAGGCCACATTTAAGGGCATAAAGTGCATAACGGGTCAAATAAGTGGATAATTAAAAGTCTATTTATATTCAATACGTGACAAATATATATATTACAGAAAAGTAAGTGACAATATATATATATATTTTAATTAGGAAAAGTCGTGTATTTAATATGCCACATTTAAGGGCAGAACGGGTCAAATAAGTGACATTTAAAAGCCTATTTAATTCCAATACGTGGCAAATACGTGGATGTGATTGCCAAATAAGGTGTGACTTGTCAAGCAGTGGAAGCTACAAACCTTCACAAATGGCAGAGATTCGGCATAGGCTTCTACTTTAATATATATATATATATGGATATGGATTACTTTTAAATAAGCCATTAACCAATGAATATTTCCATTTCCCACACATTTTTTTGCTAAGTCCTACATGTTAACTACAACGGCTATTGAGCCAATTCATTACTTTTGTCCCCCTTTTAAAAAGAAATAATTAAAAAACAAAAGGTTAATTAGGGAAAGAGTAGATGGCGGGACAAACAAATGAGAGTGGCAGGCAAATATCTGTTTGTCCCGCCCAATCAAATTTGGGCAAAAGGTTAATAAATCAGAGAGAGAGAGAGAGAGAGAGAGAGAGAGAGAGAGAGAGAGGAAAAGGGGTTTGTTGGGCTAGAGTTTGTGGATCTGCCCACCCTTAATCAAAGATTCTCTCTTCAAAAGGTTCTACACATTTTTATCTCATCTAATTAGTAATTATTTCCCATGGTCATATTTATTTTATTTATAATCTACATTTTCTATTAAAAATGGTCCAATTTGAATCATGACATCTATGTCGTAGTGATGATTCGCTAACAAATTGAGGCACCTATTGCAAATAAGATGGGGCAACTTGTAATTTTCTTTTACATGAAATGTCTATTAGAATTATATTGGCCGCAGAGAGAGAAGTCAGAGCTCTCATTTGGGAGTAAATAGTGAGAGTAAAGAGTCAAGCAAAGAAGAGAGAGAGAGAGATTTGGCAAAAGAGAGAAGTTTTTAGACTCTTTGGTTTTGAGAGAGAGAGAGAGAGAGAGAGAGGAAAAGGGGTTTGTTGGGCTAGAGTTTGTGGATCTGCCCACCCTTAATCAAAGATTCTCTCTTCTGTTTAGTATATGTATTAAAAGGTTCTACTGAATTTGAACATTTTTATCTCTGTATTTGAATCTAATTAGAAACTATATCTATAATTATTTCTGAATATGTTGAATTTACCAAATAAAATAATATATTTTATGAACTAAACCAAATGTCATATTTATTTTATTTATAATCTACATTTTCTGGATAAGGATATTGGTTATTTATTAAAAATGGTAGCGCAAACCAATGGGAAGAAAGTTGAATCATGACTATTTTTGTGATCTATGTCGTAGTGATGATTCGCTAACAATGGGTGTGCGGCCGTTGTCATTGATGCTTTGGGTTCGGGGGCACCTATAGTCTCTATACTACTTTAAAGAGTTATACACTTATACTATTATGCAAGAAAAGTCATTAATATATATTCTTAGAAGATATATAGATTGCGAAGTTTTGTTGTAGCTATCAACAACGTTAATTTGAGTTCTTATGTATCTCAAACAACACTTTTCTATGTTACACAATCAATATAGAACGGCAATATCAGAGACACACAAAATTGAGTAAATTTTTTTTATTTTTTATTTTTATAACTTGTTAGAGTTATAAGTTATAATTGGTGAAACATCATTCTCATATGAGCCTATCCTTAATACAATTTTTATTGTATATCTATTATAACATGTTGTGGGTTTCTGTTAGATATATCAATTGGTAAAATCCCTTTTCATTGGATAAAGAGACATTGTTTCAAATCCCGTCTACACACCAAAAACCAATTTGTATCATGGCTTATGAGTTATGATCGATACTCATCGATTACCTACTTTGCATGCCAAATTCATAATAATGGAATAGTTTAGGCTTTAGACACGATAAACTACATTTATTACTGCTTTGAGGAAACTTATAACACTGAGTGAAACAATAATGAAATTTTGATTTCAATCAGAAATAAATGAAAATTTTCAACAATTTAGCAAAAAAAAAAAAAAAAAAAAAATTTTCAACAAGTGCATCATGTCACAAGCGAGTCAAAGTCCCACACAGGCAATAATAGTGTACCCACAAAACAAAAATAATGTAGTTGAAAGAAAATAGGCAGGGATGAAGACAAATTAAACAATAACTAACACATGTCCTTCTGGCGTCTGTTATAGTAGTGTCTAGACTCTAGAGTTCAAACCATGGCCACTCCTTACCTTAATGTAACAAACAAACAACAACAAAAAAAAAAAAAAAATAAAAGACTAGTTTTTAAGTATTGTAAAGCAGGCAAGAATCCAAAACAAGCGGCTTTAGACAACCCCAAAAAGAGCATTGGACAAGCCTATTTGTGACATTCGCATGTACAAAGAGCCACTGACCTAACTGTGTTGAACCTAATTTAGTCATTAGATGCCAGTCAGCCAGCAGTATAATTGTTTGTTTATCAAATTTCCCTTTCTTCGAGGTGGCCAATATTGTGTTGAGTAGAGGCCTTAATTATTTTAGGACCAATAATTCTAGATGTAACAAAAAAATTCACAAATAATCTTACAATTGATGATATGTCCGGCCGTGAATAGTAGATACTAGAATAATGTCAATGGTGGGTCCAGATAAGAACTAATAAAGAGTTATCAACTCAATTATTGTGAAAAATATTGTAAAATATGTTGTGTCTGCAATATTATTACTCTTTTAGGACTGACTTGAAAGATTTAGCCAAAAGCTTATACCCCTTTTTTATATATCCAAATTTGTCTCAATGGTTATGGGGTACGGAGTTATGGACCCATGATGAGTTGGTTGGTTCATCTAATCTCACTTTTTTATTTTTTAATTAAAGACTCAAGCAAATGAACTAATTAACAAACATACCCTTCTTATATGTGGATTTCAATTAATGCAATTGGAGAAGATTTTTACTGTTAAATAAAAGATTTAGGTTCAAATCTCGTTTTATAATATATTGACTTAATGATAATTGATAAAGAACAATATATCATTATGGAGTAGACACAATAGATTTCAAATCTGAACGTATGTATAAAATATATATATATATATATATATATATATATAAATACCTCTTATACTACCTCTTTGGCCATTTTTGCTTAATAATACTTTTTATATAAATATTTAGGATAATAGCATTGTTTGAAAAATATTTGAGAAAATAGCCGTTTTTTTTTTTGGGAGACGAGTATCAACATCGATACGCTACTACAGCTAAGTTGATGTCTCCAATTCTTCAATAAAAATATAAAACTTTAGAAATTGATCACAAATATTTTTCAAATAGTGCTATTTTGCCAAATATTTTTCAAAATATATTATTCAATAAAAATGGCCCTGCATTTTCTAATAATTTGATAGGTAGGGAGGGTCCATTGGAAATACCATAAAGTACTAGATGATCAATTGCAATATTCTTGAAAATGGCCCTGCATCTTTCATTATTATTGTTAGTATTTTTATTTTATTTTTTAACCCTTACTCTTGTCTGTCATACCTAGAATTACGGAATATATACCCCTTTATAAGTACACCATTTCCACAATTCTCATCATCATCTTCTACTACTTCTGCTTCTTCTTCTCTGTAACTCATATATAGTAGAATTTTTCTTTTTGCCACTTTTGATCAGGAGGAAACGATCATGTTACTTTTGAAGTTTAGAGGAAGAGTAGGAGCTGGTCAGCCTTCGACCATGTTCAAGGTTTCACTGTTCCATACACGCCTAATCTTTTGGCCATGGCTTACAACTAAAAGTCACACAACATAGAAAAGATCAAGATAAAGGGGTTGAGTTAAAGAAATGCAACATCCTACTGGCAATTCAGGTCCTTGGCTTTCTTTTATCTTTATCTTCATTCTTTGTTTTGTTATGTTTCAAAACAAAGGAATGCGTTTAAGGAATGCAACCTTATGGCAAGTCTGGTTCTTGGCTCTCTTTTATCTTTGTTGTTTTTGTTTTTTGTTTTTTGTTTTTTCTTTGTTATGTTTCAAAACAAAGAAGATGGACAAAAAGTAAAACAAAATCTGGAAGTTCAGGCCATGTTGTTAAGTTCCAAATTTTGTCTTCTTTTTTATATTTTCTGAGCAACAAACAAAGCAAATTTGTTTTTGTCCTCCTAGTCTTTTTGTTGTCCAAGAATATAGATGAGATAATATATCTTGTAAGGTTCTCTTCATTTATATTATCAATAAATAGGTTTCTTAGAAGGACTACATATGTGCATGACTTTGATAATATCAATTGTGTTGCATCATTGATTAAATTATGTTTGTATTTGCAATAACAAATATGCGACCAGGGCGTGATATAACCTTTTTGTTTGTTTTGGATGAATGAGAATTTTATTTATCAGACGAGCAAAAGTAGAAAAACATCACACGAGTTTACTCCAAACATAACAATAAGCTACAGGCAGAAGAGTGATTAAATGATTAAATTTACTATTTTTATCAGCTTAAGTATTTAGAACATGTAGTAATTATCAAAACCTAACCAGAGAGGCTCAACTGGAAACAACACAGCAACCAATTTGATAGGATTGAATCAGGTATATATGTTTCAAGAAAAAGTGAGTCTCTAGATTTAAACTGTGGCTTTCACATTCTTGCAAACAGGCATGCATTATGGTCTTGACAGATTTTTCAATCAGATTCAAACGTTATTTCTCATCCTGATGACGTGTCTGTTTATGCTATCGATCTAGTATTTCTTTCCAACTACATGTGGTCAATAGAATCCAAACAACCTTAGTTTGAATTACATATAAAAGATCTTACTTGCCTTTTTGGAGTAAAAGAGATTAAGTGTTAGATCTACTCAGGTTCCACTAAAAAAAAACTTGATTTGTTTCTAAAAATTATTTAAAAAAAAAAAACCATTGATAATAGCATAGTTTTTTTGCAGAATGAAATTGTTAAGTGTTCAAAATTTAATAATTCTGTTCCCACGGTAACTTAAAGCCTTCGAAATAAGTGAAAGAAAATTTATTTTCAGATTTGGAGTCCACATTAATAAGTAAGAAGATAATGAAGGGCATGAAACTGTTAGTCCCATGTTAATAAAGAGAGTAGTGTGATAATCCCTAAAAATTAAAGTGGCAGTGTAGTTTTTGTTAGTTTTGAGAGTTTCAAGCTAGAAAATTGCAACGTCAAAGGGAAGCAAATCCCATAGAATTTTTTCCTTCTTCCTTATACTCACTCACCTTCCAATTCTATTTCTATTTAAATTTTCCATCTTGAGACGATTGAAAATTTCAATCCTTTTTGAAACTTTCCCGTTACAATTGGGGATTTTTCTTTGACAGTACACCGTCAATCAGGCTAGAAGATTTCGTAAGTTTAGCTCTTCCTCAATATATGTGATCTGATTTTTTTTATATAAGAGTAGCACCAAAGCAAAACAAAACACATCTCTCCATTCTTTTCTCTTTGTTCTTCACTCTCAAATTATTCTTGGGAATTTAATGACAAGTTCGAAGCTTTGTTAGTGAGTACACACTAATAGGTTGCTGTTGTATTCTGGAGAGCGACCGCCTGAGCCATTTGAACCGAAGGATTCATTCCTAGTAAGGGTGAAATCGCTTCTCAAGGACAATGGATTTGGTTCTGTGCCTTGGCTCAACATACTGATAAGTTTCTAATTCTTCAATTCAACTTTGATATAATATTCTAAGATATTTGGTTGAGTTACCGTTTACAAGTATTGTTAATTAATTTGAGCAATCTGCATATTATTTTTTCCAACAATCTTAAGAAGCGATTTCTTGCTCTTATTAATTAACAAATGTCTGTTGTTCTTGATATGTCAAAATTAGAGCCTTTTGATGGAAATCATTATAAGAGGTGGTCTGATCGTTTGTTGTTTTATTTGGAAACAATATTTGTGGGTTATGTTCTGTTTAATGTTTGTGTTCCTGCTAATATGCCTGAACCTGCACGTTTTGCATCTACTTTGGTTTATAAGAAAGATAGTCGTATATGTCGTGGTCATATTTTGCATTATCTTTCAAATTATTTGTTTGATATCTATTGCTCTTATGAATCTGCAAAAGATATTTAAGAATAGGATGTCTATCTAAAGAAATATGTGGTGGGTAGGTTTCTAGACTATAAGATGACAGATGAAAACCCCATCATGGAACAAGTCCATGAATACTAGAATGTAGTGCTGGAAATTCTTGCCGAAGGAATGGTCATTGATGATGCATTCCACGTAGCTGCTCTCATTGAAAAGCTACCACCTTCTTAGAAGAATATAAGAACTATTTGAAACACAAGAAGCGTAATATGTCCTTAGAAGATTTGGTTGTCCGATATCCGGATCGAAGAATCACACTGGCAAAAGGACAAAAATGACTTAGCCAATGATTCTTCTCTAAGACCAATTTGGTTGAACAAAACCAACCCGGAAAATTTGAAAATTTTCAGAAATTCACTCGAGAGAAAGGACCTAACAAGAAATTTGAGAAAAGGGAGAATAAGTTCAAGTAACATGATAAGGTCCAGAAAAAGAAAAAAGGTCCATGCTTTTGTGTGTGGGAAAATTGGGCATAATGCAGCCTAAGGTAGACTCCTTAAAGGGCATCCTTATCACCCCAAACCTCATGCAAATTTAATTGAGTCAGAAGTTTTAACTACTGTTGTTTTAGAGGTCGATGTTGTCAATGATATTTCTAAATAGGTCCTGGATACTGGGGCCACTAGGCACATATGTACCAATAGAAACCTATTTCTTGAATATGAAAAAGTGAATGATGGTGAAAATGTTTTCTAAGGTGATGCACGTACTTCTAGGGTAATTGGTAAGGGAAAGGTCATCCTCAAATTGACATTTGGAAAGACTCTTGCTCTTAATGCTATCCTTCATGTTCCTAATATGCGTAGAAACTTGGTGTCTGGGTCCTTGCTCAATAAGGTAGGCCTAAAACTTGTATTTGATTCTAATAAGCTTATTCTTAGCCATAATGGGAATTTTGTGGGAAAGGGATTTTGTCATGGGGGATTATTTGTACTTGATGCGGAATGTGAGAACATGAATATAGCTATTACTTCTTTAGCTTATATTGTTGAATCTTTTGATCTTTGGCATGGTAGATTAGGGCATGTGAATGTTGCATCCATTAAAAGAATGAAACAATTGAGCCTAATTCCAAACCTAACCAATTCTGAACATTCAAAATGTGAAATATGAGTAGAAGAAAAACACTTCAAAAACCTCTCATAACTGTTGTAAGAAGCTCTGAACTCTTAGAACTCATCCATAATGACTTAGGAGATTGCAAAAATAATATGAGTAGAGGTGGTAGCAGATACTACATTATGTTCATAGATGACTACTCTAGATACACAAGAGTATATCTCCTAAATAGTAAAGATGAAGTTGAAAACATGTTCATAAAATTTAAGACAGAAGTTGAAAATCAAAAGCATAAGAAAATCAAAAGACTTAGTTTTGATCGAGGAGGAGAATATAGTTCGTCTCTGCTTAAAATCTTTTATGAGAAAAATGGTATTGTTCATGAAGTTACAGCACTTCGTACTCCTGAACAAAATGGAATAGCCAAGAGGAAAAATAGAACCCTAAAAGATATGATGAATTCCATGCTCATTAGCTTAGGTCTTCCTTCTAATATGTGGGGGGAGGCAATCCTCTTTGCATGTCATGTTCTAAATAAAGTCCCACATAAAAAGATAAGAAAAACACCATATGAATTATGGGAAGGACGCATACCAAAGGGTATTAGGTGTGGGGTTGTTTGGCAAAACTTTGAACCCCAAAGAGAATAATTAGGGTACTTTAAGGTCCTAAAACCAAGGATAGCGTCTTCATAGTATATGCAGATAATAGTGTTGCCTATAGGTGCTTAGTCTTAGAAACATATAAAACAAAAAGGTGTTTAGTCTTAGAAACTAACACAATACTAGAGAGTAAGGACGCTCATTTCTTTGAACAAATTTTTTCAATAAAGAAACCAAATTTTCAAATGAATATTTACCAATCACACATCAATTACGATCAATTTCAACTTTAGACGAAAGTCACATAACACAAGAATTGAGACGCAGTAAGAGACCTAAAATTGGAACAAACTTTGGCCCTAACTTTGTTACTGCCTTTGCTCACAGAAGATGACCTAAAGACTTACCAAGAAGCCATGAAATCAATAGATGCCTATATGTTGACGATATGCTAATTTTTGGAACTGATATGAATGTCGTGAAAAATACTAAAAACAATTTATCTTCAAATTTTGATATGAAAGACCTAGGAGAGGCATATTTGATTTTGTGTATAAAAATAATTTGAAACAATGAAGGGCTCACACTCTCTCAGTCACACTACAGTGAGAAAGTACTTAAGAAATTTAATCATTATGATTATGACCCTGTGAGAAGTCCATGTGACCCGAGTATACACTTAAAGAATAATAATGGGTCTCCTATTTCACAATTTGAGTATGCCAAAATTATTGGTAGTGTGATGATTTTAATGAATTGTACACGTCCTGATATTGCTTATGCTGTCAGTAGACTTAGTAGATATACACATAATCCTGCTCGTGAGCATTTGAATGCAATAACTCGTCTTTTGAAATATTTGAAAGGCACCATGAACTTGGTTGGGCCTTACATATGTAGGTCATCCAGCGATATTAGAAGACTATTATGATGAAAATTGGATATTAGACAATGATGAGACTAACTCTACCGGTGGTTACGTTTTTATCTTAGGTGGAAAGGATGTATCATGGAAGTCTTCTAAACAAATATGCAATGCCAGATTAACTATGGAGTCTAAGTTTGTTGCCTTAGAAAAGGCAGGTACTGAAGTTGAGTGGCTTAGAAATCTACTTGCTGATATACCACTATGGGATAAGCCACTAACATCAATAGTAATGTATTGTGACTCTCAAGCAGCAATTGCATGTGCAAAAAATAAGATTTATAATGGGAAGAAAATGCATATACGCCTGAGGCACAATATAGTGCGACAACTCATTGGTAATGGTGTAATTGCCATGGAATTTGTAAGGTCAAAAAGGAATCTCGTAGATCCTCTAACCAAAGGACTAACTAGGAAACTAGTCCATGATACATCAAAGGGGATGGGACTCGAGCCCATTATCTGAGTCACCCATGATGGCAACCCAACCTATGTTAATAATAGGTTCAATGGGTACAACAAATCATGGAGAGACTAAAGAGTGCACTATCATCAAAGTCCCTCCCTGTGGTGTGGATAGTGCTAACTGCCAAATGAGAGTGAGGATGAGTTTTTAACTCTTAATGAACTCATAGCCTTTAAAGGTGGTGTGTGGCAGTACACACTTCATGGTTTCACCTATGTGAGTGTGGAAGTGGGGCCGTTTCCTATGAGAGTGAGGGAAAACTCTCTAGAGCACTCATGAAAATCTAGGTAGGGCACATGGATGAAAAATGTGCCAAATCGAGAACTCGTCAAAGGTTCACAAGTAAGTGTTCATATTCATGTAGTTCTTAAATCTGGTTCAGGATCTTATATCACTAAGACTTTGTGACTCCTAGGAACATGAATGCTAAGTGTTGATTCAAGTCCACAAGACATCAATATTAATCTACCTGGTCACTGTCCATTTCTTCTTGATATAAAATTTTAAAACATGTGGGGGATTGTTGGGTGTGTTTTAAAATCTTATAAGCCGAAGCCCATAAGCTTTAATTTAGAAAGGCCCAAACCCATGGTTGACTATATACCTCTCACGTGGGAAGTCTGGTGGGAGACAAATCCCAAAAATCTTCTTTCCTCCCTCAATCACTCTTTACTACATATTACAGCTTTGGCAATTTGCAACGTCAAATGGAAGCAAATGCCATAGAATTTGTTTCTTCTTCCTTATACTCACTCACCTTCCAATTCTATTCCTATTTAAATTTTCCTTCTTGAGATGATTGAGAATTTCAATCATTTTTGAAACTTTACCGTTACAATTGGGATTTTTCTTTGACAATTCAATTGAGGATTTTTCTTTGACAGTACACTGTGAATCAAGCTAGTAGATTTCGTCAGTTTAGCTCTTCCTCAATATATGTAATCTAATTTTTCTATATAAGAGTAGCCTCGAAGATCAAAACAAAACACATCTCTCAATTCTCTTCTTTTTGTTTTTCACTGTCAAATTATTCTTGGGCATCCAACGACGAGTTCAAAGCCTTGTTAGTGAGTACACACTAACAGGCTTCCGTTGTATCCTGGAAAGTGACCACTTGAGCCATTTGTATCGAAGGAGTCATTCCTAGTGGGGGCGAAATCGTTTCTCCAGGATAGTGGAATTGGTTTCGTACCTCGGCTCAACATACTGATAAATATCTAATTCTTCGGTTCTACTTTGATATAATTAATATTCTGAGATACTTGCATGGTTGAGTTCATGTTTACAATTATTGTTAATTAATTTGAGAATCTGTATATTATTTTTTCCAACAGTAAGCACTCCTATAAATAGAGCTCAAACTTTCCTCTCTATGTAATCACCGCCCTCATTCCTATCTGGAACCAACATCTACAACTCTATAACCGTTTGTTTGTTTTTTTTTTAATTTGTTTTGTATGACGTTTAGTTGTAACTTGTAAGACATGGCCAAAAGAAGATGTAGAAGGTGACAATGAGAATTCTACAAATGTTGTCACAATAACAGTAAGGACTAAGGAGAGCATTGATTAGAAAAAACATTTAAAAAAAAAAATTATAATAAAAGATACAGTATATGAGGGCATGTTTGATATTTCATTTGAATTTTGTGTGACTTAAAGGAATAAATAATAAAAGTGAGAATTGTGCAAATGTTGTCTTTTGAGAGGAGTAGTCGGCGGACTAGACCTATTAATTTATGTTGTATAATCATAGTTGTTGCTCTGAGTAAGGACGAAGGAGAGCATGGTTTAGAAAAAAAAAATAATGATAATAAAAGATGCAGTATAGGAGGGCATATTTGATAATTTACTTTATTGTGTGACTCAATATAATGAAATTAATAAATAAAAGTGAGATTTGATGTTGATGGATTTGATACAGTATAGGAGGGCATATCTGATAATAAAAGATGCAGTATATATTTTAAATGAGAAAAGCCCTTTTATTCGGTGTCTTCCATTTTAATAAGAAATTGGTCACTTTATATATATATATATTTGGGAAATACCTACCTTAAATTACTATATATCTATAGCATTGTGCTATAATGCCAAAATGATTGGTCTTTCTTTTTGAAAGTTTTGGAAATTATTGTTAAGAGAATGGGGTTGTTGCAAAAGATCAGCAGATGGATTTCTGAGAATGTATTGGTTTGAAATCGTGCATATATAATTAAGTTAAATACATGCAAATCTTCAAAAGGTTGGTTGGGTTTTAAAATTGAGATGCTAAAAAGTATATGACAGGGTGGAATGAAATCTCTTGAAAACTGTATTGAGACATTTTGGTTTAGTGAAAAAATAATAAAGTTAATGGGGCAATAAATTTCAACAATTTGTTGCTCCCTTCGCCTTAATGGAGTCTGCGTGGGTATCGGTGTTCTTCTCAAGGTTTTAAGATAAGATGATCCACTATCTCCTTATCTTTTTATTAATTTACAATGAAGTCTCGTTTAGAATGCCGAAAGCTTGATACAAACAAGCTGGTTTTGCATTTAAAAAAAAAAAAGAAGAAAATGTCGAAAGCTTGATGAAACTGTGAAAGGGATTAAATTAGAGGATTGAGATCTGGTGCAATTGTTAGGTCAATTGCACCATGCAATTGTTAGTTTTAAAACTCAAAAAGTGTAAGGTAAAAAGGTAAAAGACCAAAAAGTGAAAAAGTTAAGTTTAAGTTTTTTTTATTCAAAGGTTGAGATTAAAAGTGAATGTTTCAACTTTTAATCTCAACCATTGAAAACAATTGCATGGGTGTAATTGACCTAACAATTGCACCGGATCTCAATCCCAATTAGTTAGGGTTAGGGTTGTATCCATGCAATTGGTATTACATGCAATACCAATTGAGTGGTTGAGATTGAAAGTTAACTTCTTAACTTTCAAGTTCAACTACTTAATAAAAAATTATTAAAAAATTCAAAAAGCAAAAAATGAAAAAGTTTTGAAAATGTGAGAGGAAAAAAAAAGAATTACACCCATGCAATACTTTTTGAGTATTGCATGGATCTCAATCCAAAAGTCAAATATTTCCTTGGGTACGGCATCTTTGCTAGTGTTATTTTTCTAATATCCTTCGTACCAATAACTCTCCTTATATATGCGGGAAATGATAAGGCCTTATGAGGGTGGGCCCTTGTCGTGTGTCTCACACATAAAATCCACTTGCAAGTGAACTTGAATTCCCTTATATATATACCCGGTCATGTGTACAACATTTCCACACTTCTCAGTTCTCATAATCTTCTTGTTCTTCTTTCAAACACATGATAGTAGACTATTTTTCTTCCATTGCTTTTGAGGAGGAAAATACATCATGTTACTTTTGAGGGTCAGAGGAAGAATCATAGGAGGTCAGCCATCGACCATGGCCAAGGGTTCACTCTTCCATCAAGCCCAATCTTTTGGCCAAGCCTTGCAACTAAAAGTCTCAAAAAAACATTATAAAAAAATATATCAAAACAAAGGGGTTGAGTTATAGAAATGCAACCTCTTGGCAAGTCTGGTCTTTTGACTTAATCTTCACTCTTTATTTTGTTTCATTCCAAAACAAAACAAAGGGTTGAGGTTTAAGGAAGGCCACCTCACGGCAAGTCTCATCCTTGGCTCATTATTATTATTATTATTATGTTTTTTTCATTTACTCTCTATCCCTATCCCCCCATTTTCTGAACAAATGAAAAAATGTAGAAGAAACCAATATCTCTTGTAAGGTTCTCTTCATTTATATTATATTTTCAATGAAATGACTTTGATAATATATGATCAACTCTTCAACATCTTTGTTAATTGATGTTTGTAGTTGCACTTAGGGTGAGTTTGGCCCCGCGTTTGATAGGAGAAAACAGGCGTTTTCAAACAAAAACGTGAAATCACTTGTGTTTGGCTTAGCGATTTTTAACAAATTGCGATTTTAAAAACGCCAAAAATTGCGTTTTAAAATCGGTGGTACTGGGTAGCTTTTTTGAAAACATCATTTTTAAAGCATAGATCACGTTTTTCGCACCCCTAAATTTTTAGAGTGTCAGTATCTAAAATACCCTCAAGCAATTTCTTAATGACAAAAACATCAGCTATAAATGAACAAAAACCCTCACCTCCCTGACCATCCATGCATTGCTCGTCAACCATCGCCACTTCTCGATGCAAGCTGCAGCGACAATGGAGAAAGTTGTCGCAACAAAAAGCTCCGATGGTGGCTGAGACAACGCTGGGCAGAGGCTTCTAAGCTTGGTGTAATCAAAACGCAAAAATTTCATTGCTATCAGAAATTAAAAGAAGAATGGATTGCATCTTATTTTGAGTAAAAACAGAAAAGAAAAAACGGTTAACTGTTGAGCTTTTGCCCATTTTTCTTCCTATCTGAAAGCGCTACAGTTGACTCCTTGGAAAGAAAGAGCCACACACACAGCCTTTTTTTTTTTTTTTTTTTTCACTCTATTTACTTTCACTTCTTTTTTTATCAAGAAAGTGAATATGTGGTTGTGATTAGCTTCGTAAATGGTGAAGTTGCCATTTTTTTTTCCTTTTCTTTTTAAAATTATGCGGTGAAAGTTACTTTTACTTACTACTACAACTTAGCAAAGAAACCTCCTACTACTTATTATTATTATTTTTTATTACAAATGCTAACATATATTGTACGAACAAAATTAAAAAATAACCTTAACATCAAAATTAAGTCCTTTTTGGATAACATTTAAATTAGCGTCCGCTCATTTGAAACAGCAATTTAGACCAACAATTTTAGACCAACATAATCCAAATGCTCAATTAACAAAACCACAGTTTTTTACAAATATTGCCAAACGCTAAACTATGGTTTTCAAAATTGTGTTTTCAAAATGCACATTTTAAAATCGTTATATTTTAAAAACGCACTTTTTCAAACAGCTAATCCAAACCGACCCTTATTATTTTGATTTAGATGAATGAGAATTCTATTAGTCAGAAGAGAAACAATGGAAAAAACAGTACAAAAGCTACAAAGCATTAGAAAAAAAATTAACACTCACTTGCACCAAGCAACACAACAAACGTACTATTGCGAACAGGCATTTTAGTAGTCTTGACAGCATCTTCAATCAGATTGAATACATTTGGACGTTTCTTTTTATGCCATATAATGTTTCTTTAACCCCAGATGTGATAAATATCATCCATGCAAGCAACCTTAATCAGAATCACATAAAAGCTCTTACCATTTCATTTGAATTTTGTGTGACTTAAAGCAATAAATAATAAAAGTGAGAATTGTGCAAATGTTGTCTTTTGAGAGGAGTAGTCGGCGGACTAGACCTATTAATTTATGTTGTATAATCATAGTTGTTGCTTTGAGTAAGGACGAAGGAGAAGGACAATAATAAAAAAAATGATAATAAAAGATGCAGCATCCGTTTGTTTCGCTGTAAAATATTTTTCGAAAAATATTTTCAGATTTACGGGTGTTTGCATGAAAATAATTTCCGTTTAGAAAAAAAAATGGAAAATGATTTTTTCGTAATAAAAGATGCAGTATAGAATGCAACCAAACAGGAAAAAAAATCATTTTCCCTGAAATCATTTTCATGAAAACATTTTACAATGAAAATATTTTATAGCGAAATAAATAGAGCCTAAATAATTTACTTTATTGTGTGACTCAATATAATGAAATTAATAAATAAAAGTGAGATTTGATGTTGATGAAGCAACTGATCGTGGGTCCAATGACAAACTTCAAAGGAAAAATAAACAAATAAAACAAATAATGAAAAGAATGTATAAGCTTTTGCACCTCTAATTTTTAATTAAAACTAAGTCGCAAACCTGTGCGATGCACAGGAAAATTATTGAAAATAAAATCTAAATTAATTTTGATTCCTTTTACTTCTTTTGTTGAATTTTTTTTTTTTTTTTTTTTGTAGTTCAAAATGTTGTAGGCAAGATCGATAAAGAGACTTTACGAATCGGATTTAGGATAGATCCTACTTTTTGGTTTAAAAAAATAACTAAAAAAGTATTTACCATAGGATAATTAAAATTTAATATAATGTAATTTTTCTTTTGGCATAAGTTGAATATAGTCCAATTTTTATAAAACAATTCATGTTTATATTTACTATATGGATATGTTTCCATCCAAAAATAAAATAAATGATACTTAAAATAAGAAGAAGGACAAATAAATACATGGACACATGATTATATGATCAAACCTAAATAATTTTCATAACTCATTTCAAGCTCACATGGTTTCATTATAATCAAATCATCCATCTTTCTCCATGCCAGCAACAAAATTAAATGAAATACAAAGAAAAAAAAAAAAGAAAAAAAAAATCAAAAAAAAAAAAAAAAAAAAAAGAACTCTAAAAATTTGATGAAAATTGATAATTATGATTATTATTAAAAGATATTTATATTGTGTTTATATATGGAATATATTTTAGTATTAGACATTAATTATGATTGTGTTTTATATATGGAATAATATATTCTTATATTAAAGAAAATATGATGTGTCAAAATTCTAATGGAATGTTTAATAATAGAATAAAATTTAAATTCAATTAGAAAATATATATTAAAATAATGAGGTGTAAAATTGTGAGATTTCAAAAGCTTATGTGGCGCAATATGATGAGGTCAACCAAAAGTCAAAAAGTTTCGGTTTTACATTATAGTATAGATTATGAAAGGAGCATACCTGTACCAAGAATTGGTTCAAGTAGGCATGGGAGTATTGGTTTACGTGTCAATTCTATTAGAAAGTACTTCCCTTTTCATTTTGAATGAAGTTACACAATACAGATTTTTATTATTTATTTAAAATTTTAATTATTAATTAGAATATTCCTATAGTAATATTAGTTGTTAAGAGTTTACAAATTAGCATATATAGTTATTATTATTTTTTTTATGAATAAAAAAAAAGGGCTCACGATGTGCTCACGGCTCCGGCCCACTTAAAACCGGACATTCCCATATGGCGTGGGTACAACTAGGCAATAATGAGGTACGTCACTACTCGAACCCACAAATAGAAGGGTGATGGGTCTTTCGTTGTACCAACCATTAGGCCATCGCCCTAGTTGGCTCCTATAGTAATATTAGTTGTTAAGAGTTTCACAACAAATTAGCATATAAGTGTTTTTAATTTTTTAAAATTTTCCAAGAAATTAATGAAGATGTTATGGTTTTTCTCAACAAAAAATAAAATAAAATGAAGATGTTAAAGGTCATTAAGAAATAAGTTGTGATTTGGATAAATTTGTATTTGCTCTTTATTTGGTCTAGGTGTCTTGTTTAATGTGTTAGAGTGGTTTTGTGTGTGCCGGAAATAATGTGATAAAGTTGTATTTTCTCTTTATTTGCTCCTTATTCTTATTACATGTGGGTGCATTATTGCAGGTACTTTGACTCGATTGTCACAAGATGCACTTGAGGAAACTTTTAATAATGTTTTATTCGAATCGAAAATTCATTTTAGTTTTACTCACGAAATGTCTTGCTTACATATCATTGGGAAGTGCATTAACATAAATAAGGCAGTAAGCAAAGGTAATACAAAAGTGTATAAGTTTTCAAATCTATAGTGAAAGAAATTTTTTAAAATTACATCTAATTATACTACATATATATAACGTGTCAATAAATGTGATAAATACCTCTTAAATCATAAATAACATAATAAAAGTTTTGTTTTTAATTATTTTCTTCTTTTATGTTTAAAAGTTGCTACACTAGTTTTAAGGTTGATGTAATAAAATTTGAAATACCTTTAAAATCACGAAAATAAAAGATTACTTACCATTTCGAAAGTAGAAACACCACTTAGAAAAAGTAATTAAGCTTTACCATTAATTAGAGAAAGTATTATTTTTAAATTATTTGTGATTAAATCATTAAAATGCTAGTTGTATTATAAAGAGAATTTCTCAAGTTATTGCAAATTTTGTTACATGCCAGCTAGTGTATTAAACAACAACCCCACTTTTTCTTTTTCTTTTCTTGCAACGAATAAAAGATGATGATTTATTTCAACTATAAGTTTCTTAATGTATGACGTGCTAAACGTTGAAGGTAAGCATAATTTTTAAATTGACCATGGGAAAAAAAAAAAAAAAAATCTTGATTAACGTTATGCAGATCCACACAACATAAATGACTATATTGCCCTTCTATAATTTTATATGCATACAATAACCTAAGTGGTCTCAATAATACACCTTCATACTAGATTCCTACAGTTGAGGAAATCCACAAACCCGTTGCAAGTTGTTTTGGAAAATATTGCCCTTCTATAATTTTACATATACGCACAAGAATCAAAGTGTGGCCTTGTATTAAAAATAAATAAAAATCTAAGTGATCCCTGTCTATTTCAAATAATTAATAAGATTCCTAAAACGTGGGGCAATAAGTGGAGTAATTAATACGGTAAGGGACCATATATGATCCATCTATGATTCTATATTCCTATATTTATAACTCAGATTTTGTTACAAGTAACTCAATAAAATTTTTCATGCATACCCCTAGCTAGCTTCTCGCTAAAAGAAAAATTAGACCATACCACTAAATGCACTAATTTAGGGTCAATTTGGGTAAGCTGTTTGAAAAAGTACGTTTTTAAAAAATAGCGATTTTAAAATATGCATTTTGAAAATACTATTTTATAAATCACAATTAAGTGTTTGGTAAAACTTATGAAACAAATTGCTGTTTTGATTGTAAATTACTAAAAAGGACTTAATTATGCTATTAAGATTGAGCAATGTTATAGAGAAAACATTTTCACAACAATTTCATAATAATATTGAGTTGACAGGATTAGTTATCATCTGAACACATTACTTACATCAATTTATTATTTACTATTCACAACCTGACACCTCAAATTTTATTTTATTATTATTATTATTTTTTGAAAGAAAACAATAGATTAAAAATAAGATAAAAAATTGAAAGTCTGTGGGTTTAGAAATGGTGATCCGGAATGCTAGAGGTGAGCAAATGGCAAGCTACTGTGAAGAGTTTCCAAGTGCTAAAGATGGTTTACACTCAGCTGCTAATGCCATGTTAAAGGCTCTCCAATTTGGAGTGGATGCAGGCTTCTACTGTCTTATGGTGGAATTTTCTCATTCACAACTCAAAGCCCTCATTCAGTCCACTGAAGAATGTCTTTTGGATATAGGAGATCAAATTGCCCACATCCGCAATTTTCGTACCAAATTTTCTCATTTAGGCTTTATTGTGATACCTGGTTCTTGTAATCGTGCGGCTAAAATGTTAGCCAGTTTTGCTAAGGGGAACATTGAGCCTTCTATTTGGTTGAAGGCTCTGCGTTTCTTCTTCCAATTGTTCATGACACATCAAAATTGTTGTGAAAATTTTGTATCCATTTATCAAATTTTAAGTGCAATCAATGTTTAAAACTATAATAATAATAATAATACTAATAATGATTATAACAATGTTATTTACTCCACTATATTACAAAAGTGAATACAGTAACCACATTCATAGCAAAAAACAAAAAACAAAAAAACAATAACTACATAATAAAATTAATATAAAAAATAAATAAATAACTTTCTTTACATTTCCTGATTTCCCATAAAGTTGTTTCTAAGGCTCCATTTGTTTTATTGTAAAATATTTTCCATTACAAAATGTTTTCAGATGAAAATGATTTCTAGGGAAAATGATTTTTTTTCTGTGTTTGGTTGCATTCCAAAAAATGGTTCGAAAAATATTTTACAGTATTGTGCAAAAGATAGAGCAGAAAGGGCGGGGGTGAGGCGTGCAATTTTGGAAAATGGTTTACGAAAAAATTAGGTGTAAACCATTTTCTAAATTTTAATAAAGGATTTTCCGGTCAATGGAAATTATTTTCCGTTTGACCACCATTTTACAGTGAAACAAACACCTGCAAATCTGAAAATATTTTTCGAAAAATATTTTACAGTAAAACAAATGGTGCCGAATAGTTTCCTAAAGTTCACCACTATTACAAGTCAATTTGTTGAAGTTACTATTACAAGTCATCTTGTTCGGCTGAATCTAAACAAGAACTGAGCCACAGATGGAGAAAACGATGAGAGAGAGAGAGAGAGAGAGAGAGAGAGAGAGAGAGAGAGAGAGAGAGAGAGAGAAAGCTACCTAAAGAAAGCAAGAAAAGGAAGTTTGAGGGGACGTGAGAAAATGTTGCGTTGTTCTCTGTTGTTGCTACAACTTGCACCGAGCAACGGTGGGATTTGAGGGGAGGTGAGATCTTGTTTTTTTGCATTTTCTATAGGCTGATAATTTATCATTTAAGTTTGAGGGTATTTTAGTTATTGACATGTGAGATGCGAAAATGTGATTTGTGTAAAAAATGGCGTTTTCAAAAGAGTTAGAGGAAGCTCCGATTTTAAAATGCCACTTTCTCCTGTTTTTTAAAACGCAATTTCTTAAAATCGCGGGACCAAACTAAGAGTTTTTTGCATTTTTGTTTGAAAACTGGTGTTTTCCCGACACAATCGCGAGGCCAAATGGACAATTATTCAATCAATTAATTAATACTTAATTATCGTACAAAATTGTAGATTGCATATAAAAATACATCTGGATATATAGATTTTTTTTATGTGTTGATTTGAACCTATGACTCCACTCTATGATGATTGCTCTTTATCATTAAGCCAAGACACAAATTGGTTTAATATATCTAGATATTTAATTGAAAAAAATATATATATATATTTTGAGGGAAAATAGAAATAGCGTAGAACTAATTTTCCCATCAACTTCAAGGCATCAATACCATTTAAAAATACAACATATGGTTTTTAATTTATATTTTTGGTAACATGATTGACACTTAAAACAAATTAGGACTCACCAAATAAAGAAACATAATAGTATAATACTAAAAATTATGATTAAATTATATCTCACCTTTTATAATTTCTATTATTTACATTTCACATTTTCTCCAAATTCTTTGCTTTTTCTTTCTTTTTATTTATTTATTTACTAGTCGCAAACTTGTGCGATGCACAGGAAAATTATTGAAAATAAAATCTAAATTAATTTTGATTCATTTTACTTCTTTTATTGAAGGACAAGGTTTGGCTACAAACCAGTTTGTAGCTCGTTTACTACAACCCACTACGTGGCAGTTTATAAGACCATCCACATGTATTATTTAAAAAAGTCACATAACTTATTAAATAGGTCATGTGACTAAAGTACACATGGATGATTTTATTAATTGCCACGTAGTGGGTTGTAGCAAGCTAGCAATAAACCAGTTTGTAGCCAAACTCTGTCCTTTGTTGAATACGTTTTTTTTTTTTTTTTGTAGTTCAAAATGTTGTAGGCAAGATCGATAAAGAAACTTTACGAATCGGATTTAGGATAGATCCTACTTTTTGGTTTAAAAAAATAACTAAGAAAGTATTTACCATAGGATAATTAAAATTTAATATAATGTAATTTTTTTCTTAACATAAGTTCAATATAGTCCAATTTTTATAAAACATAATTCATGTTTATATTTACCATATGGATCATGTTTCCATCCAAAAATAAAATAAATGATACTTAAAATAAGAAGAAGAACAAATAAATACATGGACACATGATTATATGATCAAACCTAAATAATTTTCATAACTCATTTCAAGCTCACATGGTTTCATTATAACAAATCCATCCATCTTTCTCCATTGCCAACAACAAAATTAAATGAAATACATAAGAAAAAAAAAAAAAACTCTAAAAATCTTGATGAAAATTGATAATTATGATTATTATTAAAAGATATTTATATTATGTTTATATATGGAACATATTTTAGTATTGGACATTAATTATGATTGTATTTAACAACCAAACCTTTACAACTTATTTTACAACCAGTACAAACTAAGCCAAAGCGATACCAATTGTAAAAGCATACATGATGAAGTTCATAATTTAACATAGCCAAACCAGAATCTTTATAATGCTTGCCAATCCCAAACATTACGTTTGCTATGTCACTGTCAGTCTTAAGAACAAAGTATGCTATCACAACCACCGAATTTGGAAGGTTTAGAACATGTAATCCAAATGTGATACTAAAGCAGTGTTGTCATTCTATATATATATAAAGAGGTTAATTGTTTGGAAAGTAGAGATCATTCTTTTTTTTTTCTTTTTTCTTTTTAAATCGAACAAAATTCTATAATGTAACTTTAATTAAAGAAGAACAGACAAAAGCTGATCATCTATAAGATATCCATTATCAACAATATGGACTACAAATTTCAACTTTAAACTCTCAAACTTAATATCCAGGACCCCAATATTCCAAATAGTATTTTCTCGTGGACAAAGTTTAGCTACAAACCAACTATGAGGTAACTCATAAGACTATCCATATGCATTATTTAAATAAGTCACATGACTCATTAAATAGATTATGTGATTAAAAGTACACATGAATGATCTTATGAGTTGCCACATAGTTGGTTTGTAATTCTGGGCTACAAACTAATTTGTAGGTAAACTCTGTCCTTTACTATTAAAATTTTCATTCATCTAAAACAAACTAAGTTTGGTATCATAGGCTAGAATTGTTAGTGCAACTTATACAAACATCAATTATCAAAGATGCAGAAGAGTTGATATTATCAAAGTGATGCTCATTTCGGATCAAAGATTGATCTTTTAAAAGTCTATTCATTGAAAATATAATATAAATGAAGAGAACCTTACAAGATATATATATATATATATATATAGAGAGAGAGAGAGAGAGAGAGAGAGAGGAAAAAACGAAAACAAAATAGCCAAAGTTCAGACTTGCCCTGAGGTGGCCTTTCCTTAAACCTAAACCTTTTCTTTTGTAATGAAACAAAACAAAGAAGGAAGATTAAGTCAAAAGAAAGCCAAACACTTTTTTAATTTCTTATTAATGCTTTTTGGATACATTTAGTTATTGTAAGCCTTGGCCAAAAGATTGGGCTTGTATCGAATAGTGAAACCTTGCTCATGGTCGATGGCTGACCTCCTATGATTCTTCCTCTGACCCTCAAAAGTAGCTTCATGTTTTAATCCTCAAAAACAATAATGATTTTCAAAGAAGAAAGAAGTAGTAGATTATGAGATACAAGTGTGGAAATATTGTAGTCATCACTTGCAATTGGATTTCATGTGCGAGACACACGACAAGAGCCCACCCTCATTTGAAATTGGCATCATCATTTCTCACATATAAGGATTGTTATTGGAGATAAGGGATTAGAAAATTAAAACTTACAAAGATTTTTTTTTTTTTTTTTAGAAGAAACGTCAAAGTGATTTAATTCAAAGGGAAATCAGAATACATAATATTGAGAAGGTCAGGACGAACAGACTCCATCCAGACTTCAAGAGGCTCACAGAGTCGAGCTCTTTTGGCAAGAGAGTGAGCAACTGTATTGCCATCTCGTTTTACATGCATAAATTGAAATGAAGTGAGGTTCTGTGCTAATGTCTTGGTTTCCATTATCAAGTGACCGTAGAGAGTGTAGCAGGGTGAGTTCTGTTTCAGGGCCGTGATTATCTTTAAGGAGTCACCTTCAATGTCCACTTCCCTGAGACCCAGATCCAATATGAGGTTAACGGCTGTCCTAGTAGCGGAAGCTTCCACTGCCTCAACCGAGTGAGGGTATGGGATCCTCTGACAGAGCGATGCCATTGCTTCCCCACGGTGATTTCGTATGATTGCTCCAAGCCCTGCTTCATTTGACTCCGTAAAGATTGCTCCATCAAAGTTTACCTTGTATTGTCCAGAACTCGGTGGTGTCCATTTGGTAACTGTAGATGGCTCAGTGGAACAGGCTGGCTGTGAGTGGTCTTCCTGGGCCTGATGGAACTCAGTGAGGAGTTCAAAAGCTCTCGGGAGGAGGCGAGCAATGTCCTCAGTGGGTTGATCCAGGCGTTGACGATTGCGGCGGTACCAAATTGACCAGGTGATCATAGCAAAGAGTTGGAGTTCTCGGGCCTGTAGAGTCTGCATATTTCTATAATAGAGTTCCATGAAGTCTACATATGAGTCCTCTCCTAGACGACATCCCCATGGGGTAGCTTGCCATATCGTTTGCAAACTTTTGCATTGCAATAGAGCATGGAGAGTATTTTCCACTGAGTTTGAGTAGTTTGGGCATCGGGGGTCATTAAGGACATGCCTGTGATGGAGGTTTTTTCTAGTTGGCAAAGAATCATGGCAAGCTTGCCAGAGGAAGTGGCGAACCTTGGTGGGGATTAAGAGAGACCATATGGATCTTTATACCTGTGTTTGTGTTGCTGCATCCGAGGCTCCTGGAGCTTCTCTCTGTTTTTCTTCTAAGAGCATGTGGTACCCACTTCGTACTGCATAGGTACCTGTTTGTGTGCCCCCCCATATAAGCATGTCTTCGTTCCTTGTGGTGCAGAGTGGGATTCCCAGGATGGTCTCTGCTTCAAATGGTAGAAAATTTGCTTTGACAACAACTATGTTCCATGACTTGGTATCCTGGTCAATGAGTTGTGCTACATGTGTTACGGTGGCCTATTGAGGTCGTGGCGAGATTATGGTGTGGTGGTGAGTTACAGGCAGCCAACGTTCACCCCAGATTCTAATATGTTCTCCATCCCCTATTCTCCAAATCGACCCTTTTTTTTATCACTTCTCTTGCTCCCATAATGCTCTTCCAGGCAAAAGAACTTCTTGCATTCAACTGTGCATCTAGGATTGAACAGTGAGGGAAGTGTTTAGCTTTGAAGACTTTATAAAACAAAGAAGTTCTATTATGCATTAACCTCCACACTTGCTTCGCCAGTAGGGCTTCATTGAAAAAAACCCAATTCTCGAAAACCAAGACCACCATTTTGCTTTGCCTGGCAAAGAGAATCCCACGGGATCCAATGCATTTTACCTCTCTCTCCTCGTCCCCACCAGAATCTACATATCAGCACTTCAATTTCTTTAATCAACCTATTAGGGAGGCGAAAGCAACTCATTGCGTAAGTGGGGATTGCTTGGGCAACTGACTTGATGAGAATTTCTCTTCTAGCTTGTGATATCAGTTTTTCCTTCCACCCTTTTAATTTACTCCAAACTCTTTCTTTTATCTGAGCAAAGTTAGAGTATTTGGCCCGCCCTATGAATGAAGGTAGGCCTAGGTGCTTTCCATACTGCCAAATTATAGGAACCCCAAGCATGGCCTGGATGTTATCCTGGATGAACCGTGGGGTAGACTTGCTAAAAAAGAGAGTAGTCTTCTGGCGGTTTACTTGCTGACCCAAAGCAAGCTCGTATCCACTACAACAATATGGATATTTGGTGACGAAATTTAATGATGAAAGTAATTTCGTCTTTGAAAGGTTTACATTCGGTGACGCGATTCGAATTTTGTCACCTATCAGTCTTATTTGGTGACTCCAGAATTCAACCTCTCAGAATGCTTCAAGTTAGCACAAAATTTTCCACATTTGAAAAGATCCTCAACACTTTTGACCACAATGGTGTCCGCATCAAGGTATACAACTGCATAATATTTGAAAAGATCCTCAATACTTTTGACCACAAACAACTACGGAACACATAACAGATGAATCATGAGAACAAAAGAGAAAGGGTAAATTACAGTAACCTTCCTTGAGGTTTTGCAAAATGACAATCCGCCTCTCTTATTTTAAAAAATAACACTTTCCCCGGTCATTTTTAACAAAGGTGAGAAGCAGAGTGTCACTTCCTAACGAATATGAGGGGGCGGAGTGTCATTTCACAAAACCTCAAGGGAAGTTGCAGTAATTTTCCCAAAGAGAAATGAACCTACTGATGGCACTTATAAGCTCAGTTTGATGGCTGAGAAAGAGTGAAGAAACAAAAAACTAACAAAATCTACATCTTACATTTTTCACTAAATGGGACATCAGCAAAAATCATCACTCAATCAAGACTGAAACGTTACTGCACTAATTTGAGTTTTTTCAGAGCCTCGTGTATACATCTGTGTACACAAGGTTTCCCCACTATTCTAATATAAAAAAACAAAATTTATTACTTATAAAAAATTGTGCCAAGTTGAACATTTCAATCATATGCCAATACAGAAACTAAAAATATAAAGCCTACTAATATATATATATAACCAAAGTGGCATAATAACATCCGGCAACATTTTCTACCTATACAAACATCTTCTTTTTCCAACTAATAGAAACTACTTTCCATTGTAAAATCTTTTACCTTTCTTGTATTTAATCATGTTAAAAATTTTAAGCTTTGTGTAGACACCCCAAAACCTCGTCGGCCGCACTTGATTTGGATTCGCCAATAAACTAATCTTCTCCACTATCCACCCATCAGCCTGCACAATTATTCACCCAACCAAAATTAGTTTCGTTTTTTACTGCTAACAATAACATTCCAAATGGGTTTAAGTAGCCAATCTGCCAATACAAAAGTTAGGCCCTTTTGTATTGTCACTTGGTGTTAATTTAAAAAAAGATAATATTCGAAATGATTTTATAATAAGCCAAAAAAAAAAAAGTTTTTATTTTTATTTTTTAAGTACAAACCCCGCCAAAAATAAAAGTCGAAATTTTTATCTTTGCTAAATTTTCTTTAGCAACCAAATATAGCATGAAAATTATGAATCTAGATTCTTCATTAAACACAATAAGTAACCATAATTAGTAAACTTTCCTTCTTTAGCAAAACCAAATCAACATAAAACGGAAGACTGCCAAGATTTCCATTTCCTTCCGCAATTTTCTCACTAACCAAACAGAAACTAAAAAAAAAAAAAAACACAGACAAAGAGTAAAGATTTAATTGGAGGTGGGGAAATCTAAATCTAAAATAGGCCCATAAATGAATAGCCCATATCAAGGGATAAAATGTAAAAGTCGGCCCAAGCCCACGAGAGAGGCTAAAGTATCAAGGTCGGCCCAAGCCTGTATCAAGGGGTAAAGTATAAAACTCGGCCCAAGCTCTTATCAGAAGTCAAAGTATGAAGCTCGGCCCAAACCTATTGCAGAGGCCAAAGCACAAAGCTCGGCCCAGGCCGTATCACAAGTCAAAATGCAAAGCTCGGCCCAAAGCCTAAAGCACATAGAATATAGTACTTGTCAATAGAATCTTTGTACTTTATTGTACTTTATTGAATAAAGAATTGTCCCACATTGGGGAAAGGGAACAAAGTACAATGTACTGTGTACTATAAATTCAAAAGTAAACATTAATAAAGGAGGTGGTTATTTTTGGAAAGTCTGACTAAAGTACTTTTTACTACTTTAAGAAATTAATTGTAGCACTGAAACTTACCCACTACAATTGGCGCCGTCTGTGGGAAAGTACTTTTACAGAAACAAAATTCCGAAGAAAATGACTAGCCGAATAAAAAAAGCGACCGAGTACTCAGACCGAGGAAAGGAAACAATGATCCCAGAAGAGGAAGATCCCTTAGTAGAAACGGACCTCTCCTCTAATAATGAAAAAAGGTGGCCTGAAGGTTCTCCTTCTGAAAAAGCACTCCGAGGCCGAAGAATCATCATCAGATCAGAGGTCAGGAGAGAACAGAAACCTGAACCATCACACCGATATCGTGAACCCTCCAAAATGGACAGAAGATCAAGGCTAACCGAAGAACCACGAACGGGTAGTTCGACTAGTGACCGAACCTGGGATGAATATAATGAAGACACAGTGGAGGCACTACAACAACAGGTTCTTGACCTTAAAAGAAGAAGTTGAAGAAAAATAAGCGGTCCAGAAGACCACAACATTCTAGCCGATCGAAGATTAGAACCAGACATACAAAATGTCTGTCATCTGAAAGCTCCAGCAGGTCCACCGCGGAAACTGATGAAGAAGAAAGCTCTGACGGGAGAAATAAAGGGGGGAGAACTTTGAACAGAGGGTCAAGGGGCAACTGGTCCGAATCCCCCTCAGCCGTAAGACAACCATACGGAGAAAGAATAGGGCGGGAAACGGTGTGGAAAGCCCTTCATCAGATATCACACTCTCCATTTTCTAAAGAAATAGAAAGCGCCCGTCTGCCAAGAAACTTTTCAGCACCGACCTATGTAATGTACGACGGCAAGGCCGACCCTGTCGGGCATATTAGCCATTATAGACAAAGCATGGCTATACACCTCGGCAACAATGCTCTGATGTGCCGAATGTTCCCATCAAGCTTGGGACCGATGTCCCTTCGATGGTTCAACCGCCTTCCACATTCCTCGATTTTTTCTTGGAATGAATTAGCCGAGGCATTTGTCTCCCGATTCATAACAAACAGTCGGAAACCTAAGGAGTTTGCCTCCCTAATGTCTATGAGAATGAAGGACTCAGAGTCACTAAAAAACTATTCGGCCAGATACTGGGAAGTCTATAACGAGGTAGACGGTGGTACAGAAGATATGGCCATGAAAACCTTTAAAGAGGGTTTGCACCCCGAATCCGAGTTAAGACACAGTCTCTCCAAAAGATCGGCGAGAAACATGCGAGATCTTATGTCGCGAATTGAACAGTACGTACGTGTGGAGGAAGACAGAGCTAGAACTGGGGCATTATCCGCACAAAATCGACCCCAAAGAAGGCCCAACAATACGGAGCAAAAAAGGGCCGAAATACCGCCGAGGAATCCTACCCGTTTTCCACGACCGAAAGAAGCAGTCGGGGTATATACAGTTTTTAATCAACCAATTTATCGTATTATGGGCGACATAAAAAATGAACCTTTCTTCATGTGGCCTGCGCCCCTGGGTGGAGATCCAACTAAGAGGGATCCCAATAAATACTGTTCCTATCACAGAGAAAAGGGCCATATGACCGAGAAATGTTTCACATTGAAAAAGCACCTAGATGATCTGGCCAAAGCCGGACACCTACGATGCTACATAAGTGATGGCCAGAGACAACATTACCATGAAGGGCCAACGATCGTTCACAACACCAAACCAGCTGCAAGGATCATAGAAACAATCCATACTTCTCGGTCGAATGGGCATTCATACGATCGACTAAAATCCGACTTAAAGAAAGCTCAACACCTTCGAGAGGTTTTTCAAATACATGAAGGATCAGTTATGTCCAAAAAACCGAGGATGGATTATCCAGAGAAAATGAACAGCAGATTTTCTTCTCCGACGAGGATTTGAGAGATGTCCAGACCCCACACGACGATCCGTTAGTGATCAAATTGAGAATTGGGGACTCGGATGTCAAACGGGTACTAGTAGACCAAGGCAGTTGTTCTGAAATAATGTACCCAGACTTGTTTCACGGATTAGGTCTCAAACAGACCGACCTGCAACCTTACGACGCACCTCTAGTTGGATTTTCAGGAGAAAGCATTCGGCCGATGGGACGGATCACATTGAACGTCCATACCGGACCAATCAGTTTGGAAACCGAATTTGTGGTAATAGACGTGCCGTCCCCCTACACAGCAATTATGGGACGAAGATGGCTGCACAGGTTGAAAGCCGTGCCTTCCTCTTTCCATCAAAAACTCCGTTTCCCAACAGATTTCGGTATAATGGAGATTAAGGGCGACCAAGTTGCCTCCAAGCAGTGCATCATGGCGGCGGTCAAACAGAATCCCCCAGAATCAAAACAAAAAGGGAAAATGGTGTCACAATGCTCCAAGGGTTTATAGCAGTTAGAGAAGGCGAGGGATACCCACACAGAGACATACTCGTCCTGTGAAGAACTAGATACGGTGATTTTCTCTTCTGATCCAGAGAAGTATTTCAAGATCGGCCGAGAGCTCAGTCAAGGCAACCGAACCGAACTCATAGACTTCCTCGTAGGCAACGTGGACGTATTCGCTTGGGATCCCTACGAAGTACCAGGTGTAGATCCCAATTACATCGAACATCGGCTGAACACAGATCCTCACTCCAAACCAGTGCAACAGAAGGCGAGGAGATCAGCTCCAGTGCATGCAGAAGCAGTACAAAAGGAAGTAGAGAAGCTATTGCAGGCTGGAGCAATACGGGAAATCCAATATCCTACTTGGCTCTCTAACACAGTGGTAGTAAAAAAGAAAAACGGGAAGTGGAGAGTATGTGTAGACTTCACAAACCTCAACCAAGCATGCCCAAAGGACCCCTTCCCCTTACCCAAGATCGATCAGTTGGTAGACGCAACAGCCGGGCACGACCGAATGAGTTTTCTGGACGCCTTCCAAGGGTACCATCAGATTGCCCTATCAGCCGAAGACAGAGAAAAAACCGCATTCATCACCCCACTGGGGATATACTGCTACAAAGTAATGCCGTTCGGTCTAAAAAACGCCGGCGCGACATATCAACGGATGGTCACTAAGATGTTCAAAGATCAAATAGGGAAGACAATGGAGATATACATTGATGATATGGTTGTAAAAAGCAGGTTGTCTCAAGACCACTTAAAGGATTTGACGGAGACATTCCGGGTATTAAGACTGCACAAACTACGATTGAACGCTTCAAAATGCGTATTTGGGGTCGGCTCTGGAAAGTTCCTAGGGTTCATGGTATCACATAGAGGTATTGAGGTAAACCCAGATCAAATCAAGGTCATCCAAGAACTAAAAGCACCACGAACTCACAAAGAAGTCCAACGCCTAACAGGTATGACCGCAGCCTTGAGCCGATTCATTTCAAGATCCGCTGACAGATGCCAGCCCTTCTTTCAACTCCTGAAAAAGAGCACTACTTTCAAATGGGACGACAAATGCGTTTCGGCCTTTGAAGATCTGAAGAGGTATCTTTCTTCCTCCTTGCTCTTGTCCAACCCCACACCAGGTGAACCACTTTTTCTGTATTTGGCCGTATCTGACCGAGCTGTAAGTGCCGTATTGATTCGAATCAAAGATACCGTTCCAGTGTCCAGTATATTATGCAAGCAAAACTATGACGGAGGCAGAAACGCACTATCCCCCTTTAGAGAAGGTCGGCCTAGCATTGATCACTGCGGCCGACAAGCTACCACAATATTTTCAAGCACACACCGTTTACTTGGTAACGCAATACCCAGTGCAAGCCATGTTTAACAAGGCCGACTTCACGGGACGGATTTGGAAATGGGGAGCAAAGATTAGTGCGTTAGGCGTAAAATATCTGCCGAGGAACTGCCATAAAGGGGCAAGTGCTAGCCGATTTCGTTGCAGAATTCGCACCAACCTCGGAACCAAATAACTTAGGCGAATCAACACCCCAAGAAGACTCGCCCGACCATACAGGGTGGTGGAAGGTGTATGTAGATGGAGCTTCCAATTCCAAAGGATCAGGAACCGGGGTGGTCATAATAACGCCGGATGAAACCGTGATTGAACAATCGATTCGTCTTAATTTTAAAACTTCTAACAATGAGGCCGAATATGAAGCAGTCCTGGCTGGATTGAAATCGGCAAAAACGTTGGGAGCCAGACGTCTGATCGTCTACTGCGATTCGTTGTTAGTAGCAAGTCAAATCAACGGGGAGTACATGGCTCGGGATGAGCGTATGTCGGCCTATCTGTTGAAAGTTCAGACGGCCATGACCGATTTCGAAACAGTAAGAATCGAACAGATCGGTCGAAACTTGAACAATCACGCGGATGCATTGGCAACGTTGGCATCTGTTCTGAGTGCAGATTTTAAACGTTTTATACCAATTGAGACCCTCACAACGCCCAGCACCGATCAACCTGCGAACTACATAAATGCTATTACAGTTGGGCCGTGTTGGATGGATCCCTATGTCACCTACCTTAAAGAGGGCGTTCTACCGGAACAGAAAAAGGAAGCCGAAATTATCAGAAGGAAAACCGCGAGGTTCTGGTTGTCAAAGGACTTGAAACTCTACCGACGGTCCTTCTCGGGACCCTATCTTTTATGCGTTCACCCTGACGTTATCGAGGATTTGCTATACGAGATACATGAAGGCATCTGTGGAAGTCATACTGGGGGCAGATCTCTGGCACACCGAGCTCTTACCCAGGGATATTGGTGGCCCTACATGCAGAAAGACGCAGTGGATTATGTCAGAAAGTGCGATAAATGTCAAAGATTCTCACATTCGCTTCATCAACCAGCCGGAGAAGCTGCAGCCATTAGTAAGTCCTTGGCCATTCGCACAGTGGGGCATGGACCTGGTCGGACCCTTACCTAAAGCAACAGGTAATAGACGATGGTTGATTGTGGCTACAGACTATTTCACAAAATGGGTCGAGGCCGAACCCTTGGCAAACATCAGAGACAGAGATTCAATTCAAGTTCGTCTGGAAGAATATTATAACCAGGTTCGGAATACCCAAAACTATCATCTCTGATAATGGGACACAATTCACCAGTAAACCTTTCACGAAGTATTGCTCAGAACTCGGTATAAAAAACGTGTACAGTTCACCGGCATACCCTCAGAGTAATGGACAAGCCGAGGCCTCGAACAAAACCGTGTTAGACGGAATCAAGAAAAGGCTGGAAGATGCCAAGGGAAGATGGGTGGAAGAATTACCTAATGTCTTGTGGACTTTCAGAACCACTCCACGGAGGTCAACAGGGGAGACCCCATTCTCATTAGCATATGGATCGGAAGCAGTCATCCCATTAGAAATCGGACTCCCCACTCTCAGAACATCGGAATGGGAACCAACAAGGAATGATCTGGCTCAATCCCAAGCTCTAGACTTACTAGAAGAAAGAAGAGAACAAGCAATGATCAGGTTAGCCTCCTACCAGCAGCAACTGAAAAAGGGATACAACAAGAACATTCGACCAAGGTCCTTTCAACAAGGAGATCTGGTCCTCAGAAAAGTTTTGGGCAACACTAAGAACCCGACCGACGGTAAGCTGGGGCCAAACTGGGAAGGACCGTACAGGGTGCGATTTGTCACAGGAACAGGAGCCTATCACCTAGAAGACTTGAATTCTTTACCCTTGCCTCGGCCATGGAATGTCAGCAATCTTCGGAAGTATTTCCATTAGTTCATATCTTTTTCCTTCCCGTCAAAAAAAAAAAAAAAAAAAAAAAAAAAAAAAAAAAAAAAAAGGGTAGTTTGGTATGGATGTTTAGCACAAGTTGTAAACTAATAATGAATAAGAAAAACAAAAGGTGGACGTAGGCCCCATTGGCCGAACCACGGTAAATCTGGTGTCCCTACCACTTCACTATCCTTGTTCATAAACAGTTAAAAGTTAAAAGCTTAAAAATAACTTGACTTAGGCTTTGGTCAACCGAAAAGGTTCCCAAGCACTGAGGTCCAGGGGGACTGGCAAGTTAAAAGTTAAAACTTAAAAATAACTTGACTTAGGCTTTGGTCAACCGAAGAGGTTCCCAAGCACTGAGGTCCAGGGGGACTGGCAAGTTAAAAGTTAAAAGCTTAAAAATAACTTGACTTAGGCTTTGGTCAACCGAAGAGGTTTCCCAAGCACTGAGGTCCAGGGGGACTGGCAAGTTAAAAGTTAAAACTTAAAAATAACTTGACTTAGGCTTCGGTCAACCGAAAAGGTTCCCAAGCACTGAGGTCCAGGGGGACTGGCAAGTTAACAAGTTAAAAACTTAAAAATAACTTGACTCAGGCTTCGGTCAACCGAAGAGGTTTCCAAGCACTGAGGTCCAGGGGGACTGGCAAGTTAAAAGTTAAAAGCTTAAAAATAACTTGACTTAGGCTTCGGTCAACCGAAGAGGTTCCCAAGCACTGAGGTCCAGGGGGACTGGCAAGTTAACAAGTTAAAAACTTAAAAATAACTTGACTTAGGCTTTGGTCAACCGAAGAGGTTTCCAAGCACTGAGGTCCAGGGGGACTGGCAAGTTAACAAGTTAAAAGCTTAAAAATAACTTGACTTAGGCTTCGGTCAACCGAAAAGGTTCCCAAGCACTGAGGTCCAGGGGGACTGGCAAGTTAAAAGTTAAAAGCTTAAAAATAACTTGACTCAGGCTTCGGTCAACCGAAGAGGTTTCCAAGCACTGAGGTCCAGGGGGACTGGCAAGTTAACAAGTTAAAAACTTAAAAATAACTTGACTTAGGCTTTGGTCAACCGAAGAGGTTTCCCAAGCACTGAGGTCCAGGGGGACTGGCAAGTTAACAAGTTAAAAACTTAAAAATAACTTGACTTAGGCTTAGGTCAACCGAAGAGGTTCCCAAGCACTGAGGTCCAGGGGGACTGGCAAGTTAAAAGTTAAAAGCTTAAAAATAACTTGACTTAGGCTTTGGTCAACCGAAGAGGTTTCCCAAGCACTGAGGTCCAGGGGGACTGGCAAGTTACAAGTTAAAAACTTAAAAATAACTTGACTTAGGCTTCGGTCAACCGAAGAGGTTCCCAAGCACTGAGGTCCAGGGGGACTGGCAAGTTACAAGTTAAAGACTTAAAAATAACTTGACTTAGGCTTTGGTCAACCGAAAAGGTTTCCAAGCACTGAGGTCCAGGGGGACTGGCAAGTTACAAGTTAAAAACTTAAACATAACTTGACTCAGGCTTCGGTCAACCGAAGAGGTTTCCAAGCACTGAGGTCCAGGGGGACTGGCAAGTTAAAAGTTAAAAGCTTAAAAATAACTTGACTTAGGCTTCGGTCAACCGAAGAGGTTTGCAAAACCCCAAGCACTGAGGTAAAAGTTGGAACGACCGACCCGGCAAGAAGCCTCGGTAAAAGTTGGAAAACCCGGCTTTGGCCTCGGTCGAAAGCTTTCCAAATACTGAGCTCCTTAAAGAAAAGAAAGTTGGAAAAACTAACTCGACTTTGGCTTTCCTCAACCTAAGGGATTCCAAGAGTTATAATCCGAGAAAACTAACAAGTCAAAAAAAGAAACCAACTCAGAATTCGGTAAAATTTAAATAAACACATTCGGTATACAAGGATATAAGTAGGAAACATGCTCAAGCAAAAATGAGATTCACATAAAAGACACCAGTCATAAAAACACAAAGGTTAATTGTATCATTCCCCCCTTCTTATGAAGGAAACAGGGAACACAAAAACAAATTGTATCATTCCCCCCTTCTTATGAAGGAAACAGGGAATACAAACGTAATACATTTCAAAAGTGAAATATTAAAACTAATCTACTACGTCAATGGTCTCATCAACGTCCGAACCCTCTTCTCCTTCTTGAGATTCAGCAGCAGGGATTTGATCATCAGGCCTATCCTCGGCCGCCTTAGTATCATCAACCAGCACGGGCTCACTTAAGGCTTCAGGGGACCCAGGAACTGTCGGATCTCCAGCGGCACCCTCACCAGCCACCAACTCGTTTCCCTCCTCTGGCACAGAAACCTCATAAGGTTGACGTGAATACGCCAAATCATATAAGTCAGAGTCGTCATCAACCCCGGCATTATCTAGGGCCTGGTGCCATCCTTGGACGAAATACTTGTTGCACTCGCCTCTGAGTTGATATCTTAGATCCTGGGATGCTTGGTTAACACCTTGGTCATAGTAAGCCTGAGCCCCCTTATCAGCCCTCACTTCGGCCTCAGCCAGCGCCTCTTTAAGCTGGCTATTCTCAATTCGAACTTGAGAGGCAGATTTATATTCAGCGTCCAGCTTTCTCTGAAGCTCGGCCACTTGATTCTGCAAATTTAGCAGACCAGCTTCGGCACTCTTTTGGGCACTCTCAGCAGCACGAATTCTTACAGAGGCCGAGCTCTCAAGATCCTTAAGGCGCTTGATCTCGTCGGTAGACAAGTTAAGGCGACGCTCGGTCTCCAAAAGTCTGTTGCCAGCTTCAAATATACCTTGAACGGCCTAAGAAAGAAGCAAAGAAAAGATAAATTGAAAAGGAATGTGTGTCTAAATAAGATGAAGGGCACATGTAACATGCATAATGAAACATTGAAGTGCTAAACTTACCAGGATAGAGTCACGCTTGAGATTCTCCAACATATATTTGGATCTCTTTTCCTGCCAGACCTTCATGTCTTCCGGAAGGAGGAGAGCTTTTCCAACTGCTTCGGCCACTTGCCCTCCTCGAACTCCTCTCCCGCTCTTGAGGACCGAATCTCCCTTATCGACCGATCGATTCTCAAGAAGGAAAGAGCAACTCCACGGTTGTTGCAAGTCATCTTGACCCACACAACCTTGAGGAATTTGACCCGTGGCTTTTTGAAGAGCTCGGTTATTCTTACTCTTAGCCTTCTTTGGAGACTTGGCCTTTGAAGGTTGGGCTGGAGACGACCCCTCCTGAACGCAGCCTTCATCATCCTGCGCCGCTCCTCTCTTCCTTTTCTTCCTCATAACACCTTCTCCTTGGGAAAATCCAGGGGGAAGAGGTAGGGGAGAGGCAGTTGGTGAAGTCCGCGACGTCCCTGAAGCCGACGTCCCAAGCACATCCGCTATGCTGACGGTTCTTGGTTGGACCGGCATCTCTTCGGTCGGTTTAGGATCGGGGTCAAAAATAGACGGAAACCGAATGATTGGAAGACCGGCTTCCGAAGATTCAATGGAAGGAGTAAAGTTAGGATCGCTGAGAGGTGGTACAAGCCGAGGTACTTGTACTCCTTTTCTAGCCGTTAAGGGGACCGCTTGGATGATATCCTCCTGATCCTTCCCAGGCCGCACGACCGAAACCTCTTCCTGTCTAAAATGTTTTACAATGGGACCTTTCTGGAAGGATTTGTATGAAGGCACGTAGTCCAGTAAGACGGATGCCGCCCGAGGCCGACCACCCGAATCAATAAAACAGGGTTTCTGAAGGAGGTGTTCGACTGTTCTCCTTTCCACAAGTTCTACTTTCTTAGATGTAAAAATCTTATCTGACAAGGAAAAAGAAACATTCGGTCAAGACAAACGAAAATAGATAAAAATACGTTGCATAAAAGACGCGAAACAGTTAGACATAAAACAGTTAAAACCTGGTACACCGGGCCTCAAAGAGCAATTAATATGGGGGTTTTGCCAGTTCCCCGTGAACACCAAGAAATCTTCATCTCGGCCCTTGCTAGAGTCCGGAAGCCCGGTCACCAGTTTTCTATAAGCGTTACGGGCAAATAGGGTATATTGGTCCCTACCGGTCGCTTGGAGACTATATACATATGTTATATCATGTACAGTGAGGTCTAGGCCCAATTTCTCCATGAGAACGGCCGTCCCCATTACTATCCTAAAAACATTAGGGGCACACTGAATGGGGGCTAGTCTAAAATGAGCTAAAAACTGTAGTAAGAAAGTATGCATGGGTATTCTAACCCCTCCTTCGATTATTGCTACCATGGGAAGCACAAGGTCTTGATTCAGGACAAGTGCAAGATCACCGTAAGGAACGTACCGAATGTGTACGTCCTCGGGAATCCCGTAACGTTTTTTAAACTCTACGATTTTCTCTTCGGTATCTACGAGTTTGGCAAATTTACCCATAACGTAAAAAACAAAATAAAAAGTTTTTTGGACCGAAGAATACTACTAGGACGACGGAAGGAAAATACAAAGAGTAGAAAAAGACTTACTGACGTGAAGACGGCACAGAAGAGTTAAGAAAGATAGACTCAGAGGACTGAAGGGGATGTTTTTTATCTCTAGAAGTGAAAGTAAAGAGTAAAAATGAAGTGGGGTCTTCCCCCTTTTATACAAGAGTGGATGGGCTAAGGAAACCGGGACTTAGCCGGTCATGGGCCGGTAAAAATCAGAGAGCCAGTGAAATAGCTTCTCTCGGCCCCCAAAAAAGCCTTCATAATGATTTGATGGCCTAGGGAACACATAACGGCGTAATAAATGACGCCAGCCGTCATTCATTTAATAGCCGAAAATCGAAAAGACCCCAACGTCAGGTCACCATTAATAAAAGCATTCCTATACACCGAAAAGGTGAAACTCTGCCTTCTCATTAATCACTTCAAAAACTGACCGATCTAGTGATTATCTCTACGGTCTGTGGATTACATTAGTTGAAGCATTCTGATCAGACCGAACGTTTCTACCGAGGACCGTAAGATCGGTATGAGGCATGTATTGATCCATTTATCTCAATTCTAACAAAAAACATCCAAAGTATATATGCCGAGGATAATTCGGAGCAACGAGATAAGCTCGACCCTAGCGATAAACGAACTTGCCTTTACAAAAAAAACAAACAAAACAAAACAAAACAACAACAAACAAACAAACAAACAAAACATTCATATATAACTCAATTCAGATCTATGACAAAGTTGTTTTTCTTATATATGTATAGGGGACAATTACATAAACAAACCCCCTTAGTCACCCATGTTTACATTATCTTCTTTATCAGAGACACCTTTCTTAAACCCCTTCGGTCAACGTTCATTTCCCCTCGTTAGTAACGAACTTTCCAAAAGTTCTGTCGTTGGTGTACATGGAAACCTTTATGCTGATCACGACAAACATTCCTACGAATCCAAGACCGAGAACCCCAAATGAATGGGATAATATGTCTGTTTGGTGCGATTTGCTTCAATGGAGAAATGAAATGTATAATGCAGTCATAGATGCATTCAAGGATCATAGGCAGATCCCCCTTGATCATCCACGTCTACATTATCTTCTTTATCAGAGACACCTTTCTCCATATCTTGAACCTCTTCAGTCTGGGCCCGCTCTTGATGATCAAAAACTTCGGCGTTTTCCATGACCGTAGGACCGTCAAAGGCTTCAACGACCTCCCAAAACCTCAACGTTTGTTTCTTCAAGATTTTCAGGGGTTCCTGAATCATAGGGTCGATAACGTCGGCCCAAGACGTAAAGCTCAGACTCATCATCAACCGCAGCTTGCTCAAGAGCCAGCGCCCACCCCTTCAGGAAATTAATATTACATTCCCTACGCATTTGAAATCTCAAAGACCCTGCAGCATCTGCAAAACCCCGGTCGTAGGTTGCCTGAGCTTCATTCTCAGCATCACTTGACACCTGCCGAGCTTCAGCCAACTCGGCCTTAAGTTTATCAATTTCCGCCTGTAATCCACTGGAACGGTCACATTCTCGTTCCAGCTTAGCCGACATCTCCACCAGTTGGCATTCGGCCTTCTGAAGCCCTTCTTCGGCAGATTTGTGTTGACTCTCGACCTCCCGAATTCTAGCAGACGCCGCCTTCTCGACTTCACGCAACCTATCGTTTTCAGCGAGAGATTCGTTAAGAAGACGTTCGGCTTCTATCAGTCGATACCCGGCCTCGAAAACCCCTTGGACGGCCTATAAAAAAAAAAAAAAAAAAATCGTCATAATGAGTAAATAATAATGACGGATTATCGTAACAAAAGAAAGGATGTAAAACGAAACTCACCACGACCGAGTCACGCTTCAGATTTTCGATCATATGTTTTGAGTCATTTCCTTTCCAATTTTTCATGTCTTTGGGAAGGAGAAGGGCGCTCCCAAGGGCATCAGCTATTTGCCCACCACGGACGTCTTTACTTTTCCAGACCGAATCATCTTCATTCACCGGTCGGCCATCCACATAGAATTCACACTGCCAGGGCGCTGGTTGTTCTTTTTGGTGTTTGCGTTTATGAGAAACATGACCGACGGCCTTTTGGAGAGTTCGGCTGTCTTTACTTTTACCCTTTTTCGATGAGGGCTTAGTCGTGGGTTCGATGTTGATAGGTACCTGCTGCTTTTCGGATACTTCGGCTTCCTCTTCCCCCTTCTTTCTCTTTTTTACAACAGATTCTCCCTCGGGGAATCCGGAAGCACGGGGAGCATTAGGACCTCGCGGCAACTCTGGGGCACGCTCTTCAAGCACCGATCGTATGTCTACGATCCTCTTTTGGATAGGCATGTTTTTACTTGTGCTTTGAGTACAAGTGAGCTGGAAAGAAGAAACCCAAGTCAAAACAGTAAAAAAGCTCACGACTGGAGGCAAAGAATAGTGTTTCAAAAGGTAAAAGTGTAATGTGGGGTCTCGCTCTCTTATATACTGCCAAAGTGACGACAGGCAACCGGAAGTCAACCAGTCACGGGCCGGTGAGAAACCTGCAAGAAAAAGAAAAATAAACAAAAAATAATAGCGAGGAAAAATGATTCTTCCGGTTTGCACTACATCCTTGGAGACAAAGCATCCTCGGGAAATCCAAACGTCGTCCTAATCGCAATAAAGCATTAAAAACGAGATAACTTAGGGAACGCCAAACGTCCTTCCTTAATTATGGCTTCACGGATGCTGTCGAGATAATATCGAATTAATTTATCCCTATCCCTTGTCCTCACCCAATAAACGCAACATCGATTTGGAAGTCACTGCTTCCTTATCATAAATGTTCCGGACCGAACCGTCCAGGGATAACAACCGAGTTATGAATCCGTAAACCAAACCCTATTCCTGACCGAATTTCGTTTAAAGCTGTGAATAATTACTGTATATTTCTCCACTGTTTCGGTCAAATCCTTCTCTTCAAAAAAGAGTAAAGATTTGAGGGGCAATTGGAGGTGGGGAAATCTAAATCTAAAATAGGCCCATAAATGAATAGCCCATATCAAGGGATAAAATGTAAAAGTCGGCCCAAGCCCACAAGAGAGGCTAAAGTATCAAGGTCGGCCCAAGCCTGTATCAAGGGGTAAAGTATAAAACTCGGCCCAAGCTCTTATCAGAAGTCAAAGTATGAAGCTCGGCCCAAACCTATTGCAGAGGCCAAAGCACAAAGCTCGGCCCAGGCCGTATCACAAGTCAAAATGCAAAGCTCGGCCCAAAGCCTAAAGCACATAGAATATAGTACTTGTCAATAGAATCTTTGTACTTTATTGTACTTTATTGAATAAAGAATTGTCCCACATTGGGGAAAGGGAACAAAGTACAATGTACTGTGTACTATAAATTCAAAAGTAAACATTAATAAAGGAGGTGGTTATTTTTGGAAAGTCTGACTAAAGTACTTTTTACTACTTTAAGAAATTAATTGTAGCACTGAAACTTACCCACTACACTTTCAGAGCTGGAATTTTCTCGGCAGGCAAACAGAGTGAGTACCTGTAGAAGTTTCTTAGCGTAGTCAGAGACACCATCGGAGACTAGAACCACCATATCCTTACTTGATCCAGTGTCCCTAATCGACTTCCCGAGAACCCTAACCCCCAATAGGAACTCATCTCCGTATAATAGCGTCACGTATGCTTCGTCCGATGAATGCGATTCCAACGATGCCTTCGATTGAATCGAAATCAGAACTAATACCAAAGTCACAACCAAAAGATTCGTTGATTTTTTCATTATAAAAAATTGGGAAATTTTTAATTCTGTTTGGGGATCAGGAATTTTCTCGAGAAAATAGTGGGGATTTTCTCGAGAAAATGGTCGAGGGGCTTTAGCGCTTGAATTTTATTTACTCTTTGGGTTGTGTTTTCGTCTTTGGCGTCTCTGACTCTCTGAAACGTGATCTTATGCGAGAGCATATATCAGCTGTAATAGCTGAATATGCAATCCTTACAATATTTAACTGGTGGCCAATAAAAATCACACACATCAATTAAAAAAAATATTACATAAACAATTAGAAGCCAACTCAGCTTTTAGCCTATTCCAATTCACATTAAACCAAATAGAACTTGGGATTTGGCTGTATTGGTGGAAAATTGAATGGGACAAACAACTTGGGATTCAAGATTTTCATCTGTGTTATACATTGTAGAGATTTTATATTGCTAATGTGATATGAACACGTGTCCACTGTGGTGTTTGTTGCGTTGGCTTTGTCTCGGATTACAGCAACATGCAAGTGTGGAGTAAGAAAAAAAAAAAATTGGGTGGGCTAAAAGTAAAGCAAATCCTAATGATATAAGAGAAAATGAACATTACCCCTCAATGTTTATTTTATACATAAACCCCATATCAAACTTATATGTAAATCAACAAAAATTAAAGGTAAAATCAAATAATTTTTAATTTGGTGTCGTGCCTCATGAATTTTTATTAGATACTCGTTTGTAACCCGTGCGTGTTTAACGTAATATGATTTTTTTTTTTATCTTTTATATTTTGTCTAAATATAAAAATTGATAATATATTAAAATAAATTTATTATTGTTGTCTTTATATATAGAATAAATTTTCAGTATTAGACATTTAATATGATTATGTTGTTTGTATATATGGCATAATATATTCTTTTTTATTAAAAGAAAAATAATGATGTCAAGATTCTAATGGAAGGTTTAATTATAGAATAAAATTTAAATTCAATTAAAAATATATATATATAAATAATAATGAGGTGTAAAATTGTGAGAACTCAAAAGCTTATGTGGCGCAATATTATGAAGTCAACCAAAAGTAAAAAAAGTCTTCGATTTTACATTATAATAAAAAAAAATATGATGTGTCAAGATTTTAATGGAATGTTTAATTATAGAATAAATTTAAATTTAATTATATATATATATATAATGAAGTGTAAAATTGTGAGACCTCAAGAGCTTATGTGGAGCAATATTATAAAGTCTACTAAAAGTAAAAAGTCTTGATTTTACATTACAGTATAGATTTGAAAGATTGATTTTAACATTTTACAGTAGTAGTATTTGAAGAGGTGATATAGTTAAAATTCAAATTTTTTTAATCATAGCTGGTGTATGTTGCCAACAAAAAAAGAAAAAAAGAAAAAAAAAAGTTTAAAAATACAATTGTAATTAATGTCCAGTTCTGAATGGGCTTCACACTTTGGTGAAATGGTCAAACTTGTGAATTAGAAACTAAAATCTATGTCATTTTTTTTCGTGTAAAAAAAATCTTAATGATTTCCTAATGTGCTTCTGACTTAGGGATTTCTGAGGTCCATGGAGCAAATTGGCTAAAGCTAAAGGAAATAGAAACAGAGGTGTGGAGACAGACTGGTGTGGAATTAAGATTAGTCATGTTCCTCACTTGTCACCCAATTACCAACTATGTGCATATGATAGCTATATCAAGACAAAATTTCTTACTTTTTGCACATTTATGTCCATCTCTGTCTCTCTCAAGACAAAATTTCTTACTTTTTGCACATTTATGTCCATCTCTGTCTCTGTCTCTCTCTCTCTCTCTCTCTCTGACTTTCTCACTAAGAAAATTACCATGTTATTTGGATATATAAGTGTATTACATTTTATTAGGTTTTAGTTTATTTAGATTTTGTAAATTGCAAAAGTGTATTAACTGTATCTCCACTAGTTATAGTTGCTTTAAGAATTTCCAAGAGTTCAACATGCCCAACTTTCTAACCATCATAAACATCAAATTGATTGTAATATGAAATAATATAGGACACACCATAAGATAAAACAAATCCAAAATCTTTCTTTAATATATTTACAGTCACCAAACAAGAGATGAATCCACAAAAGTGGAACATAAAATTCTGGTAGTTCACATTCCCCACTAACTATTGATACCGATACCTTGAGTGATTATTCAATATTCTCGGAGTAGAATAAATGCTTACTCCCTCCATTAAATTCATGGTGAGTCTCACACATTAAATTTATGGTGGGAACCACCCTTTTAATTTTTTCAGTTTCTAACAAGCTTATAATAAAAACTCCCCTTCTTATACCTTAAAATATTAATATCATAAGGATCTTTGCTTGGATATCATTTATTTCATATGAAAAGTATCGGAAAATTATTTGGTACTTCCAGAGTACAAATAAATGCGTACTCCTTTCTCTCATATTAATGGTGGGTCCCACCATGAATGGGTGGTGCTAAATACACACCACGGTGTGAAATAACTTTTTTCACACTATGGATGTGAAAGAACCACATGAGGACACTTTTCCTAAATAAGGCCCACAGGTCCCACAACTCAAAATAAGTAACCCATTCATGGATTACTTAAACTCATACCCAAAAACTACAAAATTGTTGTTACTCTACCTGAAAAACACTTGATTTTTGCTGGCACTGCTCTACGCACACATCTTCTTAAAAAAAAAAATTAAATAAAAAAAAGCACAAGCTTCAAAGACTCTCCTTCCTTCTTCGCCATTGTTGAAAATTTAGGAGCTCAGATGTTGAGATGGGCTTGCATGCTTTGTGAAAGTGAGGAATCTGGTTTGGTTCGTGTTTTAGAAGAAGAAAGAAAAAAAAAAAAATGAAATAAGAAGAGAATTGAAAGTGCTTAAGAAATATGTAGGTGCATTTTATGCTAGGTAGACACGTGTTGTGATGAGTTCTTTGTGGGAAGGTGCAACCAAACTCTCGCTAGCTGGGGCCAGAGGCTGATGGTTGTACTTCATGGTTGGGCCGCCATTATAGGAGTAGGATTTTAAAATGGGTTTTGCACTCAGTGTAATGCTTGGATTCACAGGTTTCCACTTTTGATCTTTGATGGTGAGCTTGGGTTAAATCGGGCTTCATTGTACTAGAGAGTGAAAGCCCAACATTAAATGAAACAATAAGAATAAGAAAATATAAGTAACTTCATGGAAGCAAGGCCCTGGTTTACCACAGAGTGTAATGAATGTATGGCAGGGTGAACTAAGCATGCGGCGAAGTGAGCCAATGGGTTGAGTCTTGGCTGTGTATTTAAACCAAAACATTAATAGGCCCATAAACAATGGTAAATGATCATATTAGTGATGATGGAGAGGGTTTGTGGGAGTAAGACTCTAGTCTGCGGTGCATGTTTCTGAATGGAAGTTGTACTCTGTTTATGGATATGATAAACAGAGGAGTCATTCCTCTTTTCCTTTGTGCATAACTAAGATGGAATGAACATGTAATAGAAATAAATGTAAAGATGGAGATAGAAGAAGCGAGAGAGAGAACAATGACGTGGTTCGGCCATTGAGACCTACATCCACGGGATAATGCCCAAAGGGTTATGTTGTATCCATTATGTTGGAAGTAGTTAGAGTGCTTGAGCATAAACCAAATCTGCTGCTGTTTCTGCAGTGATCAGTGGGTTGCATAGATTCTGGAATTTCTGAGAAGAGAAATTAATAAATGGTTTTCTTTATCTTATTATATCACATGTCTACTGCCCATATATTAGATTTCACCTGAAAACAAGGTTGTTTGATAATTATTTGTGATTTTATAAGAAAACTGTACAAATCTGTCAATTTGACAGATTCTGTGTTTGTTGGTTTGAAATTGCATAATAAATCCAATATTTGGAATTTAAGTGATTGGAGTATGTTTTTGGAACCTTAGGATGCATATGTTATTTATGGAATTAACCCTATACAATTTTAGTAAATAAGGAATTGTGGGTACTGATTCTAAAGTTACCTTCAAAACTGTGCTGGCAGATTTGAGTCTTCTGTCTTGGTTGAATTTTATAATTTTGTATAAAGCTCAAATAGAGTTGTAATTTTTAAGTAATGTACTAGACATATAATAGAACAAGTGAATTAAATATCAAGGAAATTGGATAGTGAATGGATAGTTAAATTCACTGTTCAAATGGACTGCCCTGTAGTGGGACAGAACCTTTATTTCCTAAAAGAATGAGACATTGACAAATTTACTCTTGCAATTGGATGATTTATTTGAGTTGATATTTTATGTGCAGGGCCAATTGCATGTTTAGTGTCTAGGTGAATTTTATTATGCATTTATTTCACTGTTTGGTATTATAAAGAAAGCTATGAGCCATGTAACTACAGTTTCTGCATTAGTGCCTTAGAAACAATGTGTGATTTCTTGAAGTATGTTGTATTTGGTATTATAGTTATGAGGTTGGTTAGCCTTGGATGCCTTCAACATGTTGTTTGGGGTTTAGTAAGGGCTTAGTAAAGATTTGTTAAGTTAAATTAAGCGAATTAAGGTCATAAGTGTTGATTAGCCTATTATGAGTTAAGGTTGGCATCAAATTGAAACTAAGATTAAGTTAAAATTAACTTAACTCCTATACTTGATTTAGGATAATCAAGGGAGGATAGGTGAAGCAATCTGCTTGAGACTCTTGGAATCTAGCTTTTGGACTGAGGTAAGGGAATGTGCCATGAAAATTTAATAGTCCATGTTTTAAGAATATATCTATATATATTTTATCAATGCTTTCAGTAAACTGAGTTTGATACTTGTTTATAAAGAAAACGTGCATTGATTTAGAAACAGTTTTGAGTTGGTACAGTTAAGATAGATTTTAGAAGCAAGTTGTGGATATGCTATGAATTTTGGCTTAGTAAGGCAAGAGAGAGATTGAAAAATAAACAAGCATGATATGTTTTACGAACACCTAAAACAGTTTTGAGTGTGATGCCCTGTAGACTGACAACCCAAGGCCACGAGGGGATCGTATGCCCTAAAGACATGGCAGCAGAAAGGCCACGAGGGGTTGTATTCCCTGAAGATATGGCAACCCAGGCCTCGAGGGGATCTTCGGATCTTTGTAGACTGGCAACCCAGACCACGAGGGGATAGTTTCCCTGTAGACATGGCACCAGTAAGGTCACGAGGGGCAAAGTCTTAAAGATGAAGTACAATTACATGTTCCATATAGTTTTTGCTATATTATGCAATGGTATGAGATAAGTTTTCTCTTCAGAACAGTTTAAGGGAACATGTTTTGTTTACATATAAAGGAATCATGCTATATGTTCAGATTTCAATAGTTATATTATGCCTTACAAGTTATCAGATATTATATTCATCAGTATGAAACATATATGTTCAAGAAACTTATGAAATCATTTTAGCATGAATTGTTTATACACAAGTCATATCCACAAAGATTATTCTGTTTATCATGCATTCATGCATACTGTTAAATCTTCATGTCACGCCTCCCTTACTGAGCAAAGCAAAGTGGGTTGCTCAGATTGCAGGAACATCCTATAGTGCAGTCAAGAGTTTCAGCATGGAGGAGCAATTTTGTTGTATCTAGAACTAGTCTTAGATGTTTTGTGTTTTTGTGTATATAAAACAAAAGTGATGTATATGTTCAAATAGTCTTCCGCTATATTAGAGTTATTATGTCCACATACTGATGTATTTCCTATAAACAGTTATAAATGCTCTGACTACTATCACTTCCTTTAGGTGGACTAGTATATTTAGTTATTTTGCAAAGGAGTACGTTATTATATTATGAGAGTTCCCAACTCAAGAAGAAGTTACAGAATCAGGATGAGAGAAGAGTGAAAAGAAGAAAAAAAATTTATATTCCTTTTAGTTGGTTCGTGTTAATATCAAGCACAAGCTTGGTATTAGCCTATGTCTGATATGATTCGTGTTAATATCAGTCCACCTAAAGGAAGTGATAGTAGTCAAGGCATCTATAGCTGTTTATACAAAATACATCAGTATGTGGACATAATAACTCTAATACAGCGGAAGACTATTTAAACATATACATCACTTCTACTTTATATACATAAAAACTCAAAACATCTAAGATTAGTTTTAGATACAAATATATTTGCTCCTCCATGCTCAGACTCTTGGCTACACTATAGAATGTTCCTGCAATCTAAGCAACCCACTTTGCTCAGTAAGGGAGGCGTGACATGTAGATTTAACAGTATACATGAATGCATGATAACTAGAATAATCTTTGTGAATATGACTTGCGTATAAACAATTCATACTAAAATGATTTCATGAGTTTCTAGAACATATATGTTTCATACTGATGAATATAATATCTGATAACTTGTAATGCATAATATAACTATTGAAATCTGAACATATAGCATGATTCCTTTATGTGTAAATAAAACATGTTTTCTTAAACTGTTCTGAAGAGAAAACTTATCTCATACCATTGCATAATATAGCAAAAACTATATGGAACATGTAACTATACTATATCTTTAAGACTTTGCCCCCCGTGATCTTACTGGTGTCATGTCTATAGGGAAACTATCCCTTCATGGCCTGAGTTGCCAGTCTACAAAGATCCGAAGATCCCCTCGTGGTCTGGGTTGCCATATTTTCAGGGAATACAACCCCTCGTGGCCTTACTTGTTGCCGGTCTACAGGGAATAAAACCTCTCGTGGCCTTTCGGCTGCCATGTCTTTAGGGCATACGATCCCCTTGTGGCCTTGGGTTGTCAGTCTACAGGGCATCACACTCAAAACTGTTTTAGGTGTTTGTAAAACATATCATGCTTATTTATTTTTCAATCTTTCTCTTGCCTTACTAAGCCAAAATTCATAGCATATCCACAGCTTGTTTCTAAAATCTGTCTTAACTGTACTAACTCAAAACTATTTCTAAATCAATGCACATTTTCTTTATAAACAAGTATCAAACTGAGTTTACTGAAAGCATTGATAAAACATATATAGATATATTCTTAAAACATGGACTATTAAATTTTCATGGCACATTCCCTTACCTCAATCCAAAAGCTGGATTCCAAGAGTCTCAAGCAGATCACTTCACCTATCCTCTCTTGATTATCCTAAATCAAGTATAGGAGTTAAGCTAACTTTAACTTAATCTTAGTTTCAACTTGATGCCAACCTTAGCTCATAATAGGTTAATCAACACTTATGACCATAATTCGCTTAATTTAACTTAACAAATCTTTACTAAGAGCATTCCCAATGGGTTTGCCAAAAGCCAAAATAAACTCAAATATAGCTCACAAGCCCAAAAAATGGCTCCCAATGAATGAGCTTCACGTGAGGACAAAATGGGTTTTTGCTACAGTTGCAAGCCATTTATGCCTTACCGTTGTTCATTTGCCATTTCATTTTTTTATTTATTTTGTTTTCTTAAACCTCACTCCCTCTCTCTTCCTTTTTTTCTTTTTCTGTTCTGCTCCAGCCGCTCCAACTAATCGATCTTGAGAAAATCAGGTGAGAAAGAAGGAAAGAGAAAAGAGAGGTGAGAAAGAATGAAGAGAAAAGAAAATAAAGAAAGAGAAATACTAACAGAAGGAAATGAGAGAAAGAAATATTAACAGAGGTGAGAAAAAAGAAAATGAGAGAAAGAAAGAAAAAAGAAAGAAAATGAGGGAGGGGGACGAACTGAGGAGGAAATGAGAGAAATGGGTGAGAAAAAAGGGGGGAGGAATGTCTGGTGGGGGAGAAGTAAAAAGAAAGGGAAAGGGGGTATGTGGGTGGTGGGGAAAAAAAAAAGGGGTGGAAAAAAAAAAAAAAAAAAAAAAAAAAAAAAAAAAAAAAAAAAAAAAAAAAAAAAAAAAAAAAAAAAAAAAAAAAAAAAAAAAAAAAAAAAAAAAAAAAAAAAAAAAAAAAAACAAAAAAAAAAAAAAAAAAAAAAAAAAAAAAAAAAACAAAAAAAAAAAAAAAAAAAAAAAAAAAAAAAAAAAAAAAAAAAAAAAAAAAAAAAAAAAAAACAAAAAAAAAAAAAAAAAAAAAAAAAAAAAAAAAAAAAAAAAAAAAAAAAAATAAAAAAAAAAAAAAAAAAAAAAAAAAAAAAAAAAAAAAAAAAAAAAAAAAAAAAAAAAAAAAAAAAAAAAAAAAAAAAAAAAAAAAAAAAAAAAAAAAAAAAAAAAAAAAAAAAAAAAAAAAAAAAAAAAAAAAAAAAAAAAAAAAAAAAAAAAAAAAAAAAAAAATAAAAAAAAAAAAAAAAAAAAAAAAAAAAAAAAAAAAAAAAAAAAAAAAAAAAAAAAAAAAAAAAAAAAAAAAAAAAAAAAAAAAAAAAAAAAAAAAAAAAAAAAAAAAAAAAAAAAAAAAAAAAAAAAAAAAAAAAAAAAAAAAAAAAAAAAAAAAAAAAAAAAAAAAAAAAAAAAAAAAAAAAAAAAAAAAAAAAAAAAAAAAAAAAAAAAAAAAAAAAAAAAAAAAAAAAAAAAAAAAAAAAAAAAAAAAAAAAAAAAAAAAAAAAAAAAAAAAAAAAAAAAAAAAAAAAAAAAAAAAAAAAAAAAAAAAAAAAAAAAAAAAAAAAAAAAAAAAAAAAAAAAAAAAAAAAAAAAAAAAAAAAAAAAAAAAAAAAAAAAAAAAAAAAAAAAAAAAAAAAAAAAAAAAAAAAAAAAAAAAAAAAAAAAAAAAAAAAAAAAAAAAAAAAAAAAAAAAAAAAAAAAAAAAAAAAAAAAAAATATGGGAAAAAAAAGGAAAGAAAAAATAAAGAGAAAAGAAGAAAAAAAAGGGAAAAAAAAGGAAAAAAAAGGAAAGAAAAAAAAAGAAGAAGTGGTACGTGGATGGTGGAAAAAAAAAAAATTAGAGGAAATAATAAAAAATAATAAAGAATGAATATTTAAATGAAATAGAGTTGAAAATAGAGAATCGGATGTGAGTGTTTTGAAAAGTGGTAAGCTAAAATAGAAAAAGTAGGATCTTAAGCCAAATTTTAGCTTAAATTTTAAGCAATCCGTTGGGAATGCTCTAAGCCCTTACTAAACCCCAAACAACATGTTGAAGAAATCCAAGGCTAACCGACCTCATAATTACAATACAAAATACAACATACTTCAAGCAATCACACATTGTTTCTAAGGCACTAATGCAGAAACCGTAGTTACATGGCTCATAACTTTCTTTATAGTACCAAACAGTGAAATCAATGCATAATAAAATTCATCTATACAATAAACATGTCATTGGTCCTGCACGTAAAATATCAACTCAAATAAATCATCCAGTTGCAAGAGTAAATTTGTCAAAGTCTCATTCTTTCAGGAAATAAAGGTTCTGTCCCACTACAGCGCAGTCTATTTGAACAGTGAATTTAACTACCATTCACTATCCAATTTCCTTGATATTTATTTTACTTGTTCTATTATATGTCTAGTACATTACTTAAAAATTACTTCTCTATTTGAGTTTTATACAAAATTATAAAATTCAACCAAGACAGAAGACTCAAATCTGCCAGCACAGTTTTGAAGATAACTTTAGATCAGTACCCACAATTCCTTATTTACTAAAATGGCATGGGAGAAATTCCATCAAGAAGATATACATCCCAAGAGTCCAGAAAATTATTCCAATCACTCAAATTCCAAGTATTGGATTTATTATGAAATTTCTAACTGACAAACACAGAATCTGTCAAATTGACAGATTCGTACAGTTTTCTTGTAAAATCACGAATAATTATCAAACAACCTTGTTTTCAAGTGAAATTTAATATATGGGCAGTAGACATGTGATATAATAAGCTAAAGAAAACTGTTTCTTAATTGCTCTTCTCAGAAATTCCAGAATCTATGCAACCCACTGATCACTGTAGAAACAGTAACAGATTGGGTTTATGCTCAAGTACTCTAACAACATCCAACCATTAGCCAACAACTCCTTCTAAATGCAACACATACAGTACCACATCAAATCTAATCCCATCCTAACTCATCATGTTCAACCCACACCAGCCATTCCATCCCACATGCAAAGCTTAATCCATCTCAAAACATACATGAAAGCTAAGATTTCACCTAATCTAACACATGCATGAAATTTTAGTTGAAACCCCCAATTAAACTCCATGGAACCCTATAAAATTTGAGGAATTTACCTTCTAAAGGTTGGGAATATAAGCTCTAACAAGAGCTATCCTTTTCTTGATGGAGTGAAACTTGAAGGAAAGCAACTATGGAGGTTTTTCCTCCAAGGGATTTTCGGCCAGCAGGAGGAGGAGAGCTTCTCTCCCTCTTTTCCTTTCTTTCCCCTTAAAACATGCATTGAAATGAGGAAGTGGCCGGCTATTAAAGGGAAGTGGGGCTGACTATGGGGTTTTGGTTTAGTGAATCACACATGTCATCTTGCATGTGATGCAATTAAAAAGTGGCAGCACATGGAAAATTTCTATTGAGCCACCAATTTAAGTGTAATGACCAAAGTGCCCTACATGTAAATTAAAATTGCCTTAATACTAGTTTTAGGGTTTGGTTAGTTAAACTATATGCCTCACTAATTATATTGTGTCTATATTAAAATGGTATAATATCTAACCAATTTAAATTAACTTATCATCCAATAGTAAAATCTATTACTATCAATTTAAATACAATTTACCATGTAAATTATTAAACCTATAATCCTTTTGTGATTTAATATTAATATAATTAATTTATAATGCTACGTGGTGCGGGGCATCACAATTACGCTTTAAATACATTTATTACTTTCATTTACATTTACTACGTATTTGTGATTATTCCCTTTCCCCTTGTTGTTCGGGTATGAAAATCCTTATTGTTCTTGGCGGGTTATGTAAGACCTTCATAAAGCATTAACAACCATGTAATCTCATAAAGCATTAGACCCATGAACACCTCCCTTTGATTTAATTCCATTATTATTTCCGTATTTACTACATTATTGTGATTATCCCCTTTCCCTTGTGATTTGGGTATGAAAATCCTTAGTGGTCTTGGCGGATTATGTAAGACATTCATAAGACATTAACAACCATGTAATCCCATAAGACATTGGACCTATGAACACCCCCTTTGATTTAATCCCGTTATTATTTCCGTATTTGCTACGTTATTGTGATTATCCCCTTTCCCCTTGTGATTTGGGTATGAAAATCCTTATTGGTCTTGGCGGATTATATAAGACGTTCAATGGCATTAACAACCATGTAATCCCATAAGGCATTGGACCCATGAACACCCCGTTTGATTTAATTCTGTTATTATTTCCGTATTTACTACGTTGTGATTATTATCCCCTTTTCCCCATTGTGATTTGGGCATGAAAATACTGATTGGTCGTGGCGGATTATGTAAGACCTTCAATGGCATTAACAACCATGTAATCCCATAAGGCATTGGACCCACAAAAACCTCCCTTGCTTTAAATTTCGTCATTTACATTATTTACTACGTTATTGTGAATATTGTCTATTTTCCCCTTTGATTTGGGCATGAAAATCCCGACCGGTATTGGAGGTTTAGGTAAGACTTTCAATAGCACTAAACCCTATGTAATTCCGTAAGGTATTGGACCCTCGAGATTCCCGATGTTATTTCAACGAATTTCCCCATTTATCGTTCATATAAGTCCTATTTGATCTCGGAGAATTAGGTAAGTCTTTCAATAGCACTAATCATTCGTGTAATCCCAAGAGGTGTTGAACTCTTCTCTATATTGTTTCTTTTATTTATGTAAATCCTAAGGTGGTATTGAAAATTAAGTAAGTCTTTCAATAGCATTGAATTCCAGTCCCACAAGGTCTTGACCCTTTCCCTAATCCACCCCATATTGTCATCTCTATTTCATACTTGTCATTTTGATTAAGTATTTTAATTATGTCATGAATTACACTTTGTCATTTTGATTAAGCATTACGTTTATATCATAATCATACTCTACTTCTCATTTCCATCCATTCCACGCTTGTCCCTTGTGATTAAAGTGCTGCAAACATGTCATAATCACTCACTTGGATATTTTACCCGCTTTGATATTTCTGCCATCTCGTACTTGTTCTTTGTGATTAAAGTGCTACAAACATGCCATGATCATTTACTTGAACGTTTATCCGCTTTGATATAAATATCGTTCCATATCTATTCCATACTTGTTCTTTGCGATTAAAGTGCTACAAACATGCCATGATCACTCACTTGGACATTTACTCGCTTTGATATAAATGTGATGCCATATTCATTCCATATTTGGTCTTTGTGATTAAAGTGCTGCAAACATGCCATGATCACTTGTCTGGATATTTATTTGCTTTGATATAAATGCGATTAAAATACACTTTGTCATAAAAACTTTAAAAAGAATAAACATGGTAATGTGGGCGTTACAAACGAGATTGGTGCAACCTAAGTTCTATGGCTTGACCTAGTCTTGGGACACCATGGTATGAGTCCTTTATGCGTTGATGTGGCTTGCCGTTGACACGTTATAAGGGATCCTATACGTTATAATACCTATAAGATCATGGCCTAAAACTCCCCAAAGTGTGAATTAATCATCCAAAACCCCGCCATTTGACGAACCACTTTATTCTTGGAAATCAAGGGTAAAGGGATCCTGAATATGGCACCAAAAATATAATTGTTTGTCCCAGCACTCGATGTTAGGATTTCAGGTGCATCCTTTCATTGAATTGCCCAGAATCTTAAAAAATACAAAGATGAGAAAAGGTGAAACAAAGAGTCTAATCAAAACCAAATGAAATCAAATTGCATTTATCACTTTTGGTATATTGCATGATGGAAATTGGGACATTTGTGCATAATCTAAACCAACAATCCATGCTAAGCAAACGTGAAGGAACACTAAAAGGGAGGTAACCGTTTCTTAACGGATGTCGTGGGGTGCCTAACACCTTCCCCACGCATAATCAAACCCCCGAACCCATCTCTGGTTTAAGACCATTCTTTTTAATATGTCTAAACAAGATAAAATCACACCTTAAATTTCTCATGATTGATGGCGACTCCAAATTTGTGCTCACTTGCACACACGTACGTGTTCCCTCACATACACACACAACACATATACATTTCGAATGAAGACTTGCCAAATGTGGGTCAAGATTAGGAAAGGAAATTTTTCCTTGTGTCGACACCAAGGTGAATTACTCGTGTGAGAGGGTCGATTCTTGCCTGGTGACATATTTCAAAGATGTGCTATCAACAATATTTCACATAAGAATAAAACTAAAAAAATGAATACTCATGTCTTAAAACAATAACAATAATGTTGATACAAAAACAAAGTATCTAAGCATATCATATCCTACGGAGTCCCATACTCTTAGTATGAGAGAAGAACAAATATCTAGCAATAGGCTTGGTCAAATGATCAGTCACCATGCTACTAGTAGATATATGCTGTAAGATCACTTCCCCTTGTAAAACCATATCTCGAATGTAGTGGTACCGAAGCTCAATTTGTTTGCCCAATCACTTTTCAAAATACCTTCCGTCCAATTCTCTATTTCTAACTCTATTTTATTTAAATATTATTTCTTCATAAATTTTTTATTATTAGAGAGAGCCAATAGATGAGAGAGAGAGAGAGAGAGAGAGAGAGAGAGAGAGAGAGAGAAAGGAAAGAGATGGGATGGGAAATAGTAAAATAATAAATGGGAAATGAACGATACCAAGATAAAAATGTCTTGGTACTATAGCAAAAATCCATTTTGGCTAATGTGTTGCTAATCTGTTTGGAGCCATTTTTGGGACTTATAAGCTATATTTGAGTTGAAATTGGATTTTGGCAAACCCATTGAGAATGCTACAACACTTAAATTATTTAGGTTTGATCATTTAATCATATGCTTATGTATTTATTTGTTATTTTACTTATTTTAAGTATGTTTTAGTTTATTTTTGGTTGGAAACATGATCCATATGATAAATATAAACATGAATTGTGTTTTATTAAAATTGGACTATATTCAACTTATGCAAAAAAAAAAATACATTATATTAAATTTTTTTAATTATCCTATGATAAATATACTTTAAGTGGTGTTATTTTAACACCAAATATTGTTATTTCTACATCATTTAATGTGAAAATAACAAATAATAGTGCAATATTGAACTACTATTTGTTATTTCCACACCAAATTATGCAGAAATAACAATAATGAATATGGAAATATTTTCCTATATTTTGTAATTATTATTTTTAACCAAAAAGTAGTATCTATCTTAAATCCAATCCAATGCGAATCCAACCCAATTCAACCCCTTTTCAGTCTCTTCTACTGCGTCCCATTTTTTCACTAGTTCTAATAGAGCCAGCTGGGATTGAAATCCCATGCAATTGATTAGTTTTTAAAGGTTAAAATAACTTTTCATTTTGTTGTCGGTTTAAATATATTAAAAAATATTTAAAAAATTAAAATTACTTTTTCATCCAGATAAAAAATAACGAGCCAATACTCTCCGGGTTAAGGCTGCGACTGAGTTGTCTTCTCCAAAAGGCTTCTTTTCTTACTTTTTTTAGCAACCCAGCAATCCACCAATCACATCAATCATCTTTTTGCTTTTATATTTCCAAAATATACTTTTTAGCTTTTGGTCCATATATATATATAGAGAGAGTCTTGCACACCACATGATCTTCTCTACTTTTACTACATATCAATTTCACTTGTCAATTCATAAGCCTATATCCTCCTCTTTTGTTCCCTAGTCTACAGCCTAAAATGAAGAAAATCCGAAATGAGATCCTACGCAATTATTTAGGCAATCGTTTTGATAAACCAATGCTTTCTGGGTTTTTAAGATTGCGACTGTGAGTTCTCTAATTCTTCCCAACAATCCACCTATCACATCACATCAGTCATTTTTTTGCACGACTCTCTATATCTACATTGAAAAAGAAGATTATCTTTCACTCTGCTCAAAATATTGTGCAAAAAGAAAAGGAAAGTACTACAACTCTCTCTCTCTCTCTCTCTCTCAATTTCCGTGTTTCAAATATTTAATTATGGGTCCTGTTAATCAGTGCCCTTATAGCAATGGTTAAAGAAGTATTTAATGCTTCTACTTTATAGGAAGTAGTGAAATTTTATTATTGAAATAATACAAAAACAGTTTTTAAGGGTATTTTAGTCTTTCAATTTATTATTTTAATATTAAAAATTCATTATTTCCCGTAAAGTATAAGTATTTTATACTCCTTAACCATTGCCTTAAGGGCACTTGTTAACAAAATCCTTTAATTATTAGTTCCTTTAATCACAGCTTCAACATCCATTCTATTGTTAAACTAAAACATAATGGGCGCCTTGTGAGATTTAGGAGAAATTATTGAGTCCACCGGGTGAACCACATCATCTGTCCACCAACCCACTAATAATCTATGTTAAAATGACACCTATGACACTTATAATTGAATGATTAAATTTATTTACACAACCAACCGAGAAGGAAAAATACTAAACTACCCTCCCACTATCAGATCTGAATTCTGACCGACAGTCACTGTAACATGAGTCTTCAGAACCTTACTCCTTAATTTCCCTCACCACCGCTTTTTCTCTTAATTCAAACACTATAATTTAGATTACTTTTTGGACCCACCAACTAAAAAAGAAATATTTGCATGAGTATATGTTACATCATAAATATGTCCAAAAACTTAATTATGCATTACAATATTTGACAAATCGTTTATTAGACGTAATATGTATTACTAAAATGAGACATCTTTATGTTAATTAATATATTCAATTACCACATTGGACAACCTAACCCCATTAGACAACGATATTACCTCGTTGGACATGCATTTTAACAAAATGACTGGAATATTGTATTTAAAATCACAATTTTAACAATAATTTCTTATTCTAGTCAAACATACACTTCAATGAGTTGTCAAACTTATTTTTAAAGTCAATTATTATTATTATTTTTCTTCTTGTTAATTAATTAATGGTCTATATTTTAGATATAAATTAATTTGGTTAAAAAGATGTAGCACAACCCCTTTGTCCAAACACATGAGCTTTGAAGTATATTATCTGTAATTATCTTTCTTATTATTATTATTACTTGTTTGCATTGTTGTTATTAAAATTATTATTATCATTATCATTGTTATTCTTACTATTATTGTCATTATTATCTTCTATTACTATTAAAAGGATTCTTTCCTTCTTCCACTTTTATGTCATCTAAAAAATACTTCTATTAAAAAAATATATGAAAAGGGAATAATTAAATTATTTTATGTAATTTTTATTTTTGAGAATTTTTTTAAATTTAATTTACATGTGTAAACATGATTTGATTGGACCACCTAATATATGTTTCTTACTTAGTTGTCACTTAACGTCCAGGATAAACGTTTTTTGGACGGAAGAGCCAAAATCCAAACGGACCAAAACAAAAAGGGAGCGAATCAAAACTTTCAAACATTAGGAAACAATATCAAAATTGGCCAAACTCAGAGGGTGTACAGACATTTCAGTCTTAAATCTTTGTGTAACTATATCTTTCTGTGATTCTTTATATATATATATATATATATATATTTTGTTTACTCATGCTATTCAATGTTCAACAAAGAAAAATATAAATTATATTTTCTGAAAATATTTCCATGTAGAATCGACAATATTTCAATAAGAATCGATACTCTACAAGAAAATTACATTTACATGAATTAAATATCTGAAAATATTTTATGAAGAATTAGTATTCTATAAGGAAAAAAAACAATTATTTGAAAAAAAAAAAATTATATTTCTGAAGATATTCTATGTACAATAATAAATAAATAAATTCTATAAGGAAAACTACATTTGCGTAAATATATACAAAATATATTTCTAAAAATATTCCATAAACATATACAAACTATATTTCTTAGGTGGCTCATAGAACATGTGCAATTCTTTATGATTATGTCAAAATTATAAGTGCCACTAACAACATAAAGTATGTATCCCAAAAATACATCTACAAACTCTTACAATATTAAATATGTTTCTGAATATCTACTCATGTTGCTATAAACATAACTTCATTTACTTGAATATATGCAGCTATATATCTTTGGTGGCTCTCAAAACATGGGCAACTCTTTATGATTATACTAAAATTATAAATGTCACTCATCATACAAATATTTATCTCATAATTATATTCATTTATAAACTCTTGGAATATTAGACGTTCTTTGAGTTTCTACTTAAGAAACTCTCAAATATTTTCTTGATTTCAATATCTTGCTCTTGAGACACAAATAAATAAATAGGGATAAACCCACGTGCACAAACGCCACAGGCTCACAAATATATAAAAGGAAGAAAAAACTATGCGTACAAACGCCGTGGGCCCACAAATATATAAAAAGGGAAAAACCTACACGTACAAACGTCGCGGGCTCACAAATATATAAAATGGGAAAAAACTACACGTACAAGCACCATGGCCCCACAAATATACAAAATGGGATAAACTCACTTTTCTTTTAACTTCTCTTTTTACCCAAATTTCCCTTTCCACATATCATATCTTCATCTTATCCCATAACACAAATGAGAGATAGCAATAAAAGAAAATCTAGAAATCAAAAGTAACAGATAAAATAAGTCTAAAGCTTTAAATTTTTAGGGGCAAAAAAAAATTAAGGAAATTTCAACTACAAGTATAACTTGAGAGTAAGAGGTTCAATTCAAAACATGAATACACTAAAAAACACAATACATTAACCAATCCATGTATAATCCACCCAAAAAAAAAAAAAAAAAAGGTTATCAATCTGATGGCCGTATTAGATTTCAAGTGAAAAAGAGGTTGGGATGGTTGAAGAAGACAGACTTTTGTCACCTCTTGGTATTGCAAACAGGGACGCCAAAGAGTGGAGCAGGAGAGGTGCCGCTATTGGCTGAAGAGAGAGTGGGAGCAAGTGTCGAAGAAGAGATGAAAGGTATTGGAATTGATTCTGTGTGGTAGGCTGTAACATTTTATTTGCACAAATAGGACGTGGCACAATGCTATTAGAGGGTGTAAAGATCCGTATATAATTTAATCTCTTAAACGTATCAACCTTTCTCTGTCATTTTTTCAAAATTGACTTTCTTTTCAAAACCCATCTCTCATGCCACTGTCACATTTCCAATTATTTTTTTTCCAGGATAATAGTAACAGCCCACTTTTTCTCTTCTTTTCAAGGCACCACTCTTCATTCTACACGTTATCTTCTATTTCTTTTTTTACACTGAAGCATCTGCCCTATTCTTTCTTTTCCAAGGTTTCATGAAATGCTGTGCAATTTTATTTTCAAACTCTTCCTTTTGGACTTTGTGGCTTGAACCCATCCTCTTTCTTCTTTGTTAATGTTTCAAAGACATTTCACGCCATTGTCTGTCTTTCTTTCTTTTTCATCTTTATTTATTTATTATTATTATTTTTTTCCAAAGCACCATCGGCATTCTTTCATTCATCAATATCTCGATTTCTTTTTTCTTTCACAAGCAGCTCTCCACGCCTCACTCCAACCTCGTTCTTCTCTGCTTTTCCAAATTTTTTTTTTAACTAAACTTGGGGCCTAGTATTTTTTTTTTTCTTTGAAGAAGCCATTTTTAGCTCGTATAGATTTGTGGTTGTGAAGTGGCTTTGGAAGATTTGTTGTGGATTTGATGAGGTAATTATCAGCTGGCATGATTTGATATTCTTTCAAAAACTCTACTGCCACTTACCTTGCATCAAATTGAAAAAGAAAGTTCAATTATGGTCATTGAACAAAATAAAAGTGCTAAAGAGACTCACATCACTTGTCAGCTACATTGAATGCAATAAGTGCATGGCAGGCTCTTTAGTACTATGATTAAAGTTTCTCTCTTTTTCTTATTTTTCTTCTTATTTCTTGATTTTCTCAGTTTCTTTCTCTCTCATTTTTTTAATTTCGAGGTATGACATTTTGATTTTTGTGTGGCTTATCCGCCACTCTTTTGATTTTTTGCTTTTGAGCTACAAGCACCCACTTTCACCCACCCACATGTGATTTATTGATTTATTTTTATTTTTTTTTCAAATTCCAATGGCTAGAATACTTATATGAAGTATCAGGCGATGGGTTCAAATTTCAATTAACTGGTGAGATAATAATGGGTGGTGCATGAGGTTACTTTTTTTTTAATCAAAATTTTATATTGCCAAATTCGTTATACGTGATTATAAACATATACAAACTATATTTCTTTGGTAGCTCTTAGAACATATGCAATTCTTTATGATTATGTCAAAATTATAAATGCCACTAACAACATAAAGTATATATCCCAAAAATACATCTACAAACTCTTACAATATTAAATATGTTTCTGAATATCTACTCATGTTGTTATAAACATAACTTCATTTACTTGAATATATGCAGCTATATATCTTTGGTGGCTCTCAAAACATGTGCAACTCTTTATGATTATACTAAAATTATAAATACCACTCATCATACAAATATATATTTATCTCATAATTATATTCATTTATAAACTCTTAGAATATAAGACGTTCTTTGAGATTCTACTTAAGAAACTCTCAAATATTTTCTTGATTTCAATATCTTGCTCTTGGGACACAAATAAATAAATAGGGATAAACCCACACGCACAAACGCCGCGGACCCACAAATATATAAAAAGGAGAAAAAACTATGCGTACAAACGCCGCGCGCCTACAAATATATAAAAAAGGAAAAACCTATGCGTACCAACGTCGCATGCCCACAAATAAATAAAAGGAGAAAACCTACACGTACAAACGTCGCGAGCTCACAAATATATAAAATAGGAAAAAACGACACGTACAAGCACCATAGCCCCACAAATATACAAAATGGGATAAACTCACTTGTCTTGTAACTTCTCTTTTTACCCAAATTTCCCTTTCCACATATCATATCTTCATCTTATCCCAAAACACAAATGAGAGGTAGCAATAAAAGAAAATCCAGAAATCAAAAGCAACAAATAAAATGAGTCTAATGCTTACTTTAAAATTTTAGGGGCAAAAAAAAAAAATTGAGGAAATCTCAACTACAAGTATAACTTAAGAGTAAAAGGTTCAATTCCAAACATGAATACACTAAAAAACACAATACATTAACCAGTCCATGTATAATCCACCAAAAAAAAAAAAACCAAAAAAAAAAAAAAAGTTATCAATCTGATGGCCGTATTAGATTTCAAGTGAAAAAGAGGTTGGGATTGTTGAAAAAGACAGACTTTTGTCACCTCTTGGTCTTGCAAACAGGGACACCAAAGAGTGGACGAGGAGAAGCACCGCTATTGGCTAATGAGAGAGTGGGGGTAGATGTCAGAGAAAAGATGAAAAGTACTAGAATTGATTCTGCGTGGTAGGCTGTAACATTTTATTTGCACAAATATGATGAGACAACGCAATTTGAGAGTGTAAAGATCCCACTTTACACATGATCCGTATAGAATTTAATCTCTTAAACGTATCATCCTTCCTCTGTCATTTTTTCAAAATTGACTTTCTTTTCAAAACCCATCTCTTATGTCACTATCACCTTTCTAATTATTTTTTTTCAAGGATAATAGTAACAGCCCACTTTTTCTCTTCTTTTCAGGGCACCATTCTACATTCTACACGTTATCTTCTATTTCTTTTTTTAAACTAAAGCATCTACCCTATTCTTTCTTTTCCAAGGTTTCATGAAAGGCTGTGCAATTTTCTTTTCAAACTCTTCCTTTTGGACTTTGTGGCTTGAACCCATCCTCTTTGCATTTAATGCTCTTACAACCCATTATTATCTCACCAATTAATTGAAATTTGAACCCATCGCCTGATACTTCATATAAGTATTCTAGCCATTGGAATTTGAAAAAAAAATAAAAATAAATCAATAAATCACATGTGGGTGGGTGAAAGTGCTGCCTAGCAGCTCAAAAGAAAAAAATCAAAAGAAGAGTGACGGATAAGCCACACAAAAATCAAAATGTCATACCTCGAAATTAAAAAAATGAGAGAGAAAGAAACTGAGAAAATCAAGAAATAAGAAGAAAAATAACAAAAAAAGAGAGAAACTTTAATCATAGTACTAAAGAGCCTGCCATGCACTTATTGCATTCAATGTGACAGACAAGTGATGTGAGTCTCTTTAGCATTTTTATTTTGTTCAATGACCATAATTGAACTTACTTTTTCAATTTGATGCAAGGTACGCAGGAGCAAAGTTTTTTAAAGAACATCAAACCATGCTAGCTGATAATTACCTCATCAAATCCACAACAAATCTGTCAAAGCCACTTCACAACCACAAATCTATAGAAAAGCTAAAAATGGCTTCTTGAAAGAAAGAAAAAAAAAATACTAGGCCCACAGTTTAGTTAAAAAAAAAAATCTGGAAAAGCAAAGAAGAACGAGACTGTAGTGAGGCGTGGAGAGTTGCTTGTGAAAGAAAAAAGAAATAGAGATATTGATGAATGAGTGGTGCTTTGGGAAAAAATAATAATAATAATAATAAAATAAATATGAAAAAGAAAGAAAGACAGAAAATGGCATTAAATGTCTTTGAAACATTGACAGAAAAGAAAGAGGATGGTGTAAGAGCATTAAATGCAAAGAGGATGGGTTTAGG